>VXAU01002928.1:568508-580280 GCA_013399695.1 Formicarius rufipectus | reverse complement strand
GGGAGGGAAGGATGGAGGGGCTGAGCCGGGCCTGGTGTGCAGGAGGGAGGGAAGGATGGAGGGGCAGAGAAGGCCCAGGTGTGCAGCAGGGAAGGATAGAGGGGCTGAGCTGTCCCAGGTGCACAGGAGGGAAGGATGGAGGGAGGGAAGGATGGAGGGGCTGAGCGGGGCCGGGTGTGCAGCAGGGAAGGATGGAGGGGCAGAACCGCGCCAGGTGTGCGGGTGAAGCGCGCCCAGCCCCAGCCCGACGTGCTGGCTGCTCAGGTTTGTGCCGGAGGCAGCACCGCGGGCAGTTCTGCCCTTCCCGCGGCCGCCTCGGAACAGACCACCAGAGGGTCATGTGGTCCAACCTCCCCGCCCAAATTGGGTCGCCCCGCAGCAGAGGGCACGGGGTGGCGTCCGGACGGTTCTCGGGTATCCATCCCCAGTGAGGGAGAGCCCACAGCCTGCCCCATCCGCCGTCACCCGTGCAGGAAAGTTCTTCCTCGTATCCAGGTGGAACTTCTGTGCATGTTTTTTGCCTCTTGTCCTGTTGCTCTCCCGGGATGCCGCTGTCCATGGGGTTCGTGTAAGCCACAGGCATGGTGATGGTGCACGTTTGTCACTGCCCATTTTGGATAGAGTGGAAGCAGATGTGGGGGAAGCTTCGACACGGCTTTTTATTCCTCAAAACATGAGGGTTTTTTAATTCTGCTGAAAGTACAATTGAGAAAAATCTGTGTCTCTGCATCGTGTTTATAGCATTCACCTGCCCTTGTGATTTTCTGCTGTGCTCCATGATTCCCAAGCACCTTCCCTACATACAAGTCAATAAAAAAAGTTCACCCTTAAAAATATAAACAAAAAAAACCTCTCAGAATGTACTAAAAATTTACTGACATAGAATGAGACCTAGGTATTTAACTGTGGAAGAGCCACGACGTACCACACACCCCTTCCACCAAAAACAAAAGCATTTGCCCCATTTGCTCCTGAAGAAACAATGCAGACCTGGGCAGGGGGAATTAAAGGGGTCTCAAACAGACAAGGCTGATTCTGGAGGCCTGCAGAAATGTCAACGAGCAGCACCAGCAGAGGAACTGCATTTAGAAGAAATGTTTCTGGGGAATTTTGTGCTGCCCAAACTCTGTTTCATACTGGCTTTTAACTTCCTAGCTCTCCTACATGATGTAACTCCTGAGTTCCTTTGTCCTATTTTCATTGCTATCTAAAGGAGATAGCCATTTCCAAAATATCAGCAGGGTGGAATTACTTTCCAGATATTTCTTCTTATGAACTACACCTTTGGCATTCCAGTCTCCTCCCCTCCTGCCCCACCCTTGTAAATACAGTTTTATGTGCAGTGAGTGGGATGACTCACAGTTACAGAAGATCCCTTCCAGGCACCTGCAAGAACCACCTCATCTTGTGTAAACTGATGTGCCACATCTGATGACTAACTTTAGGATGACACTGTTTCTACAACATCCATGTCAAGATCTACATCAACATAATCATCAAAACACAATAGTATTTGAGCCTGGATTTGTAACTCTCTTCCTCCAGGAACCATGCTAGCTTCCAATTTAGGAGAGAGGAAGGAAGGAAGGGTATCATAATGCATTTCCACTATGGAAAGAGCAAGATTTACAAAGGGATATAAACTGTGCCCGTTGGTAACACACACTCATTAGTAACCATGTTGGCTTCCAAAGTGGTACCTGTGTGGGGAACTGACTAAACTCCCTCCTGTGCTGGGCAGAGCTGAACCAAGTTCCCCTCCTTCTGATGCAGGCTAAGGATATTCATGTAAGCTGTTACCATGATTTTCTCTTCCAAGTATGTCAGAGGCAGCTACACTACATTTGCTCTGTAAATCCAAGTGCTGCTTTATTTACTTATTTTACTTCCATTTTACTTATTTAGAACAATTTCCATACAGTAAGATGCCTTTAATGAAACTCATGACTCAGAAATACTTGTCCATGTGGTCAAACAAAGTCTATTGACACGAGTCACTGACATTAAATAAATGTCATTAAAAATGAGACAAAACAAAAGGCAAATATATATATATCTCCAGCAGAATGATAGTGATCATCACCATTTGATCAATCTTCCCTGTGAGTTATATCTGCAAGTTACTTTGAGGTAGCGCTAGAAAGAAGCTGTTGGTCCAAGAGCATCCCTGCAAAAAGAAACATTCATGGCTTAAGTACCATTTAACCTTCTTGCACCCTTCACCTTTCTCTCTGTTCACTGACTGCAGGATCAATAGCCCCTCAAACTATGGTACTAAAGTTCTTCTGGTCAGAGAGGTGATGGAAAACAAAAACATTACTCTTCTTCAAGAAATTAGCAGGTTTTAGGTAAAGGCACTATCTATCACAGCTAGGTACAATAAAGTGTTTATAAAACCAACACTAGATAACCTTCCAAAAAAAAAAAAAACCAAAACAAAAACCACAAAACCAAACAAACCTTCATCAGACTTAAAAAGCCCATGTTTCAGCTGGGTAAAACATAGACAACACACAACTGGACAAAGTGAAACTGCGTGGTGTTGAAAACATTGCTCCCAGTACTTTTTTTTTTCCTTAAGTGTCTCTACTGCAATCAGATCTTTGTAGAACTGACAGCAGCAATCTGTACATTATACATGTTCAGGTCTTTGTGTAAGGTAATGCAGGCAGTACCAGAGCTATATATTTCCTCAATTAAAAGTCCCAGCCATGCATTCTAACAGTTTCTCTGTGCTAACTTCTTCCTGAATTTGGGCTTACACCAGAGCACAGTTTTTTCAGTATGCCTTTACAGTGAAGAATGTGTGCTGCACACATCTTGATCCCACGTATGCACTCCTAACTGGAAAGCAGGATGGGCTATAAGGCTCTGGAGTCAGAAAATGGTCAGAGAGCTACTTTAGGGACAGCATCACACAGGCTGGGCCTGCAACCAGCAGACTCTCTTCCTCACCTCACTTTTATGTTGACCAATACAAAATATATTCCCCAAGATTTCTCAGGTGTGCAGAACTAATGGCCCAAACAACCTCTTTCAATGCATTTCATGAACAGTATTTTCACTACATGGATACTTTACAGGCCAGAACAAAAGGTGCATACATGTCTAAAAACAGTCTCTACTGCAGAGCATAAAGACCTTGTTAACATGTAAAATCTGGTGGATAGAGACTGTGACTCTGAGGTTTGTATGCTCGGCTGACAGTGTGGAACTAAGTGAAATCACTCAGCTACATGGACCCCTCATTACACAGTTCACACACAGATCAACCTACCAAATGCAAGAAATCAGCCAACATAACATCCTTAGCATCACATTTTTAACTTGTAACAATAAAAGGTTTCCACAAATTACTTGCTGCAACTTGTAAAGTTTATGTAATGCTGTGCAAAGCAGGATATAATCCAGGCACAGACCTGGAAGCTCTTTTGCTGCTGGTGATGGTGGTGCTTGCCAGATAATCTTAGTTTATACTACCCAGATGAAGCACCACACCCATCCTCTGCAACTGAAGTGGCATCAAATCTGGTGTGATTGTGAAGCTTTAACACTCCCATCCAAATTCAAGGGGCCTACATCTACTATCCCAAGTTTCCTCCCTTCTGCAGTCCCCTGAAACAATTCTATATATGCATTCAAGTACTCTCTTTCCCACCCAGATTCTCTTTGCTTCATTTATTCCACTTTCTGTCATATTCCCCTTAGTAATCTCCCTACTTATAACCCTCCAAGACTGAGTAGTTCACAAAAGGAAACCTTCACCTATGAAATCCCATTTTCCAGCCACCTCACAACTAGTTCTCATTAAAGCAGGGAAACAGATGCTAAAACTGCATTAATACTCTTCCTGCCCAAGTGAGATCTTTACATACACATTTGCACAAAATCCCCCCAAAAATGAACTTTTAGTACAGAACCCTTTTCTAAGTTTTAAGAATCTACATTTCACAGGTGGAACTTTGAAAAAGAACTTCAGCTGAAACTAAACTGGGAAAAGAAGGAGATACCGGTGAGCAGCCAGAAGTAACCTGCTGTGCCAAGTCATCACTGCAATGCAGTATTAGTTTCACATTTAACAACAACATATAGGTTATGACCACCACTTTAATCTAATTAGGTCATTAAGAAAATAAAATAAAAAAAAGGCAGAGGACTTCATTCCTCTCTGCCATTCTAGCAATTATGGTTTAGATTGCCCTCAAAACACACATAGCAGTACCAAAGTGCCTTGACCAGCTTTAGCAGCCTTCATGGCTATAATTTCTACCTTTTTCTCTTCAAAGAGTATTCTTCTGTTTCCAGCCTAAATTTATTTGTGTACAATAAGGAAATACTTTTACATACAAAGGAGTTAAAGTTGTCCCCATGGCTGGAAAACACTTTATACCCTTTCAGATAATAAGTTTAGAGGAAGGCACTCAGAAGTTGCTGTCTTAAAGCAGCACTTCCTTCATTGCCATCTCCTCTAATCTCCTTTGACTGAAACACTGAACTGTCATTCTACTAAGATTTATAACCTCATCACTATGAAACCTGTGAGCATGAAGATTGAACAAGTAACAGATATTTAGGACAGGGTGAAACTTAGCTGAAGAGTTGTTGCTAGCATACTTTAATTCCTTATGGGTTATTTTTCCCCCCTTTTAACCACAGTCTCCTCCAAGGATTTTCAGGGTTAAGAGCATGTATTTATGTTACACCAGTTCCTTTGCTAGAAAGTGTCAGTTGAGAAGACCAACAGCAAGAAGGGCAGAAATCAAATTATCAGTAGGTATCATCCTCAGTCTTTGGAATCTTTGCAGCTATGGCAGCTGAAAGTTTGCCCTTCTGAATGTTAAAACTGTAAAGATAAGGGTGTTAAGAGCTTGTAAAAGACTGCCTAGGTACCCTGGAAGTAGGTGAGAGCTAGTTCTTGTTAGTTCTGCTGCCCAAAGCAAAGACAGGGGAAATATCCCTACTGCCTTCGGCTAAATTCAACAAGCCAGAAGAGAATGTGTTTCACACATATAAGTAAAAATCCCTTGCTGGCAGGTTTGCAGAAACAAAATTTTATTTACACAGGCAAGTCTGTCTTTAGACCCCATTGAACTCTTTACATTTCTAGAATATTTACACAATTTCAAGATGCTCCAAGTGATGAACAAAACAAAACAAAAAAAACCCAGATTACAGAAACTGTCAAAAGCATAGCAAAAAAACCCAACCTATCATTGTGCTTTAAAACTTATGATCTAGAGTAATGTAGAAGAAATGTAGTTTTAGCACCTTGGTCATAACGGTCATGCTATATAAGACACTTAAATAGCAGAGGGGATGTCAGAAGTGACCGTATCCAGAGGTTGCCAGTGACAATTCATGAGGGCATCATAGAGTTCTTCACTTGTCTCCATGAATTGTCTGTTCATTTCATCAACATCCAAGTACAGCTGTGGATCTGAAAATGAAAGCTGGTAAGTACAAGAGTGAGATCTTGGGTGCTTTGCACACAAAAATCTGAAACACATGCCAATAAAATGTATTTTAGCCTAATTTAAGAGACTGAGTAATAAATGTTGTAAGATAAAGGTTTGTTGAAATTCTAGGTGAATAAACAAGTCCAGCTTCTTTTGGAAACTGCATATTAGAATACTAGGACTATACTGTTATTTCAGTATAAAGTGCAGAGTAAATGATAAGCATGAAAACCTACCAAAATCCATTTACTCAATTCTACCACAGTATTTGTTAAGCAGCATAGTTTCTGAACACAAGATGTCTCTCTGCATGAACTGTCTACTAAGTTCTGTACCAAATCTTTAAGTGCAAGTTGAATCCTGCATTTAAGATCTGCAACATAAGTTTTTAACTCAGGTTTTGGAAAACAAAAACTTTTGCCTATTAATCAATTTAACACAGAATTTTAGCAGAATCTATACAAAGACATGGTGAATTCTCCAACAGGCCATTTTGGAAGGAGAATGAAGGCAAAGTTAAAGAAACCTACTGTGAAGTGTTGTTGACTGTCCCATTCTACTTGGCATAGTGTACACTATGAGCTTTAAAATCCTACCTTATCTTAGCTATAACCCATAGAGGATCCTACTACATCAGCTGAATTTCAAGAACTTTCTTCATCCAATAGTCATTGGCTTGTATGGGTAAAAGGCAGAAATATGGCTAAATTCACTTTGCAGTGATAGAATTATTATTACCTTCAGTTATTAGGTCATCATTGATTTCAGTCATAGCTGAAGTTTCCTTAAAAAAAAAAAAAAAAAAAACACAAAAGTTTGATCAATCCATTTCAGAAACCATCACAAATGCAAATAATTTTGTATTCCAAAACCATTTCCTCCTCCCACAAAACTACAAAATAGGCTGGAGCAGGTGGTGTCTGTTGGGGAGGGTTTTTTTGTGGGATGTTGTTTTTCAGTGGTTTGGGGATTTGTTGATTTGTTTATGTTTGGGTGCTGGTTGGTTATTTAGAAAGCTATACTATACTTCAGCCTGGAAAGGACTTCTGGAAGTTGTAACTGATAAACTGGCTAGTTCAGGTAAGATCTTATAGTAATTCTTTCCTTTGTTTCAAATAAAATATATAAAAAAACCCAGGGAGAAAGCAGTTCTGACAGCATAATTGTGTAGGCTATTTGGCACACATGAATAATGGTGCATAAGTATCTAATTCTATAGGTGCTCTACTTAAGCACTTAATGAAATGCCTGCTAATCTAACCTCCACACTAAGCCAAACACATGATCTCACTTTTAGCACTTTTTAGCTCTTAACAAAATTCATACAACTTGCTGTTTGTGAGGTGTTTTTTTTTTTTCTTTAAATCAAGTGTGCAGTCTCTTTACCTCAAAAACAGCTGGAGCCATAACAGCATCTCCTAAAGAGCACTCTCCAACAGCTTGCATGCTCTCATAGGGAGTATAGGAGCTGTAGTTGTAGTCAGTGTAAGGATCATAATTCCACTGGGAGTAGTAGTTCTGATAATCTTGGTAATAATCATTGTAGTTGTATGACTGGTACCGCTGGAATTCTGCTTTCAGCCTGAAACATGAGAGGTTACACACAGTTAGGGGACAGGAACTGTAAACCCCCTGCTGAAGTTAAACAACTGGCCATAATTTAGACTTCCAAGTAAAAAAAGGAGGCATCTCTAAATAGTTGCCAAAGCCACAGTTTAAGTCACAGCACAGTATCTCATGTGTATACAGAAGCAGATACTCTCACCTTCACCAAGGTCAAGAGTAATTATTTCCATGGATTAACTCATTTATCTGTAATCAGTTGAGTACTTTTAGTATTCATTTAAGTAAGTTGCTGTTAAAAAATATTTGTTGAGATCAGAGACCTCTAATCAAGCACCACTGCTTTAAAGATGCTTTAACAATTTAAAGTCTTAATTAGCCCTTCTATCTTTTGTTTGGTTAATACTAAATCTTGTTATTTGCAGAAACAAGGGTTGAAGCCAGATTATCTGTTTCAGAGGAGCATCTGACATTGCCTGCCAATTTACCATGTCTACCCCCCAACACGCTCAATTTTGAGTCCATGGGCAGTTGACAAAGTGCACCTGTCAGGTGCAGTCAGCACTGCCATTATCCAGAAGGAAGCTAAAGCAGGAGGACAATGACAAAACTCACTGGTTCTTAAGACCAAAGGGCCAGGTGGTTAGTTCTCACTGCTTTCCCTTTCCTAAGTAGATTTCTCTCAGGCACAACTCCACACACTAATGACAAGAATCACTGCACAAGGGCTGTCTGTACTAACAGAGATACACTACACAAAACACACTCAGATAAGCCAGCTACACACTCCAAAAAAGCCCCTATGCTTAAGCATTTCTGCACTGATTAAGTGCAGCAGACCTTCTATGTTTGTAGAGTCTGTTTTTTCCTGTGTATTTTTTCACTTTGCTACAGAAGAGTCAGATCAAGTCTTTTCACCAAGAACACAAATTGGAAGAGCTCAGAAATAGAATTTCTAATGTGAGTGGCTTGGTGACAAACTCCTCTGATGACAGGAAAGGACAGTACTCAGCCATTCAGAGACACACGAATTAGTGATATGCACTTCACTAGCCAGTTTTTCATTACTGTGAAGCTCCACACTCATTCTAATAAACAGCTATTCCACTGTGTTACTACTGGAGTGAACAAATGACTGCATAATGTCTCCAACTCTTCTGCTTCCAATTTCTCTCTACATTCATCTCTGTAGGAAAGAAATAACTGAAAACACTGCTGGCACTTCTGGATAGCATATGTAAGGAAACCTGTTTCTTTGGAAACTCTTGGGTTCTTTTTATTTTTTTTAAGGTAATTTAGTCAAAACAATTGTGAACAGTGCTCTCTTAGATAAGAGCACTGCTGTTCCAAAGCAACAAGGTAACACCTGCAGAATCATGTGGGGTAAGAAGAAACACAAGCTGTATAGTCATCCAACAGAACACACCAACTAACCTCACAAATAAATAGTGAAAATTCTTATATGAAGTTCTATACTTGTCTGTATTGGGGATCAAAGTTTATCAAGTTTTGTATCAAGACTCGAATTGAATTGTCTTAAATAACAGAGAGCTGAGCTGGCAGAGTAAAAAAAAAAAAAAAACCCTCACTCAAAAACCTATCAACTTCAAATTTCCTACTGCCTGTATCCCTTGAAAAGCCAAGAATAGCATTCTAAACAAACTGAGCAACATCTCCTTGGGCTTCTTCCCCTCTCTATTCTGTATTTTTCCACTAAAGAGTTCCTTCCCTCTGCCAGCCTACTTTTAAACTGGCAGCATGCTATGTTGCCTAAACTAGGGGGAAAGGTCTAGGAGAAAAGCTTCCCAGCATAAAAACAAACACTTGTCATCCCTTCTATCTTCAGGCCCAAACTTGAAAAATATTTACAAATGCATTCAGTTTTACTAGTGTCAAGAGTTAAGGTTGGTTACAACAAGAGCTAAGCTCAAGTTACACAATCTGGCTAGACTCAAAGAGTTGGAATGCCCCAGAAATCGTGCAAGAGGTTGATGAATGCAGGTAGTGCAAACATGATGCTCCTGTGATTGTGGTTCTGTAGACTGCATTGTGTATACAGCCATTATAACAAGGGCCACACTTTTTACAAAGGTAGAGCTGAAAGAATCCAATTATTCAGAATCACTGTATCAATGCACAACTCATTTGTTACCTTTTAGAAATTCCTATGCTCAGCCGGATTCGTTTTCCCCCCAGACCTGGTGCATTCTGGCAGTCTTGCAGTGCCCTCATCTGATCACCTTGCTCACCAAATCTGACAAAGGCATACCCTCTACAATTTTCAAAAGGGAGAAAACAAATTCTAGTATTCATTACAGTTACAGAGCTAATGAATTCAATTCCTGTCTTCATGAAAACAGAAAAACAGTAACTACTATAGCTTCTATTACCTAAGCAGCCTCTCTGGCATGTGCACATGCACAGAAGATGCTTTTACAGAATTAAAAACTTGGGCCAGAAGCAAAGACAGCATTAAGATGCAGCTTGCTGAAAGCCAGCTAAATATTAAATCTTCACTATGTAAGTAACCAGATTCTGTATTTCTGCACTTACAGCAATTAATTTATCAGTTAGTATTAAAACACTCCTATCACTGTAAAGCTTAACATTCTTTTTAAATTTGCTTTCTCAGATTTCCTTTTTCTTTTTTTTCCCCCCAAGTTTCTTGAATTAGTCTATCACAGCCACTGTTGTCTGAACAGCAAACTTGCACATCCCTGCTTGACTCACTGCCTGGCCAGTATAACCTCTACTAAGCTTTATTTACTAATATTAGAAGTTTGGTCTCTCAACCCCCTAAGGTTTCCCAGGCCTTACACATTTCTTCCACATGTAAAAAAAGAATTAGTTGGTCTTCAGTGCTGCAGGTGACTGAGGGGACACACTGCTGTAGGTAAGCACAGCAGCACACATGCCTCTCCTCTTCCCCACCCTCTAACTTCATGTAGACATTCATATGGCTAAATTGAAGTTTATCACATTAGCTCCTTAAACTAACCAGCAAGGTTTAGAAATACAAGGATCTATGTTGTTAAAAAAACGCCAGAGACTAATCTCTCTCTCTCTTCCTGCCTCTGAAGAAAATGCAAAATGAAAATTTGGATGCAAGTTCTTCTATACTGCTTATAGAAGCAAACACACTGACAGCATTAACACATTTTCAGACATTACCTGGAATATCCCAGCAGGTCTGTTGCTATTTTGCAGTCAATACATGAGGGGTACCTCTTTAGGAAATAGTCATAAAGCTGGAAATCATCCACTTCTGGAGTAAGCTCACCAACAAATATAGAATAATCTGGTCTTTAAAAATGTTAAAGAGAACCATGGTCAAGTTTGAGACTAATGGAGCTTATTGCAGTATTAAAGTACCCAACATACAAGCAGGTTACTTATCACTGGGCAAACACAGAGACAAAACATGAGGAGAGTATTAAGTGCAAAACTCTCCTGAGCAATGTACAGAAATGCAGTACCATCACTCCAGCAATAAATTCTTTATTTCTCTGGGTCCATTCTTTTTTTGCACTTTTGCAAAAGAAGCATTTTAACAAAGACCCATACTTATCTAAAAAACCCAACTTTTTAGAAGTTGGTTTTAAAAAGTGGCATTTGCTGTCTGAAGGGTAGGGCACCCAAAAACACCAAGAAAAACTGCTGAGGTGCAATAGTGATCAAAAGAGCGATGACTATTTTGCCACCATTTCTGAAGTGATTATGGGAGAGAAACTTGAAAAAAATCTTGAGTATTCTATTGGCATTACAGTCCCATAAGCAACACTCAGAGTACAGGCACTAGGTGTGCCATTTCAGGGTATTTTTAAAAGAAGTGATGGCATTCACTAGTCATTATCAATTTAAACAGGTAAGGGGTCTGAGCTTTTCCTTTCTGAAGGTCTTTACCTGGTTGTGTTAGTACTGCTAGGGACAAACTCTATTCTTCCTGGTTTTATTTTGTTCTTTTTCTTCCTTTTCTTCTGTGGCGTCCTCCACCAGCTGTATGCCTGGAGACATTCTCTTTTTTTCGCCATCAAGTCCTGCAGGGAGAAAAAAAAAATCACCTTTATAGTTTTTAGCCTCATTTACATTCCTCCCTCCCACTCCCCATCACCACAGGTGATTTCCCCATATTCACCTTGCCCTTGAAAGAAGCCTGGGGTCCCATTTCTCCCTCCGCCTCCCATGAGGGAAAGCAGCCTCTGGGGAAAACGCCTGGCAAAAATAACAGAGCCAAAGGATTGTATGAACAGCCATATTCCCCTGACTTGTCAAGCTGGCTAAAGGATTGACAGCTTCCTCTGGGAATTAGGGGAAAAAGCAGACAGCCCTTTGATGCTGGCCAATCCTAAATGTTAATTAGCTGCAGGACTGGACTGCATTCCGCTTGAGCTCCAGGTTGCAAAAAGCCCTGCTGCAGCACAGCGGCAGTGATGAGGCAGGGAAATCTTCACTCTTCCCCAGAAGGGATGTCCACTGTCCCTATCTTCCCCTCATCTAGGAATTCTTCTTCTGTGAGATGCCTCTCCTCACTACCCAGCAGTGAGTCACTCTCCCAGGCCAGGAACAACAAGAGGCCGATCAATGGGATGTAAGGAGAAAGTAGACCAGGAACAGGCACTAGGCTTGGCTGAGGGAAAACTTGAACCCAGACACAAAGCCAGGATGAGGCAAAAATAAAGAAAAAAAGTGCCTCTTGGGAAGAATTAAAAAAAAAAAAAAAAAAAAAAAAAAAAAAAAAAAAAAAGGAAAAAAA
>VXAU01002928.1:546708-565712 GCA_013399695.1 Formicarius rufipectus | reverse complement strand
CGGAGGGGCGGGCGGAAGCGGCGGGAGGAAGGCCGGGGCGGCGCCGAATGGAGCTGGTGGCGGGGTGCTATGAGCAAGTGCTGCTGGGGTTCACGGCACGCGCCGCGCAGGTACTGCGGGAACGGGGGGAAAAGAGCCCCGAGAGGGGGGTCACAGAGGGTTGTGCGGTGGGAAAGGACTTTAAAGGGCAAGTTGCAGCTCCCCCCGAGCTCGCTGTGGGATGGGGCACCTCCCGCTGGACCGGGCTCAGAGCCGCATCCAGCCTGGGCGGGGGCACCGCCGGGGAAGAGTGAGGGGAGAGGTGGGGGGAAATGGAAAGGAAATGTGAGGGGGTTAGATGAGGAAGTGTGAGGGGAATATGCAAGGGAAATGTGAGGGGGGTATGGAGAGAGTTAGATGGGGAATGGAGGGAGTTAGATGGGGAAATGTGAGGGGGGAATGGCGGGAGTTAGATGGGGGAATGGAAGGGGATAGCTGGGGAAATGGAAGGGAAATGTGAGAGGGTTAGATGGGGAAATGGAGAGGGAATGTGAGGGGGCTAGAGGGGGAAATACGGAGGGAGAACGGCCCAGCACTCACCGTCCGGCTGCCCAGGGGCCCGGGCACCGCCGGGGCTCTTAAAGAGAGCACAGCAGGGGCGGAGCGGCCTCTCCCGCCGGGCTCGGCCCCCGCGCCGGCCCGAAGGGTCCCGGGAAGGTTGTGGGTGCGGAGGGGCTGAGCTGTGCGGGGGGCTGCGGGCAGGGATGGGTGGGATGCGGGGATGGTGCTGGGGGAAGGCGTGTCTCCAGCCGGCCGCGGTGGGAAACCAGAGGATCCGCCTCCGCGTGGCCGTGAGATTTGTCTCTGTGCAAGACGCTTCGTCACAGGCAGCTTCGTCCAAGCCCAGCGCTGGTTGTAAGAGGAGGCTTGCATGCTTAAAGCCTTTGGGCTAAGCTAACAGCACATTAACTCTGTAAGATCCCATTATGCTTATAGCTGAGTGTAATTCCTCCCTGTGTACTTGGCGCTGGTGAGGCCACAGCTCGAGTGCTGTGTCCAGCTCTGAGCCCCTCGGTTCAGGAAGGACACTGAGGTGCTGGAGCATGTCCAGGGATAGGCAGCGGTGCTGGGGAAGGGTCTGGAGCATGAGCCTGATCCTGAGCAGCTGAGGGAGCTGGGGGATGTTTAACCTGGAATAAAGGAGGCTCAGGGGTGAGCTTATCATGCTACCTGAAAGGAGGTTGTAGCCACAAGGGGGTCTGGCCTTTACGCCCAGGAGACAAGCGACAAGACAAGAGGACAGTCTTAAGCTGTGCCAGGGGAGGTTTAGGTTGGACATTAGGAAAAGTCCTTCACAGGAAGGGTGATGAGACATTGGAATGGACTGCCAGAGAGACGGTAGAGTCACTGTCCCTGGAGGTGTTTAAAGAAAGACTGGACATGGCACTTAGTGCCATGGTCTGCATAGGTTGGATTCGATGATCTCAGCGGTCTTTTTCAACCTAATCAATTGTCCGGTTTTTACATGTATACTTTTTCAGGTTTTTCTTTTAATAAATAAAATTGTAGGGTAGTAAAATGAAAGCTTACTGGGATAAGCTTCAGAAATACCTGTTTGTTTTGCACTTCATTTACAGTCCTGGACAATCGTCCCTGGTTTTACACACCATGCCCACTCTGCCTCGTTGTCAGCAGTAGCAGTGAATAACAGATATGTGGTCACGGGGAGCAGAGATGAGACAATACAAATCTATGACATGAAAAAGAAGATAGAACATGGAGCACTGCTACAGCACAATGGTAAGGGAGCACTTCTTTGTAAGAAAGCATTGGTGATTTAAAAATGGCAACTGAAAAACTGGCCCTTGCCAGAAGAAAAGCGATCTTTTTTTTTTTAATAAGACTTTATAGTGATGGTGTTGCAGCCATGATGGTCTGATGATAAAAACAAAGTAAGCTTCTGGGCACAAAAGTCTAAAAATTATTTTGGATATTAGCCAAAAAATATAGCTGCTTCTTCCAATATTTTTAGTTGTAACTGTTTAGGAAGTCATGACCTACAAATGGCTCATGTGCCATTTGTCTCCTATCAAGAGAGTTATGTGTGTCCAAATAAACCTGTATGGGTCATTTTTAGCTCAATATTGATGAGCCCAGAAGAACCTGGAGCTAGACTGAGCATGGTACCTGCATTTAACTCCTGTTCTGGTGCTTATGGGACATGGTCTGTGCAGTAAATTGAGCAGTGTGTCAGGAGCATGGCTTTGACGTGGGAGAATTCCTTATCCCTGATAGCTCTGTGTCATCCGAGCCACGGTGTTTGAGGATTGCCGTGCCAGAGAAAAGACCAGCTGGAGTTCAGACAGCTGTGGCTCAAGAGTGGCTGATGAAGCACCTGAGGGATGGACTATAACAAGGAAGTTTGAGGGTTTTATGAAGAAATACTGAGGAGATAATTTATGTTTTCCCAGTGGTAGGACAATAGCTGGCATATTTTGATGGAAGATGTTAGTTCGGATGTTCTCTGTGCAGTAACTGTTCGGTGTGTGCAACACTGTAGCTCTGGTTTGTATTTCTAGGCACAATAACTTGTTTGGAGTTCTATGGCACTGCACATCTATTGAGTGGGGCTGAAGATGGACTCATTTGTATCTGGAACACAAAGAGATGGGAATGTCTGAAGTCCATTAAGGCACACAAGTGAGTTTCTTAAATCTGCACATTTATGTAAGTTTTCATGTTTATTTTCCTTGTAAATGATACATGTGCCTAATGGTTTGTTTCTTATCAGGGGACAGGTGACATCTCTTTCTATTCATCCTTCTGGGAAATTAGCTTTGTCAGTTGGAACAGATAAAACCTTAAGCATGGTCTGCACTGATGAGGGAATTGTGTAGAGAATTGTGTAGAGAATCACAATTCAGTAACTCTCAGTAAGGTATTTAAGCAACAATTCCATGTTGGGACTAGACCGTGAAACACTGATAAAACATTTGTCATCAAATGTTTCAAAAATCCATTGGTTTGTCTTTTGAAGTTCCAGGTACCAGCAACATTTTAAAGTCTTTTAAGAACAGTTCCTGCTGTTCATACCTTCTTCCTATGAGCTCTGACTCTTTACAAGTCACTTGTAGATGTATAAATATATTTGCATTTTGGAGCACAATTTGCCTAACCTTCTGGAAACTGTCAGGTTTTGTTTAGTGTATGAAAAGTAATTTTTCACTTGGAGCGTGTCCATGTTGCTGTAGATATCTCTTTTAAAGATACAAAACTCTGTTTTAAGAGCACAAAGTGTTACTGGGCTATTTTGGGTTCTGTATTGCAAATGGTAGTTTAAAAAATAAGTAACACAAGTTCAGCCTTATACTCTGCAAGCAATATATGAACTCATCATTTTCTCTTGCATCAAGAAGGCAGAAAAATGCATAGAGATGCTTAAAAGCTTCCTTTGGGTGCCTCATGTCAGCAGATCAGACTTCAGCTTGCCTGTGCTGTTTTTAACCAGAATACACTTTATCTGTTGTTGTCTTTCAGAACTTGGAATCTTGTTGAAGGACGATCAGCCTTCATCAAAAACCTGAAGCAAAGTGAGTTTGTTAGTTTAAATCCACTAAAGAAGTTGAATTAGTTTTATTTTTCGTGTAAAGAAAAGATGACTTAATTAATCAAAAACTCAGTTAAATTGCAAACAACTTCCACAATATCCTTTTTTACACATGCAGTCAAGAATATGTAAGTTTGTGTCTTTAGAAATAATAATTTACCAAAAGGAAAATGTAGTATCACTAAAATAAACCCTTCTTTTTGCTTCCTTGAAAATTTGAGGTCAGGACATTTAAATAAACATGGTTTGGTTTGTTTTTCTTTACACAGTTCTGATAATCAGAAACAAGCATTTAAGAGCATTATTTTACTAGTGTATTCTAGGTTATTTAATTTTTCACTTAATATTTTCTCAGGTCTAGGTAGAAAACTGTCTAGCAGCTCCTAAAAATTCTTCCTTTTAGATTCTCATGCAATATAGAGTGCAAAAAGTCTGTGTCTGTGTGTATGCAACTGTCTCACTGTGTACAGATGCACAGTTAATTAAATGGTCCCCTGATGGAGAGAGGTATGTGACTGTGATAGCAAACAAAGTGGACATCTACAGACTGGACACAGCTTCAGTCAGTGGCACCATTACAACAGAGAGGAGGATATCTTCACTGAGATTTATTACAGTAAGTACAAAAAAGAAAGGTGTTGGGAAATTAACTGGCTGGAAACACATTAAATTAACCACACATGCATTTCTTTTTTCCCATTCCAAGGATTCCATCCTTGCAATAGCTGGAGATGATGAAATTATAAGGTTCTACAGCTGTGACTCTCAGAAATGCCTGTGTGAATTTAAGGCTCATGAAAACAGGTATTCTACATTTGATTTCTATTTAGATGGTTCTGGCAATGCTGAGTTTTCAGTAAAGGTCAGTGGCTTGTAATGTTCAGCATATATTACTGCTGTTTCTGTTTTACTATAGAGAGTGAACTTATGTGCTAAATTCCAGATTGGACTTGTTTGCTTTTAGTATGAGCACCAGCACTGTGCTGTCCTTGCATGTTACAAAAACAACAGGATATGCAATTAGAAATACTGTTCTTCTAAGTTCATGTGTGAGTCAGTGACTGTGTGTGTATTTAACCAGTCTTACTGATTCTGACTCTGGAGAATGCTTTAAAAAGAAGTTTTATTCAGTTCAGATGGGAGGGTAATCACATATTTTCTGCTGTTGTTGAATACCAGATACTTGTCCCGACTGTTGATTTTAATTAACCAAAACACAAAAGCATTAGCAGTAGTGTCATTGGTGTGTCTAATCGTGTATGTTTCAAAGCATCAGGGCATTCTGAATTGAATCCTAACAAGCCTAGCGAAGGCAAATGGTCCTAATATAAATGACAGCACTCAAACCAGATCATTGTTGAAAGTTCCTGCCTGTCACTTGTGGGTTTTCTGTTCAAACTGATTTTTAAAACTGTTGCCTATTTGTCTTTAATTTTTGTAAGCTTACTTTTCTGAACTGGACTGCCATACTATAAAATAAAAACACATTACTTTCCTTTTCACAGAATAAAAGATATTTATACTTTTGAAAGAGAAGGACAGCATGTTATTGTTACTGCATCTAGTGATGGTTACATTAAAATGTGGAATCTGGACCTTGATAAGGTTAGTCTATTAAACTGCTTGTTACATTTATGAAAAATACCAGGCTACCAAAATTGCAGACTGTTCTTATAAATTTTAAATCGCTGATAAAATTTTACTTAAAATCTGGATGTCTTGATCTTCTTCCTTGTCATGTTCAGTAGATATGTGTATGTCTATAGACATACATTTATGCATGTCTGTATTTTCATCTTTGTACTTTTATTTTTAAACAAACCATAAAATCTGATGATATTACAAGATTTCATCTCCTCTTTATGTAAAGCCATGCTTCCCATCAGATCAACCTGGCCAGGCTTACAACTGTCTCATCAGTTTTATATGTTCTAAGGACTGCTGTGAATTTTTGTAATGTTGATCACTGTTCTACTCTTTAAAAAAACCCACGAACTCTGTGATTTGGGCAGTGGGGGAAGGTGGTTGTTCATGTTGGGGGAGAAACTTACCCTTTGGAAAAATCCCAACACGGTACTTTACTTCTATTTCCTGCATTTTCAAACAGTTCAGAGTAGCACAGTTCAACAAGGAATCATGTCTTGTCTTTAAAGTTTACCATGTTTATTGTTTGCTCTTAAAATCAGAAATATAATTTTTTAATTTAATGCCCAGTAGTGAAGGATCTACTATATTTCACTCTTACATATCTTGGATAGTTCAACTAATTATTTCTTAACTTTTATACACTTCATATCTGAATTTGCCCATTTTTAATTTCACTCCTTCTGATTATTTTTATACTTCTAAGTGCAGTAGTAAAATTGCTCTGTTCCCTTCACCTCCAATTTCTGTTCCCCATCTTTCTGTTCCCCATAATTGATATAGTGAACAGGGAATTCTTTACCTTTCTCTTTAACACTATTTATTTCAACCAAATCTGTGATTTGCTTTCTCTCCAGGCACAGTTTATTATAACTGTGTGGGCTGCTCTGACCAGGTCTCTGAGGTAGAATATCCTAATACAGTAGTTTCTGATGGGTTGATGTTTGTGACACTTTATCCCCTGGGATCTGTAATAGGATATTTGCTCAAGTATTCGCAGAGCTGAGTGATACAATTGCCTAACAATGAAGTGGAAGGCAGGCAGTAGGATACCTTCTCACTTCAAATACTTCAGTAGATTTAAACAGCAATAAAATAATGTTTAAATGATGTTTTTAATGTGTTCTTCAGATTCAAGATGTGCCATCTTTACTGTGTGAAGTCAATACCAAAGCTAGGCTGACGTGTCTGGCAGTATGGCTTGACGAAGCTTCAGAAATGAAAGAAGACTCTGATAAAGCTGCAGCATCATCTCAAGGTAACAGAACTGTGTGTATTTTCAGTTGTTAATGTGACATTGAAATGGAACCTGCTGAGTAGGACATTTCCACCATATGCATTGGAAAAAGTTGTGGTATTTTGAAGAACTGGGGAGAAGACACTGGCAAGTGATCACAGATATACTAAACGATCTGATAGTGTCTCACACCTGTATGTTTGCTGGAGAACATAAGGCTCTTTTCACTTTTAATGAAGTTTTCTGTCTCTTTACTGGAATAACATACTGAGGAAGCCACTGTGAAGTTTAGAGACAGAAAGAAAATAAACAGTTTGATAGAACTGCCTGTCTTGTTTTTCTGTGAGCAAAATTAGATCCGAGGCCATTGTAGTTGGGCAAACTTAAGAAATCTGGCTCAGATTTATTTGGGTTTTTTTGCTGCTGTTTTCCTCTAATGTTATCTATTTACATACTTGATCTTTAGGTATTTTCATTTCACAGGCAAAACTAGCATAAGTAGCACTTTTCACTGTAAAATAAAGAACTATTTATATACATGAGATACAAATAAGTCTCTGTGCCATTTCGACTACAAAGACCGGGACATCAAGATCAGTGTGAATAAATTTTTTGCTTTTTTCAGCAAAAGAAGATGAAGAATCATCCACAGTCAAGAAAAACAAAGCTTTGTGGACTGATGCAAGTGGTAAAACAGCAAAAAAAAAGAGAAAAACTATTCCAGAGAAACAGAAATTGGAAGCTCCATTGCAAAAGAAGAAAAAGAAACAGAATATCTCAACATGAAGGCAGCTACTTTCCTGTGGAAATGTAAATGCTGGTGTTGCTCTAGGTTTTTGTAAGAAAGGACACACACCTCTGAACTGATCAGTTGTTTGAAAGTCATTAATGTTCTTACCTTAATAAATTGACTGATCATCCTGGGAAGTAACAAAAGAAATAGCAACTTTTCCAAAGTAAAGGAGACAAAAATAAATTTATAATATCTAATGTTTGTATTTTTCTATTAAGAATAGCAGCTCTGAAAAAGCCAGCTAAATTAAAAAAAAAAATAGCTGCATCTGTCTCACGTACATTTTTGTCTTCGTTTCAAATGCTTATTAAAAACACTTTTTTATTTTGGTGTTGAAAAAGTTACTGTTCATTTGACTCAAAATACGATCTGCCTTTTCCTACTGTAAGAAGGAACATGTTAAAATCACTTAAAATATGATCACATTCCATTCACAGAACACCTTGTTTTCTAGTTCTTGACATGAACTTATACATGGAGTTTATCAGCAAAATGTTTGGCTTTTTTACCAAGTCATTGTTTCATGTATGAAAGTTTTTTTTAAAGTCTGTGCACCCATGGTTCACACTGAAACGTTTTACTTAGAATATGATACATATTTTTAGGTGGAAGATTTTATATCAACACAGTTTTTCCTTTTCTTACCCCTTCCCACTGTATTTTTTCAAGTCCTTGATCAGAGCCACGTTGTTAAAAAAAAATTGCATAACATTTGAAATCCTGCCATGCTGATAAAATGTCACCTATCTGTTTTGTTTGCACTTAAACAAAAAGTGAATTCCTGACCTTCTCAGTCCGTGGGAGGAGAATTTTATCCTAAGCCTTATTACAAATACACAGTGGGAAAAAGTTGAGCTGGAGAGAACAAGGTCAAATAGCTCAACTAAATGTTCCCTTTATTTCAAAGTGTAGGGCATGTAAACCATTTCTTCTGTTTTCAAAGAGTATTTGCAATTATGCTTTACTCTGATTCATTTCAGTAATCTGTCCCTCCTTATTTGAGTAGCAGGAGAGAAAATCAGAAAAAAAGATTGAGCCAAGTCTGGAGACAATAATTCAGACTGGTTTAGGGATGTATACCAGGATATAACTCCAGTTCAGCTCTGACACTGAAACAAGGTGAGCATCACCAGTGCTGTTCTGGAATGGTTCCTGTGGCAGTGGCAGTGTTCTCTTGGAAGTGGGTGTCCATATTTACCTTCTGCAACTGTTTTTCTTACTTACATATATGATTGTAGCCCCTTCTTTGGATATTCAGTATAGTTGATTTATGTGAGCTCAGTTTAATTCAACAATAAATGTATTTATTTTGAGCTTACACCACTTTTATTGATACTCCGTGTTCACAAACACAGGCAAATAATGTAAGACTTTAAAGTGTTTGCAGATTTGACAAAAAGGTACCAACGCAGATTTTTAATTCATAAAGCCTCTGTAGTAAATATAGGACTTTAAAAGTATAGGCATAAATAAGAGAATTGTGTAAAGTGCTTTCACTTGTAAAGTGTTATGTCTATTTGATAGTGCTTATCTTATGTCCTTGACAAAATGGCTGCCACTATTAAATCAGTTTTTATTGTTTGAATTTTTAAGTACATGAGCTCATGGCCACAGACATCACAACTGCAGAAGCAAGCTTGCAGAAGCATCAGGAAAAATCCAGTCTCCACATAATTTTAAGAATCAAAAAGCAGGAATTCCACAGAATTTTGTTCCTAAAGTTTAGACTTACAAGTAAATATTAGACATTAGTAAAAATCCCAACTCCGTGTGTAGTAATAAAGATTTATGCATCTCATGAGACTCAGAACAATGTGGGAACTGGAGGTTGTGGAAAACAGTCCTAACAGCTTTTAAAGTGAAATACAGAATTGGTCCTTCAGGGAAAACTTGTTTTTCCTGTACGTTGAGTAAATGCTCTGCTACTAATACATGGTAATGTTTTGTTGTTGTTGTGGCCTTGTGTCCATCTTACTTTTCAGCACATTTTCCATTCTGGCTCTCAGAGGACTGCTTAGAATGGTAGAGAGGAGGCAGCAGTGCAGAGAGAGATGTCAGGAGTGAGAAACCTGCCATGCCTGTCACTGGTAGAGTAGGTGGAGCCATGGCTGCAAGAAACAACAGCCTGGGAAGCAGCATCTGGAATGAACCTCTGGTGATTTCAACAGCTTCAGCAGCTGTGGGTTTCTTCCAGTTTTCCTGCTTCCTCCTCTGGGGCAACCCCTGTCCTGGGTTACAAAGCAGATCCCACTGAAGCTTGAACCTTACAGCTGTCACACAGCTTGAATTGAAAGGGGAACCCCATCCTGTGTAGCTTAGATCCGTGCTGGTTGTGGCACTTTCCAGGGAGAGAGGAGCTTTCTGTTTAAACCACTTAGGCCAACAAAGGAATCAAACTGCTCTCCCATTTCTGACCATTAGTCTAATTCATATTCATAAAGATGGGGAAATTTGAAATGCAGCTGAAGCAAGCTGCAATTTTGCAGAAAGCACAGGCCTCTCATATTTTGTGTCTTCTATTATGAAGAGGAACTGAAGCTCCTCAGCTTGGGGACCTGGCTAGAGGAATGCTTTTTCTTTCTATACAATTAAATATGGTTTTCTTTCTAAATGGTTAAATGTCCGTGGGAGGTAAGTGCATGGACAACTGGAATAAATCCTGCAGCATCATTTCTGTGAAGAAAGCACTTGGAAAAGAGAAAGAGCTTATCTTTATAGGCTGTTACAAACATCTCTACATTTTATTCCAGATTAAAATAAAACCACACAACATTTTCAAGACGTTTTCGATTTTCCACAGCAAAAGTCGGTTTCTCTTGTTGCACTAGCTTGCATTTTGAAGGTTGTGGAATCCTCCGTGTTATTTGCATGCTGGAATCCCGGATCAAGGCCCGCAGCAGGCTGCAGCTGCCCGGAGTTGTGGCTCACGGCGCACCAAAACCCGACCCCAAATTCCCAGCCGCACCACACACCCCGCTCCTGGCTCAGCACCGGGATGCACTGGGCGCACAGGACTGCGGTAACGAGGGAGCTCTGCCTCTCCCTGAGCAGGAGCACCCCTAAAGACCCTCCTCATTTATAGGCTCGGGCATCCTCGACATCCCCCTCCCCGGGAGCTCTGCAGGCAGACGGGGACACACCAGCGCCTCCTCCTCCTGCGCAACCTCGGGATACAGGGCGCATCCCACCCTTCCTTTTGGGTGGCTTGGATTTGCGTTTCGGTTTTTCCCTCCCTTCTCCCAAAACAGGCGGAAAAGGGAAGCTTTGGGCGGTGCGTGGCTGCTTCACCTCCCCTTCCGCCGCCTGCCCCGCCCCAAATTGCTGTAGGAATAGGGGTGCTGTGCAGGTGAGACCCCGCAGCATCCCTGGTACCCCCGGCACAGCGCGGCTCCTCTCCCGGGTTTTGCCTTCACACAGGCAGCGCTCGTGGGACAGCCTGCCACGACAAAATGTTCTTTCTTTCTTTGTTTCCCCCCTAAACCGTTCCGAGATGCTGTTTCTCACGCCAGTTTTCCCTTCCAGTTCTCGGCATGGCAGTGGACTGGATCGGCTTCGGCTACGCCGCCCTGGTGACATCGGGAGGGCTCATTGGCTATGCCAAAGCAGGTACGGTGCTCCAAGGTGTCTCCATCTCCCTCCCCTCCCGCCCCCCAGTTACTTGGGGGGAGCTGGGCGGCTTTTTACGAGGGGCTCCCTGGCTCGAAGGTGTCGCAGATGTCAAACTTATCAGTTTATTCCATGTGCTGATAACGTGCCGCTCTTGAGGCGTGGTGGGTTTTGGGTTGAGCTGGTGCTCCGGGCAGATAAGCCCACAATCTGCTGGTGGGTGCTGATATCCCTTTTCTGCATGGTGCTCTTTGAGCTGACCTAAGTTTGCTTCAGAAAGGCTTTTCCCCTGCTGTTTAAAATACAAGCATTCTGTAAGTGTTCTGTATCTTCAAATGGCATAAATCACTATTTTTTCCCCCTTAAAGATTTATTCCCATTTTAGTCTTTGATGATAACAGTATACTTCAAGCTTCAGAGAGTTTTCAGAAGGATCCTTTCTCCAAGTAGAGCTGAACAACACAAATCAGTCCTTGAACTTGTTCCTTTTCTGAGCTCTGCATCATAAGCTCACCCTCTGACCTACTGCTTTCATTTCCTGCCTTTTTCCTGAGTCAGCCCTCCTGCAGACAGAACTGTGGATTAATTCCAGTGTCTCTTTCTGCTTTGAAAATCCCTAAGCCACCTTAGTTTTTGTGATATAGGAAGGGGCATTTCTGAAGTCTAAGAATCTTACCAGTGCATTTGGCTACACAGATGCTACTGCCTGTCCCAGCTTGTTTTCTGCTGGCTTGATTTATCCTTTGGGTTATGGTTGGAGCTGAGTTCTTTCTTTGCAATACTGAGAAATACTGAGAAATACTGAGCAACTAATGGCATCTCTATTTCTCTGAGGCCACTCTGAAATGGGAGGAATCTTTTGTGTCTTCTGGTCCCAGGTGGGAGAACATGGTCAAGGGAATGCAAAGCACAGGATTTTGGAAGAGGGAACAGAAACTCATATAGGGACTTCTAGTGAGAAAAAAAAATTATAAAAAGTTATTGTATCCTTATTAATAACTTGGAGAAACCAAAAGAAAATGGAACTTTCACCCATAGATCTAAGTTGGTGGTCTGCTCTATTCTTCTACCACCAGGTCTATTTACCCACACAGACAGTGGACAGCAGTAGGTGCCTTGGGAAGAGTATGAGAACAGGGCAATCAAAGAGAGAGTGATGATTGATTGACTGACTGATTGATTTTCTGTCTTCATTTAGTAAGTTCTCTGGGTCCTCATGTTTTGAGACACAGGAACTTCTTGAGCCAGAGGTGATATGGTTGTCCCAGTAAGTATATGTGTCATAGCTGCTTAAACAATGCCTTGAGGTCAAATTCAAGGATCTGATGGATGTTTCTTGACTCCCAGGCTTGTGGAAAAAATTGTAGCCACCACATGTTGGTTGCTAAATTGTGTTTTGCACAACCACTTATTACAGTGTGCATCTTTTCCTTGCACATGTACAAGAATATCATGTGCTTTCTATGATCTTTATTAGCTTTTGCTTTTTTATGCCAAAAGCAGGATCTAAAGCAATATTACAGCAGCCTTGCTGATGACTGGAAAGTGTTTACTTTCTGGCAGCAATATGCAATAGTCCTGTAACCTTGAGAGATCTTCATCAGCTTAGCTTTGCAATCTCAAGTCTTTTAAAGGTGGCCTGAAAAACTGAATATATAAAAATATATATAAAGTTACCTTAGTAACATTAAGTCCTTGGTTCTCCATTAGCTTTAGTGAAGGCATTCACCACTCACAGTGATCATGGCGCTTCACTACCTGATGTGTTCCATAAATCAATTTAGATGTGGCATCCTTTATTTTCTGGTATCTTGGGATTATCTTTTATACTGAGGACTTGATTATAAGTTTAGGTGAGTCCAGGAAACCTTCTTCCAAAGTCTGCAGTTACCTTTGGATCGGATCTCAGGTGTATTTAAGATATAACTTCCCTTATTCAATGCTGCCTTATTCTTCAGCAACTCTTTATTTGTCTAAATAGTCTCCTGCCCAATTCAGTCCCTGTGTCTTTTTTTCTGCTCTTAAATTCTTACTATTTGATCCATCTACTTTACTGCCTCTCAAGAATTTTTTATATTACTGTTTTGGAACCACATGCTTCAGTTTGCACAAGGAAGACACCAATTCTTTTGTTTTTCTCACAGTTCTTTCCATCACAAAGATATTAATGGCTGTAATGGGTTAATATATCAACAACTTTGCTGTTAAAGAACTAAATACTAATGCTACTTCTATCTTATGCAAGACCTTTTGAACTGTTTTCTGGTGCTGATCAGCATGGTTTCAATATCTTAAAATAAAATAAACCCCCCTCTCTATTCTTCTTCATAACAATGACAGATGAAGGCCTTTTTTGTTATTGTTGGTATTTTACAAAGCAGGTTAGCTGATGAGCAAGTTAATTTTTAAGTTTCTAATAAATACATTCTCTTTCACTTATTCAGGTAGTGTTCCATCACTGGCTGCTGGCCTCTTCTTTGGGGGTTTGGCTGGACTGGGTGCTTATCAGCTCTCACAGAATCCAAATAATCTTTGGCTTTCTCTGAGTAAGTAATTTAGAATTTTACTTAGAAGGACTTGTATTTACCCTAAAATAACTGGATATTTAAAATGAGTTCCTAAAAATCTTTGCAGAAGAGTTCAATGGATGGTGTTATATATCTGGTTTCAACCCAGCCTTTAAACTTCACTGCTCTGGTGGCTGCCAACATGTATTTGCCTAGTATTGATATGTCTGAGGGATTGTAGAGCTAGGAAAGTGTTAATAAATTGATGTCTGACCCCTCTGTGTCCTCTTTTTGGCTGACCCCTACTTTGAGCATCCTGCAGTAGGCTGGAGCATTTGGGCACGTGGATCCCCCTGTACCACCAGCAGGGTATTTTATTGCCACCGAAAATGGTAGAGATTGTGCTTGGCTTACTTTTATCTGTGATAAAAGTTGCATGTCTGGAGGGATTTAACAGAAAAGCAAGCTTCAGTAATGCAGTTTGTTCTTCCTTCTCAGCACTGGAGCTTTTCTGCCTCCTGATCTGAGAAGCTGACTGTGGACAGTCACTGCTTAGTCAGTGTTTAAAGAGCTGCCACTGACTGTAGCATTTTTTCACTGAAGCAGTGGCCCTTTGACACGTGAAAGGGGAAGGCCCAGCATTTCTCCACACTTCAGTTTTGTTTACAGGTTGTCCACTTTCACATCTGCTGGAGAGGCCAAAAAAGCTGTGCGTGGGCAAACCTAAGTAACTGGAATAAACTGTAAATGCAGCAAGCTTAAGAAGACTAAGTGTTTTCCCAAATGTCAGTCAGGTGAATTTCCATAACTCAGCAGCACCTGGAGTCTTTTGCTCTGGAGTTTTTGGAGAAGGTGTGTTCTGCTGCGAGCTTAGACAAAACTGCCTTGTGAGTTGTGCATATTTTGAAGAGTGCCTTGCAGCTTGGAGCAGTTGAATACTGAAATATTTGAGTTTTATTGTGTGTTAGGCTGTGGTCCCAAGTCTCTTACATGTCTCCTTCTGTGAGATTACCAGATGTCAGTGACAATGTTTGCAGTGGTGGTGGGGAAGGGGCATGCCATGTTTAGGAGTGAAGATGAGCTGGATCCTTCAGCACCAGTCCCCACACAGAAGCAATGGTAGAAGACAACATTTGTTGGAACAAGATGTTTGTAGCTGTTACCACTGGGTAGCAGATGCATGCTAATGCTAAGGGTTTCATCAATATGTTTTCCTCAAAGTTTTCTTAGTAGTCAGTCTTTCTTTGAGATATTCCAGGGACTTAGTGTTAGGACTTTCTGCTTTACTGGCTCAGTGAAACTACCTGGCTCCTGTCTCTGTCAAGTGGTCAGGGACAAGAGCTTTAACTCTCCTCTTAGTGGAAGGAAGTGTAGGACTGAAATGGATTGGTAATGCTTAGCACCTCTACAGCATACACGTCCCTTTTGAGGCCTTTTGAAAACACAACTTAGTTAATTCTCATTACTACATGAAAATGCTCTCTCCCTCTTGTGAGAAGTGGGGGCATTATGTGCTCATGTTTAGTAATTTCCAGAGCAGTGTGGCATAAATTATTTCCAGCCCCAAAAAGAGTGCATTTTGAAAAAGAGATTTGAGGAGTATGTGCAGAACCACAGGGAGTGTGCACTGTCTGCTGGAACCTGATGTAGAATACTTCTTCCATACTGAGGCATTCCAAAATTTGCACAACTTATTGACTCTCTCAAGTGAAATAACCCTATTTCACTTTTTACTCGATCTACTACTCTTTGCAGTTCTGATCGTTTTGTTTTTAATTCTGTTATGTCTCTCACCCCCCCACACACACACACACCTGCTGACTGGACTGTGCAATCTCTCCTTTAAGTTACATCTGGAACACTGTCTGCCATCATGGGAGCAAGATTTTACAACTCCAGAAAATTCATGCCTGCTGGGCTAATTGCTGGTGTCAGGTACACAATATACTTTTTTATTTTTTAACCTCCTCTGTGTGATTTCTTATTTTCTTAATTAAACTGAAATGGAGTGAATTGTATTTTGTGTGTCTTTTTTTTGTTCCTGTGCACTGATTCCATGGGAAGCATTTGGAAATGAATCAACAAATTGTTGTTATTATTGTTTAATTATGTATTTTTCCCTCCCTATGCAGTTTGTTAATGGTTGGAAGATTAGCACTGAAGATGTTGGAAAAGCCCCAGGAGAAGTAACTTCATTTTACAGCTTAGTGTTTGGATAAGGAAACCTGATAATGAAGTTGCATAAATTCAGAAGCAAGAAGATGGAACAATTTTCTATATCAAGACCTTTTTTCCCCCCTTTCTTAACATGAGGGGAAGGAGAATGATGAGACAGTTTATATCCAAGGTACCATTTGTTTCAATGATCAGGCAGAGCTATTTGTGTATAGAGAGAAACAGATCCTGGGTTTGATTTTCCCAGACATGAATCAATGTATTTTAACACTTCCAGTGTTTATATTCCAAAGTAACTGCTGACATTTATGAAACAAAGAGAACCTCTGATTAAGAAGATATCCACACAGAGGCACCAGGAGTAATTGCCTAAATACAACAGTGTGTATCAAACCTTTTGTACTCAGCATTGCAGATTGCTTTACCAGTTGCATTCTAAGTGGATGCACCCAGTCTGTGTAACATCAAACATCCTAATTGTGAAATGATGCTAAAATGTTGCTTTTCTACAAGTAAAATCTATTACACGTCTTTTATTTGGCACGTGTCTGTATCATTTCTGTGTTTTGGGCATAGGGGCACTTTTTTTTCCCCCACCTTTTTTTCTTCTCAGTGGAAGTCTTTGCAGTGAACTGTTTGTATCCAAGTGCTCTCTTCCAACAATTTTTAAAAATCACTTTATTAATGGGGGGACAAAATGTTAAATAAGGGGTCTTCATTAACACTGCCTTAACACAGCTGTTGGAAGGGAACTTACTTGGTGGATTAATTAAGCAAGATCTGTGTTTGGCTAAATGAACAGTTGAATGTGATCTAGACAAACACTGTAATTCTGATTTTACAGGCTTGCTTGACAACAGAATGTATCAGCATTTTATCTGTATATTTTGAGGAAGTGGCTGTGCCTCTTCAAATCTGTCTTTACTAGGAAACCTTGGAGCCAGGAGGGTTCCTGGTCCTGCTGTGGTGCCTGAGAACTGAGCACAGGTGTTTTTTAATAAGGTGCAGTAAGAGGAAACTGGTTTTACAGTCTGGGCCACCAGAATTCAACAGCTCAGAGTTTAATCGTGCCTCCAGAACTTAAATACATTATAGAAATGACAGAAGAAGAGAGTTAGGGTTCTCAAATCTGTATTTCCAGGGTGAAGAGCCAGGCCCTCTGTGGCACGTCCACATGCCTGGTAGAAGCTGGGTGGCAAGAGGAAATGCCACATATTTCACCCAGGGGGGCTCATTCAGGACTAGAGGAGGGAATTTCCCATTTGTTTTGGTAGGTAAATGATCTGTTGGAAATAGGAGTTTGCCCTAAACTTTGTAAGGAGGGTGCATAAGCCTGTCTGTCTTTGTAACAGGAGTTGCTTACCTTAAGTCCTGGAAAGTGAGGGATTTTGGGCTCCCTTCAGCTCCTGCCCTGGATGGGTTCAAGTTCCCTTCCCAGGAGAGGGCTGTTTCCCTCAACCTTGGGATATCCCATATGGAGAATCCTCCCTGAAGAAGCCACACCACAGCTGAGAAAAGATGCAAAGTTCCCACGACCTGTGGGGAAAGGAGCAACTAATTTTTCAGTCTTCCTTTAAAACTATTACAAAATGGTTTTAAAATACAGAATACAGAAACATCCTGAAGCCAAGAGATGGAACCCAGATTCCCCTCTGCCCAGGGGGGAAATACAGTGGGACAACCTGAATTTCACCTAAGCTGTATGTTTACTTCTGGGTCTCCAGGATCTTACCTGTGGTGCCCCAGCTGCTGACACTGGGGCAGCATCAGGCATGTAGAGGCTTGGAATGTTACAGAATTAGTGGGAAGGTGAGCTAATATTTTGGGGTGGGACACTTGAGTGCCTCAAATGTGCCTTGGTCTTTACAGGTTCAACACTGAGACCTCTAGCACAGCTATAAATGTACTGAGGCTCAACTGCATCACTGAGTTAAGGGGAGGAAAAGCAGTCTCTTTGCTCACCCATTGATAGATGTCACACCCTAAGTTGTTCTTCCAATTAATGTGACATTTGCAGGTGGCAAAATCCCTTTAATTTAGTACAGATTTGTAGGATAGTGTAAGGATATAAGTAGTGTTACACTAGTAGTACAGTCAACTGACTATTACAAACTAGCCAAGGAGAATGAGAGAAGGATGGAAAATGTTTCAGCTGAAATGGTTTAGAAGTAGTCATGTGCTGTCCTACTTTATCCCTTGTTCTAAGGATATGGTAGGAGGCTGTTTTTAATGCAAAGCAAATCCCCTAACTCTTGTTCTGCTTCAGGCTTCTAAAGTGCAATTTGCCATGTCCCAGTTCTGTCAGTCACTGTGCTGGGAGCTGTTGGCACTTCCTCATCACAGGCTGAGGGCCTTTCTGTGCTGAAACTAATACTGCCTAAAGTGTTACATAATTATCCCTTTGTGGTGTTAAAAATTGCTGGCTTCTTGGCATTGTAGTCGTGCTTCCTGACCACACAGTGCAATCACCTGGAAAAACGGGAGGGGGAATAAAGGTCAGGAGAACCTCCAGGCACTTATGGCAGGAGGGGGAAAGTCTTTGTTCCTCCAGAATCCCTACAAGTGAAAATGTTGTGTCAATAATAGCACAGAAGCTGCCCACATCTCTCTTCCTGCTGCCACACTGACAGATCAAAGCACTTAGGGTTTGGTGCCGCATCCCCGGCTCAGTCCAGTGGACAAGTGACTTTGGGTGTTCCCTTCAGCCTTTTTGTACTTCTCCTCTGAACTGTGAAATTGAGATAATGTTTTCTGTACCCTTTCCCTGTCTGTCTTTTACACTGCTGTCTTACACAGTGTGTGACATAACATATTCCCCATCCAGAAGCAGGAATTAGTGGTTTGGAATTGATACTGTTCTATTGTTGATAGTTTGTCCTTGTTTTAAGTTAATATTCTCTTAGAAAATACCTAATGAGAAAAAATACGGTACAACAAAAGTCTATTCCTCTTACTTCATTAAACATTAGCATTTGCTAATATATTGCTATCATATTTTGGGATCCTGCCCTGCAAATACTATAAGTGGAATTGAGTGGAAAAGTACCAATACTTAGAATTATACAATATCCTGAGTTGGAAGCGACCCATGAGGATCACTGAGTCCAACTTCTGCCTCCACACAGGGCAACCTAAAAGTGAAACCATATATCTAATAGCCTTGTCCAAATGCTTACAGAACACCAACAGGTTTGGGACCATGACTGCTTCCCTGGGAACTTGTTGCTCTGCTTGACCACCCCCTCAGAGAAAAACACTGTCTTCTAATTTCTTTCTCCTTTTCCCCCTTTCCTTTTTCCCCTTTACTTTTCCCTTTCCCTTCCCCTTTCCTTTCCCTTTCCTTCCCCTTTCTTCCCCCTCCCTTAGGATTCTTTTTTCCCCTTTTCCATTTTCTATATCTTCTTTTTTCCCTTTCTCTTTTCCATTTCTAATCCATCGTCTTTTTCCCCCCTTTTT
>VXAU01002928.1:497167-546686 GCA_013399695.1 Formicarius rufipectus | reverse complement strand
TTACCCTTTCCCCCTTTTTCCCCCCGTGGCGTGTTTTCCCCCTCTCTTTTCCTTGTTTCTGTGTCCGGCGGCGGGGGATGCGGAGGTTTTGGCAGGCACTCCAGCCGAGAGAGGGCGGCAGCGCCGCTCCGATGGGGGCACAAGGACACCCCACCCCGGACATGGAAACGAGGATCGATGACAATCCACCTGCTTCCAGCTCATGGTTTGCCCTCTCGGAGTTGTCCGACACTGGAACACGGAGCCGAACGGGGCTGTGGCTCCTTTATTACCCTGAGCATTGAACGCAAATGACCCCCGGGGCAAAAGGCTTTTGTCACCCAGCACACTGTCAGAGCTGACAAAAATCGCGGGAGGAATGACAAATAAATCCCTTTTGCCGCTCTTTTTACACCCTCCCCGGAGGAAATTCCTTTACCTGTGTTTGGAGGTCGGCCCAGTCTTTCTCACCTATTCACAGCAAGGATCTGCAGGTTGTCAGCCCCACTCGCCGCCTGAGGGGATTTAGCAGGACAGCCCTTCTCAGAGCACTCTAAGAAATACATAAACGTCGTATTTTTGTCAGCTGTTGAGGTATGGGTGTAACGAGGGATGTATGGGTTTGGAGGCAGCGCTCTTTCAGCAGCAGGGTGACAATAGGAAAGGGCTGGGATCGAATTATGTGCTGTTACCTGAGGGCATCGCGTCAGCGGGAGAGTTTTTGGAGGCGCCAAGATTCCTTCCGACCCCTCAGTTCCTGCACAAACCTGTGTGCGACACCCTCTGGGGCCGGAACGAGGATTGCCCCATTAATATGCAGCACCACAGTCAGCAGGGCAGGAAAATACACCCCAGTGGGAGAGAAAACAGGTGAAAAGCAGCCAGGAGCAAAGTAAACGCCTTTAAATTCGGGACTGGAATTTCACTCCGCTGAGGCGCCTGCTGCTCTGTGGTATCCTGACAAGACCTGCAATACTCTGAGGCGAGAGGAGGGTTGCTCCGCTCACTCAAAAGCGAAGCCTAAACCAGGAGGCAGGGGAGATATTTTTGTGATGGGGGTAAGAACTCAAAAATCATGAGAGCGGCCATGGAGTGATAATCCTCAAATCTGGCACTATTCTGCCGGCTCTGTGCTTTCCCATCTGAATGCCCCGCTCCGCATTCTTTGTCCTGTAGTCTGCAACATCTTCGGTTCCCAGACGCGACCTCACCTGGCAGCTCCGCAGCCTTTACATCAGCTCAGGGCCTGTCGCCAAGTTTCTCCTCCGTGTGCCACTACTGCCATCCCTGCCAAAGAAAAGAAGGACACTCTGTTCGGCTTACTCCTATAAATATCTTCTGTATAAATTTAGTTTTGTATAAGCGCGCTTATTTATGTGAAGAACAGCAGTCTCTGGGCAGCAAGGAGAGTCCCTGAGCAACACAGACCCAGCTGCAGCTCCGTCCTTCTCACGGCCAGGAGGGCTATCAACACATGCACAGCAACAGACAATACCATGACTGCACAAGAGTTTTATTTACACTTTTTTTTAAAAACATTTCGTTTGCTTAGGTATGTATAACAGTGATAAACGGTGATAGGACAGTGATAAAACCCAAATAGTAAACAATGCTTGCTTTAGTCTCTATAACAATGCACCAAAGACCTGCTAAAAGGCGTGTTAGATACATTAAAAGCCCCCCTTCTCAACTATAGACAGGGTGTGGTACATATGTTTTAATAAACAGTAGGAAAGAGAAGAGTTAACTATTTAAATAACTCTGTTAAATGAGTGCTAATCTCAGGTTTTTTTCTCATTTTTTTAGCTCCAGAAGTGTACTCAGAAGGGGGGACTTACGCGGAGGAAGGGTAAGAGAGGTCAGCCTACTGTTAATTGCATCTTGTTTAGCTGGGTCACTGCAGTTGCCTTCATTCAAATCTGTGATGGGTTGACCCTGGCTGTGCTCCAGGTGCCCACTGAAGCCGCGCTTATCACTCCCCTCAGCTGGACAGGGAAAATATAAGGAAAGGAGATAAGGACGGGGTGAGATCCCTCATCAGTTAGTGTGATGAGTAAAGCTTATTGGACGTGGGGAAAAATAATTTATTGCCAATCAAATAAAAGTAAGTTAACGAGAAGTAAACCCAAACCTTAAAAACCCCTTTTGCCCGCTCCTCCCTTCTTCCAGGGCTCAGTTTCACTCCCGATTTTCTGTGTCTCCTCCCCACAGTGGCACAGGGTGATGAAAGTCTTGCATTGACACGTTTAAGGTCCAAGATGGCAACACCATGTGAGACCTGTGCACGGTGGGAGTCATGCTGTCTTCATTAGCCTCTCATTCTTTATGAAACATCGATTTCATATGCAGATGAGCATTTAAATTCAGTTGTGGCATTGCCCAGAGGTTACAGTGATACTGCACTTCCACTTTATGCAGAAAATGTGAAGATGAGGTATGCCCCTATTTCCATTGAATCTGAGGGGAAATAGGTGCAGCAGCCTCAGGAATAAGGGGGGAAAAAATAAGACAGAGGGTTAACTGAAATAAAGGGAGAGTGAAACATCTGAAGTGCTGTGGAGATGCCCTGGAAGAAAGTTTTGGATATTACCTCGAGGAGTGGCAGAGCTAAGTGTTGCTAACCTGAGCCATGCTCAACTCACACACGTGAGTTTCTGTCCTTCCACCTTTCAGTTTCTCATTTTTCAACAAAGAGACCTGGCTGTGGTCAGTTGCAAATCTATTTGTAGATCCTGCCTATCAGAAATGCAAGTGTTTCCTAACTGAGAAGGCATTTTTGTGTTAATTTCTCCTGAAGTTGCTCTGAAATCTATGAGAGCAGAGAAAATAAGCTTTCCTTTAGGTGCCTCTGGGGGCAATACTGATTCAGGCTTAGTTTAATCCCCAGGCTGGGGTAAAGTAATATTCTCTACTCTGCTCAAAATTGTTTTTTAAAGAAAATGCACTTAGAGATCCTCTCCCTGAAGACCAGGTGGTCCAAGGCACCCTTCACCCAAGCACTGGAGCAGGCTGGGACCCTGAGATCTTGGAGTCAATGTCCCCCTTCCTCTCTGCCTGTAAAGTTTCCTAATTCCCTGAAGTTTTGCCTGCATGGGAATTGAGAATTGGAAATGGAGATTGTAACTCATCTCTCCCCCGTCCTTTCCCCCTTTTTTAATTAATTGTTGCCCTTCTTTATGTAGATAGGCCTTTTTCCCAAAGAAGCAGCACAGTGATAACTTGCAGAAAAATCAGCCTCATACTCCTAAAACATTAATTCTTTTCTTATACAGTCTCTTATATCTGTATTTTGGTGACTTTGACTGGCCAGATGCATAACTGGGACCACACATCTGTATAAGGCTGGATTTTTTTCGTCCCTACTCAGAGTAAACACTGTGGATTCAGTCCCTCAACAGGGAGGAGGTACACTGCTGATAGCAGCCTGCTCTCACCAGAGTAATTAACTAATATTAATTAATGAATACAGACCAATTAGTGCTACCACCTTCCCGAAGCCTTCTGTTGTGTGACTGGTCCATGGCTGGGGAGTTCCTCACTTCCCTTGGGAAAACAGTGTCTGGGAATGCATTTCCCCCCGCCAGAGTGACCTGAAATGATGTGCTTATTAGGGGAGAGGAAGGGAAAGATGGTTATTTAGAGGACGCCAGTGCTTAGGTGAAATGCCCCTGCAAGAACCGTAGAGCAGCCAGTCCTGACGCAAAGTGAATTTCCTGCAGTGCTTCTGGCAGGAACCAGCTTGTGAAATACTCCCAGCCATCATCCCTCGTTATTTTTACCATCACTGTGAATATTTGTCACTTCGAGGTAATCACACTTTGCTCCTCCAAAGGGCTTCATTACAGAAGATGGGGGGGAAAAAAAGCCAAAAAACCCAAAAGAACCATGCAAACTGCAGCTGGGGAGGGCTGTGCACAGGCAGGAAGGGGTTGATGGCTTGCTGGAGGCTAGGGTTGGCTGTGTCACAGCCTCCAAAGTCCCTCACAGGGAGCAAAAATGCAATGTCATAAAAGTGGGAGGGAGGTAAGGGAGCAAGGTGCTAAACCCCACCCTGGCTGCCTGGTGGATCCCTGCCCTGAAAAAGGAACCAGCTAAAGCCAACCAGCTCAGGCTCTGAAATTCAGGCTGAGCCTTTGCTTTTTCAGTGTTTGCTGAGGGGCTTGGGGAGAAGGGGAATGAAAAGAGATGCTGGAGCTGCTGCTGCCTGGCTCTCAGAGGAAGACACTTATCTAAGCGTTTTCAATGCAGTTTGTTTTTATTTTCCCTAATGTGACCATATAATATGTAATATATATATATAATACATACAAGGATATACACCGTATTTTAAAGAAATCTATCTCCAAGGAGGACTAAAAAGCATTTACTTAACAAAGCATGTTTGTTTCTCCAGTGAAGCTCTGATCTAGGAACCATACATATTTAAAGTAGGAAGTTGGTTTTCTCTGTAGGATTAACACAGCTTTCTGATGTACATGGTGTCACTTCTCCAGCCATCTGCAATCTGCTTCATAACTTACAAGGGAAATTTCAGTGCTGTTTATTGAGCTGTGGCAGAGACAAAGGAGATTTCAGAGGACAAATGAAGGATGTCCTTGAAAACCAGGGCTGTTAATTGGTACTCTGCACTGTATTGATCTCACTCTTCTCTTCTGAATTGAAGCGAGGCTCTGCAACCCCAACCCAGGCAGGTTACCATGAAAGAGTGTTTTTCTGCATTAAACCAGTGGTATTAAACCCTCTGTGGTTCTGATATCCACCTTCTCAAACACCTTTCCTTTCTTCACCAGAGATGCCCATCCAGGGCACTTTCTGTCATCCCATCCCCTGCCCTAAAAGCTCAGGAATTTGCCGATCTGTTAAACATTAGCCAGCATTCCCTGAAAAAAACCCACCCATATGGTTTGCGAAGCGTCGCTTAGTCTTTTTGCACTCTTGTGCTTCCTTCTGCAGAATTGCTGGTGGTGTTGTGGCTTCGAGTTTCTCCACATTAATTGCAGTGATATTTTTCAGTCTTTTCCTGCCAGCCGAGCTGCTGGCTTTTGATCAGAAATCACATGTGTGCTAGGAAGAAGCAGCGATTGCTGTCAGCAACACAGGGCTTCTGCAACCAGGGAGACAACAGGCAGAACATACACTAGGTATATGAATGTCGGTGTTAAATAGGGGCTTAAAGCCCCAATAACCAAACCAAATGGCCCCTGTTTATACAACATCGGACTTGAACGGGGTAGAAATTGTTTCTGTCCCTGGATTCACTGCTGGGCTGAGACTGACTGTGAACTGTCCACCTTACAGTGTCCCCATATGTGAATCAGAGATAAAGATTCCACACTCCTTTAAAAAGTGCTTTGGAACCTGCTGATGAAAAGCCTCGTTTGTCGTGATGGGCCCTATGGGCACTTCCAAATCATTTCTGTGGCACTAATATATATGCAACAAATAGGTGAAGAAGCAGTCAGGGGTAAGGAAAGACCAACAGAGCTCTCACTAGTTTGGCTGAAAAGAGGCATCATATGCAGCTTGCTGGAGCACAGCCTGCACACCAGATGAGTTATGGATGTGCAGAGGGGTCATTCCACAGAACACACAAGCCCTTCTGCAGACAAACTGTTTTGTGGAATAAAACCCCTCTAACCCAGTGAGGTTCTAGAGAGGTCTGTTTATTCCAGGCCCGGGCGCAGGGGGATCGCTCCTCCAAAAACATGCGCCCCTGGTTGAGTTAACAAAGGGTTTATATGCAACTAAGTGATACATATTCATTTTATGTTGACGCATAAACATTATTTCCTTGGAGAAGGCGGGGTTATTATAATGAGCCTCAGGAACTGATTTTTATTTTCTCTGCCCCGTGCCGCTTCCTCTTGCCCGTGCGCTGTTCCTCCTGGGAATTCAGGGCAGGGGTCCCTGGGGGTCTTTAGGGATGAAGTAAAGGGTCTTCCTCCTGTGAACTTTTTACCTTTTGCTCCAAACTGGTTCAAACCAGTGTTGGTGGCAACTGTAGTTGGTCTAATTGGACTTATCTTGTTCTTTTGACATGTTTTCTGGTTTATAATGGGGTATCCTGGCTGGTTTAATTGGGCCAAGAAGCTTTGGGCCTCTTGGTGTGGCCCTTTCAAGGACACTGCGTGAGTTTTGCTGCAGTGAATTTCATACTGCTAAACAAATTTTATGATAAGTATAAAAGCATAGAAAATAAACATCATTATAAGCTCTAGGTAAATAAGCATAAGCAAAACAGGCATAAACAAAATGAGCATAAGTAGAGTAAAATAAACATAGGCTCCGCCTTCTCCCCCTCACCAAAGCCTCTCATGCTGAGGGCAGTCATGTTTCCCCCCTAGGAGATTTTGGATGCAAAGACACCCACATGGGTGACAGAATACCTCCCCAGGAGCCCCCAGTTTCTGGGAAGCCATGGGCATCATATGGATGGTGTTTGTGTGCTGGGGATGTGCAATGCCACCGTGGGCAAGACTGTGCTTCCTGAGCATCCTGGGCAGCTTCTACCCTCCAGGGAAACCCGACATTTCCCATTGCCACCAGTGCTACCTGCTCCCGAAGGGCAGGAATCCTGGTGTCCTCTGTCTCTCAGGAGCCTCTGTTGTGGCAAAGAGCTGAGGTTTGAATTTGGGAGGGGAAGGGAGGACAGCGATTGCCAAGTGTGAGTTTATCTCGGTCTCCTTTGTGCAGGTGCAGATCAAAGGAAGAGGGATGGATAATTCAGGGAGGGGAGCTTACTCTGCAGTTCAGCTCGCTGGCAGCCAACATTATAGTCGCCTCTTTCCTCAGGGAATTGCATCTGTTTGGAAGGGAGGTTTGACAGGACTCATGTGATGGATAGTGTGAAAAGTTTCCAGGGAGCAATTAAAAAGCGGGAAGAGGGGGCAGACTCCTTTAGCGTTTTTTTTTTCCATTACTATTTGGGTAACTGGAAGAGCTACTTGTGAAACTCCAAATCAACAGTAAATTCCTGGAGAGAGACAAGATGCTCCAAGCACTTCGTTTCTGACAAAATCTGTTCCAAGTTTTGCTCCCTACAAACAAAAAATGAGCAAATGCCAATCCAGTCATCCAAGGAACTGTAGAGTTCAGTGCTTGTTTTATGCTGTCTCTTTTTGGGGACCTCTTCTAAACTGAGGGTTTTTTTTTCAAGTTCCCTTCTTTCCCTGTCGAATTTGACATTTCTTTTAAACAGCTTCACCTTCCTTTTGTAAGGCAACAAATCCTGCTTCTCTGTTCTCTGTTGTCTCTCCCCTTCCCTCGTGCCGCCTTGTGAAGAGCACAGAAATTCCTTCCACATATTGAGCAGGCATTCCTGCACCAATAATTTCTGTTTTGTCTCAGGCAATCCACCAGGCTTATGTGATTCAAAGACATTGCCTATATGTGGCTTATATCTCTTCTCCTCCTCAGAAGCTTTTTCTACACCAGTATATTGGACAAGGCAAAGTTCTCCCAAGCTTGAATATGGATGTAAAAAAAAAGGATGCATTTGAAGCAGGCTTTCAGAAGTTGGCTGAAGGAGCACTAAACAGTTAGTGGCAAGATCGCAGTTTTGCCATGCAAGCTGCAAATTGATTAATGTGGCAGCTGTTTGACGGGAAATTAGGAGAGAGTTTGGAAAGTCATGAGAGGAAATTAGGCCATTTTATGCTTTTAAAGCTCTTTAAAATTCAGTGCTGCTCCTCCTCCCCTGGAGGTTTAGGAGCATGAGGCAACTTCTGTCTTTAATAAAGAAAGCAAGCACAGCAGAAAGACTGAAAATGTTTTCCAGGGGCAGTTGAGCTCAATTGTCATGTGATAACTGACCAGAAAACTTGTTTCCTGGAAATCTGGTCCTCAGCATCTTGGTTTGCATAGTCCAAATCCACAGTCATGTATCTCACTTTACCCAGTGCTGAGGTCTAATTAAGAAGCACTCCACAGTGTCAGGCACTGAACACGGCCTGACACACCTCTGGAAATCTCCTTGGCCTCAGAGGGATCTCTCAGCAGGTTGGAATGCCTGGCCACAAAGAATCTTAGTCCTCTCTAGCAGAGGAAGGCAGCCATATGAACTGTGTGGAAGAGAAGGTCCCATGGTATGACTCATCTGCTTCCCCTGGTGGAAACAGGGTGGTTCTAATCAGTGTGTCAGGAAAAGCCAGAGAAACCTCTTTTCCTGCATGTGGTCACCATGTGCCATCTGTGAGACGAGTCTGATTCAGGAGGAGTAAACCTGGGAGTCAGTCAGCAGTGTTAAGGATGCCCTGGAAGCTTCTTGGTGCTAATTAAAGTTTCACTGGGAATTTAAGACTTTAAAACTGTGCTTTCCTACCAGATGTGGGAATGTAAAATTAATGCAGACCACGGCCCAGTGGAGAGGTTTTGGGCTGGAACTCGGAAGATCTGGTTTCTGTTTTGGGATGTGCTGATTGTGACATGAGAAAATACTCTATGCTAGATTTAGGAGAGTGTAGTATTTTTGGCAGTCACAAAATCCAGTCCTATCCTTCTGTGCTCCCAACCTTTCTGCACAGTTAGCTTTCCAGTCATTGAGGTCAAAGCTTTTTAACCTCTAGTCTGGAAGATATCAGCAGGTGATCTGTGGGAAGTGCCACAACTTAAACCCAAAATGAAATTATTGCCAAACGCAGCTTGAACAGGCAGAATGGGGAAAGCACAAGCACTGAACATCCCTAATTGCATTTGGCTGCAAAGAACAGCTGTTATGGTGTCTGCACAGATTTAGCCTTTTGATTTGCTTCCCAAAAAATGTAGGTTGCTCTGGTTTTGAGGAGCATCACTTTCAGTGCATGGCTTTGTCACCGTGGTGCCCAAACTGGTCCATCCCAACCTGTTCTGCACTGGGGTCCAGGTGCATCCCACCTCCCTGACAGCAAACCTGAAGTGGTAGCATTTTCCCTCTTATGCACAAACTCTGTAGTCAAGGCATTAGTTCAGGTTGTAGAAGAACCACATTAAACCCCCCCAGCTGCCCTGAGGGGATGTGAAATCCCATCTCTGGCCTTTTGGGAGGTTGTTCTTGCATTCAGGCTCTCAGCCTCTCCCTCCCAGCAGAGCCCTCCCACTCCCTACGGAATATTTGCATCTTTCCTAAGCCAAGCACGATCTCCTGGTGACAAGAGAAGGCTCTTGCTTGTGAGGAGGTCCTTGCTCAAGTTCAAAGCTCAGATTTTAGTGACATATTTGCTCCCAAGACTCTTAAGAAAGGCAGAGCAATGAAATGGGGAGCCACAAACTCCCGAGACAACAACTTATTGAAGTGATAGACAAGCTTTTTTTTTTCACTTGGAGCCTTTACTGCAAGTAAAACAAAAGTATTTCCTTTATTTCAGTTCCTTCAATTTAGCTTGGTCAGCCACCTATCATTAGAACTGAGAAAGTAATTACAGACCTAAGAAGCTGCACATTTCTTTTTCCTGCCCACCAGTGTATGAATCAACTGAGACATAAGGACTAAGATCTACTCATTCCAGGCTGTTTAAGCACTGGTTAACAGTTCTTTCATGAGCATCAGCTTTCTTTGCATAATAATACAGTCAACTTTAGATACAAACCATGTTTTGACACCTTTTTCTCTCATACTCAAATCATTTGATCTTGCTTTACTGCTAGTGGAAACCAATGCTGCCTTTTTGTATGTTATTACAGCATAATTTCTATCCAAAGGCAATTCAACATAACTCCTAAGGAAAAGAAAATCAATTACCTAGTAAGTACAAAATATAATTTGACCTTTTCTAATATCCTAAAAGGTAAACATGAAGCATTTGAATAAAAATTTCGATTGGTTAGGTATTTGAACATAAACATATCACATTCTGAGTTAGAAAAACAAGAAGGTGTGATTTACAGCAAAAGGCTTCAGGCGCTGTGGAAGAAACCTCAGCAGTTTTCAACCACTAAGCATCAACTGCTCTTGGGGGGAAAAATGATTAAACACAAATGCAAAACAGGAATAAAAACGTGATAACTTTAGCCAAGGTCACTTGTTTTCTTCCTGAAGTGACAAATAAAATAGATTGCTTCAATCCCACGCGGATGAATCACCACGACAAGCTTATTTTTCACGCCAGGAGGTGGCGAGTTGTCACCTCTGGAAGGAGGCACCCTGCTCCCCCTGTCACTGCTGGCTGCCCTCTGGGCTCACCTAAATCACAAAACACCTTCCAGCAAATGGACTCGGCTCCCACTTCTCTCTACTGCCTTTCTGAGGAGCACAGCACTTGTGTTTGCCCCCTGGCCTTTCACCTCTCCAAACGCTCCTCTCTCTATCCTTGTCCCATTCATGTTCCCCACGGGTCTTTGGTGATGGAGTGATCCCTCTGAAACCACCAAAGAGACCTCACCAAAATGTTTGGAAGAGCCCAAGATGTCCATGGAGTGGCAAGTTCCAACTGGTGAGACTTCTAGGGCTTGGAAGAAACTGAGACCTACTGCATCTGAAGGAAGGAAAGCAGAGGGCTGGGGTTTGGCACGCTGGGAAGTCAGGAGATGAACAGCAAAGCAGCCTTGATGCATCAGCTCAGCCCAGGGAAAGGGGTGCTCTTTGCTGTGGTGCTTCTCACCTGGGACTCATCCACCTCTTCCCTCCTGTCTGTGTGACTCTCAGAGCTGCTCCAGCATTGCACGTCCTGCCTGCCTTTGGTACTGAACCAGGCCAGCCCAAATGCAGCCCAGCTCCCTTGGATGCCTGTGGGAGAGCTTCAAAATCCCACCAAACCACTCACTGCAATTGTACCTTCTTCCAGGAACAGGAAGGACTTGAGCTCTGGGGCATTTCCAAGGGCAGCCCAGTCCTTCTGCCGTGTTGCTGTGCAATCAGGTTACACCAGTTGCTGTCTCTGAATTATTCCAAGGCTGTTTGCCATTGCATTGGGAGGCTGTTGTTGTTTTGGTTTGGTTTTGTGCTTTGTATTTTTTTTTCTCCCCAAAATAAACATGCTGAGTGCAGCAATGGCACCCATCAATATTCAGATTAAATACCACTGAAACATGGGCTGCCCTGGGGGATGAGGAGGAATAGGAGATGACATTGGGTGCTGCTGAAACTTGTTATCTACTGGCCAGCTCCACTGCAAGGGTGATGTGGGGGAGCTGACTCAAGGCAGGCATGACTGCAGGATTGTAAAGCCTGGTGGCTGTGCTTATTTGGGGAGTTTAACATAAAGAGGAGCAGGATTTGCACCCACCTGAGCCTGCTTGGAATCTGGGCTTAGGGCATTTTCTGTGAGAGAGAGCTGAAATCTCCTCCTCCTTAATTGTCATGAAAATGAGTCACAACTTAATTCTGGGCCATTTTCTATGCCAGACGAACATCACAGCGATTCTTTGTTCACATAGCTGAAATGATAAAAGCAAAGCAAAGATGAGAACATCAAATTGCAACACTCAAATCACAGATTCTCCTTCCCTCAGCTGGGACCTAAATGCATGATTTCATGGCAAGTGCTTCATGCCTTGACTCACCTCTGAGCCTTGCCCAATCACAGAGTTCACTACGCTGAAAACTCTTTCTCTGTGCAATCAAATCTGGCTAATTCTAAAGTCCGAGGGTAAATGCTCTAAGCTGGATTTGTAAAATGGTTTGCAAATGTGATTAAAGCCAGCCTGGCTTTTTGTGGTAAGTGATAAAAATTCTGCGTCTGACAGAGACATTAACCTGAACTCTGCCAGTGATTGCAATGATTTATTCAATGCAATGCTGTATTCAGCATCCTGCTTTGTTTTTTGGTGGAACAACAGGAGCACAGTCAGGCATTTGACAGTGTCCCACACAGGGTGCTGTGGGTGCATGTGGGACACAGCCCTGTGTCCCCTGCACTGGATTTGTGATTCCATCCTGCCCTCAATCAAGCTGCCCTACTTTCTTTGTTGCTATGATTTTCTAATATTAGGAGTGCTGAGTGCTATTGTGTAACCTTATTAATATTAAAAAAGAAATTATCCTCCTACTACTGAGCAATCCTCATTCATCCACTTGTGTGTCCTGCATTGAAGGGTGGTGTGTCCTTAGGCAGCAGAAAGGCACACACACAGCTGGACCACCATCCTTGGGCACTGCAGGGGAAATGGGTGGCAACTGGAAGCTCTCTGCTGCAGCCTCTCTCCGAGGAGAATTCATCAAGTCCTTTCATGAGGGTTTATTTAATAAACCACCGTTGCTGCACCAGCTGCTAAAATGCTAAGCATCCATTTTATTCCTAGTGATTAATGCCTGGAGCCTGATGATGTTATATATAGTACCTGAGCTATTAAAATATTTTTGAATAGACATTCTCTTCTTAAATAAAGTTCCTTTGAAAGACTTATTTCAATTTCAAGAGGAAGATTACTCCTTGCTGAAATATTAGAAGGGAATTGTGGTGTGGATATTATCTGTTTACCTTGAGTTGGGAATCAGTCTCTGGCAGTTTTGATTTCTAAGATCATCTCAAAAACACAACCTCATTAAAATCAGTGCCCATTTGCCTGCAGATTTCCTGGGAGAGCTGCCCTCTCCTATTCATTTTGAGAGTGATGATTCAGGCCTGGATACCAGAAGTCATTGACTTTTACTGTGTTCCTCTGGGCACCCCTAGGGCAGAACCTGCTCTGAGTGATGACAGACACAGGGCAAGGCAGGAGAGGGAGGGGAAGCATTCAGAATTTCAAAAAGGAAGTCTCCAGCTTTGAAAAAGCCAAGAAACACCTTCAGCTCTTAGGAGGGAGAGGAATAAAAATAAACCAAACCTGATACTTTGTTTGGTTTGTTTGGTTGGTTTTGGTTGTTTTTTTTGTTGTTGGGTTTTTTTGTTTTGTTTTGGTGGGTTTTTTTGTTTGTTTGTTTGTTTTTCTGTAAGGAAAACCAGTGCTGCAATTTTGCCATGCCCTGAAGCATTTGGCATTATATTCCCCTCACCTCATGGGCATGGGGACCCTGTGGATGGATTGGCCTCCCTGCTCTGACCTGGAGACACTGTTGCCTGCCTGAAGGTGACAGTGCTCCCCTTCTTCACTACAGACATTGTACAGGGTCAGTTACCTGCCTGGACTGAAGAAAGAACCTCCAGAAATAAGAAAAAAAGTAATGAATTTACTATTACAGATAAAGAAGTTGAAAAGAGCCAGTAGCCTGGAAACTGGGCTGCACTGAGTTTACCCTTTGTGCAATTATAGAGCACACGATGGGCCATTATTGATTTAATGGAACAAGGTCACAGGGCAGGGAATGCAGGCCAGGCTGCAGCAGGATCACATCAGTACACCTGGCAACTCTAAGGCCTGAGTTTTAACAGTGTCAGAGTCTTAAAAGAGCATGATTTTAAGGGAGCAATAGCTGTGCAGAGACATGCCCATGTCTGAGACAGCAAACTGCACTGACCCAGCTGCGGTGCTAGCACACACCTAACTAATGGCTTTCCTCTTCTTTTTTTCCCCTCAGTGCATAAAAAAGAAAGAGTCATTAACTTGCATTTATTTGTTCAGATTAAAAATAATCACAGTGCTCCAATTGCATGTGCCATAAGTTGAAAAACTGAAATGGAAACAAATGAGGAAGGCTGCTTAGGACTGCACTTTGGGCTAGCAGGGTGCTTGGTAGGTTTCTGCACCAAATATCATGTAAAAAAATATATGTGGAAAGACCAGTAGCAGGACACAAGCCTGCATTGGAAGAGAGCACTCTCCAGAGGGAATTAGCTGGGTTATCTATTCCCAAGAAAGAGACACTCCTGGGATTCGGTACCTTTTCAGTGCACAGAGGATGTGGGCTTGTTTCAACAGGCAGACTGAAATTCCTGCCTACTCTGCCTGAATCACTGAGCCTTTGTTAAGTAGCAACAGGTTTTCCATTGTGAAACGTAAGCCATTTCAATATTCTGAAAGGCCGTCCAAGTCTACAGCATTTAACATACCTGACAATTAAAAATATCCATGCAACAGATACATTTTCCTTTAAAACCTGTCTCCATTAAGATTTCTTTCAAGTCCCCTGCTGTGTGCCTGTTCCCTGCTTCCATAAGGTGATGCCACCTCCGTCTTTGCTAACAGGTTCTCCTCCTGCTTTCTCATGTTATGGAACTGGGACTGATAGGAGCTTAGGAAAGCCAGCCAGACCAAAACTGTGTTTGCCAGCTGAGTGTCCCGTTCTGGGTGCCTGGTTGCCCTCAACCATCCAAAAAGACCCAACAGAGAGCACTGCACTCATTTTTATTCAGCCTTAGTTTCTCTGCAATGTAAAGTGAGAATACATGCACTTGTCTTTGTAGGATATCATAGATTGTCAGAGTGGAAATTGTGCTTTGCTACATCCTTCTCTGTACCTTAATGAACAGAGCAGCAATGCCTTCAGAAGTATCTTGGTAGTGATGTAGTTTCTTGAAGCCTCGATGTCTTCCTCACAGCCCATCCACACTTGGCATAATTATCTTCTGGAGAAAGACTCTGGAGACTGGGAAGGGAAAATGTAGAAATCATACTGAAGAGGCTCAGAGACCCCAGACATGGTCACAATTGCCACTGATCAGAACAGAGGGGAGCTGAATGTGTTATGAACCCTGTGCTAGCAATGTAGTCTACCCTAGTTCTCTCTGCTGCACACTGGACCATTTAACACTACAAAAGTTAAAGCAATCCCTGCCTTCAGATCTCAGAGCAAGAACTTGTGTGGATTGTCTCAGTGGAAATGCATTCAAAGAGACACTAAAACAAACTGACTCTTCCCAAGAACAAATTCCTGACAGCCTGAGAAACTGCCGGTTGTGTGTCACGAGATGTAAAAAAGGACTTGAGCAACTCAGCTCACACGTCCTTTCTCCTGCTGCACATTAGGGCTGAGGATGAGTCAGTACAGCTTCGTGGGAGAACCAGACAGGTCTGAATCACCACTTCTCCCTCATCTCTCCAGCACTATTATTGCCATGCAAATAATTTTCCAGCCTCAAAGCTGTGGGAGAAACCCAACAGAGGTGTTCACTAACCTCATACCCCAGGAGGAACCGACTGGTTAATGAAAATTCACAGCTGTTTCGTGTTGAAAGACACTGATCTATGTAAAAGGAAATGAGCTAATTAATCTTAAAATCCAGGAAATTGAGAAGTATGTGGAGAGACAGCAAGCTCCATTTCAGGATTTCACTGAAGCTTTGTATTATTCAGCTCTTCCCCTTGTTGTTCAGACGGAAATATGAGAGGTTTTTGAAACGCAGCTGTGGAGTCTGTTTGGGTAAATGTATAAAAAATGCGAAAAAGACCAAATTTTCTTTTTTAAGTACAGAGAAGTAAGAAAGAAACAGTGTGGGGCCCCGGTGCTCTTATCAGGTGGATCATATCTTTGTGGTGAGTTGAGTAGTCCCTACAAGAGAAAGTTCTGCAATACCTGTGTAGACACTTTCACACATTCGGAAAGTAAACTGAGGATGTTTATTGAGTAAGTGCTCTCTGCATCTGGGCAACGACCAACTTGCTGTGTTTGACTTGTGCCTATTTTGTGTCTATTTTCATGTCATGTATGCTTGATTTTTGATTTATATCTAGTACTTTCAACTTAATAGCTACCTGAAGAATACTAAAACCAGATATAAAAGTTAATTAACACTTTTAAAAGTAATTAAACAAAATTGATTTAAAGAATTTTTACATTATTACTTAGTTAAAATAATTAAATAGAAATAAACCCCACAAAGATTCCTGACTTTTATATTTTCAACACTTTAAGATAAAGAAACTAATATAGCTGTACAGAAAGAACTTCATACAATATTTGAAACTCAGCTGAGAAGGCAGTTTCAAATCTTTGCAAACAACTGTATTAGAATTCTGTAGAAGAATTCTGAGCTGGGATTGCTCACATAAAGTTGGTAATATACCTAATAAGTGCATTGCATAGTGTAATGGCCTGGAGCCACAAAACTCAGCTGAAATAAGAAAAAGGAATAGAATTGTGGCAGCAACATTTCTGCTGGTTTCCTGATGGTTTCTTTACAGAATTTAGATACAGAAAAAGGATTTATGGGACTTTTATAATTTTTTTTTCCTGTGTGCAACTTTATTCTAATAACTTCCATTTCCAGAAAAAAGGATCAACAAAGAACAAAATTGATGTCTCTGTGTGAGAAATCTCTCTCTGTGTGTCTTAAAAGTAAAGCAAGGAAAAATTATTTTTAGGAAAACAATGTATGTAGCAGAATGCCTGATTTCATTCCTTAGTCCTTAATTCCTAGTTTGAATGTCTTACTGAATCTTTCTCTAAACAGTGACCTTACACAGACCTTCATAAAGTGGCTTGTGCCTACTCAAATAACAAAAGCTATATAATTACCTAATAGTCACATAGCATCTATTTCTCTTCAACCTTCACATCTTTACTCTGTAATGTGGCTACTTTCTTGGGGCTTTTTATTTTGCACAGGCAAGCAAATAAGGCAAGACAGATATTCCAAATTGCTTATCCTGGGATCACCCCACATAAACTGGTTTGAATGTCTGATGGAGAGTCCCAAAGCAACCTTTGACAAATGGATCTGGAATTGTGTTGCAATTGTCAGAAACCAAAGAGTATCCATCTCCTTCACTTCAGCATCAATAGTGCACGGAAAGAAAAACATGTTCAACTTGCAGTAATCCTTTCAGTGTCTCTGCTTTTTGTAGTGAAGAGGTGTTTGCTGTGAGATGGTAGCAAGCAAAAAAACATCACCCCACCTCTTTACAGAGTATGGGAGGAGAGTGCTGGCTTCCAAACCTGATTTTTGGAACATTGGTGGATCACACTTGCAACTTTGTCCTTGGCACATTTCCAGGAGTCTCATATAGGAAAGGGTTTTAATTTCTTTTGTCTTTTCTTTCCTTTTCCTTTTATTCTCTTCTCATTCCTTCCTCCCTTTCCTTCCATACCCTTCTCTTCCTCTCTCTTAGGAACTGGTAAAAAAGACAACATGTGGGAAAATCATCTCTATTTTTACCCTTTCACTGGAAGCAAGAAGTTTCAAAATTTTGCTTCCAAAGAGCGAGATGGACTCTGGTGTAACTGTGGCACTCTGAGGAGTTGCTCTGCCCTCAGACCAGCTGATCTGTGTGCAGAGCCAGGGCAGAGATCCACCCCTGTGGGAAGGACCTCTGCACAGACCTGAGTGGCACCAGTGGGCACTGCAATCCTCAGCTGCTCCTGGCCCATCTGGCAGCCTCCAGGTTGGCAAGATCACAGCTGTGGAGGTCCAGCCTTCATCCCAGGCAGGGGGAATGGGCAGGATCTGGCACAGAGCACTGGTTCTGGGATGTCTGCTCTTCTAAGAAGGGAGTTTCTACAAGGACATAGGGTGCTAGGTGGGTTTAGGGTAGATATTAGGGTGAAATTCTTGACTGTGGAGGTGGTGAGGCACTGGCACAGGTTGCCTAGAGAAGTGGTGGATATCCCATCCCTGGAAGTGTTCAGGGCCAGACTGGATGGGGGTTTGAGCAACCTGGTCTAGTGGAAGGTGTGCCTGCCCATGGCAGGGGGGTTGGAACTAAATGATCTTTAAAGTCTTTTCCAACCTAAGCCATCTTATGTGTTCCATGCTATGCACCTGCTAATGAAACCCCTGTCATGCCTTCAGCAAACCAGGCATTCCTAAGACAGACACAGAGCACAGCACCAGGTATTGTGTCTGCAGAGGAGGCAGGATTCCTGCCCCAGAGAAATTTAACTTTCTGTGCCTGGGCTTGTGCCAGGCATCCAGAGAGCCAGCACAAATGCCATGGACTGGGCAGGAGCAGCTAAGGCTTCCTAAGCTGCCTTAGCAAATCTATGGTTTGGGAGCTATGTAAGTAGACCCATGGAGAAGGGGATTCTCCTATTGATGCTTCGCTGGGAAAAACAGAAAAATAAAACGGAACGGATGTCCCCGTAAAGCTGAAGAGACGTGATATTTTTAAGAGGAGAGAATAACCAGCAGTCAGGCATGGAATGGGGGACGGGCTTATTTGCGGGGGTGGTGTGGGATGCACGGGTGGGGTCGGGCAGGTGCCGGGACTCAGGGCAGCCTTTTCCCTGCGCCGTGCTCTGGAAAAGAGGGACCACAGAGGGATGACAGCAGGGGGATGCTCCCGACCAGCTCCCGGCGGTGCGGGGTGGGTATGCCCCGAGCCATCCCGCAGGGACCACCCCGCGGTACCCGGGGCGGTGCCGAGTGGCGCGGCCGCCAATGGAGCTGCGGGGGCGGTGCGGGCACACCCGGGAGGTGACAAGCGACGCGCCGCCCTCCCGGCCCCGACCGGCGAGCATGGCAGAGCCTCGGCGCTGATTCCCCCTTAGCCAAGGGCGGATCGGGGATGGATGGATGCGATGGAGAGCGCATGGCCGGGCGGATGATGCTGCGGGTGGCCGGTCCCGGTGATCCCCGGCGGGGGCTGCGCGACTCGCCCCGCTGAGCGCGGCTTGGAGGGAGCGGCTTGGCTGGGCTGGGCTCGGCTCGGCTTGTCTTGGCTGAGCTGGGCTCAGCCATGCTGCCCGGAGTGGGGGTGTTCGGCACCGGGCTGACGGCGAGGGTGATCGTGCCGCTGCTGAAGGCGGAGGGCTTCGCCGTGAAGGCGCTGTGGGGCCGCACTCCGGAGGAGGCGGAGGAGCTGGCCAAGGAGATGAGCGTGCCCTTCTACACCAGCCGCATCGACGAGGTGCTGCTGCACCAGGACGTGGACCTGGTGTGTGTCAACCTGCCGCCGCCGCTCACCCGGCAGGTCGCCGTGAAGACCCTCGGTGAGTGAGTGGCCGAGGGGCAGCGCCGAGTTTTCCCATTCCTTGTGCTGCTTCCGTCCCTTCTTCCCGAGGGATGGGGCCAGGCGAGCCGAGGGGCCGGTGGAGCGCGGGGGATGGCGCTGCGGTAGCGCGGCGTGGCATCCCGCATCCCGGGTGATTCCCCCACCTCGGCACAGCGCCCCGCCGGGATGCTCGGGGAGGGCAAGGCAGGGCCGGGCGTGACACCCGTGGGGAGGAGGGAGCAGGTGTCAGTCATCAAAGAAAAAAAAGGGGGAGAAAGTCAGGAGGGAATCATCATCATCGTCGTCGTCGTCGTCGTCATCCCCGCGGTTTTCCACCCGCGCCAGGGAGGGGGAGCGGGGCATCACCGGGTACCTCGGGGGAGGGAAGGGGGGGCTGTCTTCGGCACCCCAAACTAGAGCCGGGGAGAAAGGCAGGAAGCGGTGGCAGCGGAGGAAAGGCTGCTGCAGCCGAGGCTCGGCGGAGCTCACGTACAAAGGGAAGGAGGGACTGAAAAAGGAGGCATGCACCAAAGCGGGCCGCGTCTCGCCTTTCCCCGCAGGTCCGCGCTTCTCGCTCCCCTCCCAGCCCGCTGGGGTCGGGCGCGGTGCCCTCGGACGCCGCCGCTGCCGTGGGGTTTCAGCGGGAGCACCCTCCGCAGCGAAGGGGTCTTGGTTTGTCATTTGTCCCTGCGGATAGGGGTGGGAATGGGTGGTTCTGCTGTGGCTCCGGGGCCGAGGATATGTAGGCTGATGGCTATCGCTTTCGGCCTCGCCAATGTGTGCGCCGTGTCCTGGCGTTCCTCTGCTACCCGAGTGCTCATTAGAATTAGTCACCGTTCAAGTGCTGCGGGTATCGCAGCCAGCTAGTGCTTTCAACCTTTGAAATGATGCAATTAAGGAAATTAAGGCAGTGCCTAAAGGAAAAAGAAAAAAAAAAAAACAACCTGCCTGGAGTACGGGGTGGGCATTTGTGTGGGAGCTTTGCTCGGTGTTGCTTTCTGAACTCGGAAATGCTTCTCTTGGAGTCAGAAGGTTTGCTTTTCTTTTATATTGCACTTTAGACTCTTTCCTGAAGACACAGCTCTTGCATCAGACGCCCGACTTGCTGTGGAAGTGAATTTGTAATGTAGAAACACACATAACCACAAAACTTGCGTTTAAGGGCAGCATCGAGGTAACAAGGTTTCACCTGTGACACGCGATAATTTAGTGACAATTGTGTCAGTTTTGCCGTGACACTCTTTTCCTGCAGGTGTTGCCCGTGGAAGTGACCCAGCCTGCCTGTGCTCTGGGAGTGCCACGGGGCTGTTCAGCCAGGCACCCGGCACAGCAAAAACTGCTGAAATCATAAATACAGACAGTGTGCTTTTTCGCAGAGGGCCAGCCAGGCATGGCTAGTGTGAGAAACAGAGTCTCAGAGCCAAAATGGGTTTCAGAATAGAAGTTTATTATCTGGTGAAAGCAAACAGCAATGCTGGATGCGGCGGGAGTCCTCGCTCCCCAAAAACCGCATCCCAAAACCCCCAGGTTGGGGGTTTATCTAGTTACTTCATACATATTCATTACATCATATACATACACATTTTGCAATGTGATGCTAAACAGTCTTCAATACATGTTTCTTTATTGTGTCAGTTCCGTCCGGTGTAATTCACATATTCCCTGACCAGGGCTCAGGGAAACTAAACAGTGGTACCATAATTCAAGTATCTCCTTGATAAGGAAACAGAGAAACTAACCAGTTCTACCATAATTCACATTACCTTGATAAGGAAGAGAAACTAAACAGTTCTGCCATAACTCACATTGTTTTGATAAAGAAGAGAAACTAAGCAGTTCTACCATAATTTACAGCCCCTCTGTTGTAACAACAACTTGTTCCCTTTACGGGGGCTGCAATTTCCCATTTGGCTTTCACTGACACGAATCATAATGACATTTGTCACACTAGCATCATAAAGTAATAACGTGCTTTGTACTTCTCTGACTGTTTGCTTCTGAAGAAGAAGAAGAAAAAAATCTGTTCCGAAACATGAGCTGAATTTATGTATGATTTTATGAATCGAGGTAGCTGGGCTGTTACTGAATACTTGCAGATGTAATCTGCCAGCAACAGACTGGAGCAGGGAGAAAGGTGTTTTCTTACTGTTTGGTAGAACGTCACTGTTCTCAGTTCCTTTTTCCCCTCCAGTCAATAGGGTTTTCTCCAGTTCCCCAATGGTCATTATTTGTATCTTGCAGGGGTGAAAAAGCTCGTGTTAAAATGAAGTGCAGGGTCATTAATCAGAGATTAAACAGGTTACAAGGTGATAGTGTGCAACAAATAATTCTTTTTTAGTGTATTGCTGAAAGGATTATTATTTATAGGAATATATCTTGGGCAACAAATAACTCTTCTCCCAGTTATTTCAGAGGTAGATTTTTCTTTTTTATTTTTTTAATGTAGGCACTGGATCTGTAACTGTGAAAGTTCCTGCATGCTCATGTAGGTGCAGACAGGGAGCTGGAGCAGTGGGTCATGAGCTGTTGAGAGGAATAGCTCCCTGATGGCAGCTCCATCTCCTGACCCTGCTTGTGCTTCATCACTTGGGAACTGCTGTGCCTTGGGGTGTTCATTTCACTTTCTTTTTTGGTCAGAGGAAGGGAGTGCAATTTGGCTGCCTGGGGAGGGGGAGTTCAGAAGCCTCTGGTAAGCAGGGACAGCGTAGTATAGACTGAGAAAAGCAGAAGATGGAAAAGAGAAATTTCTTGAAATTCTTGAAACTTCACACTATAAATATTATGTAGCAGGACATAAAAGGGGATTCCAGAGGTTTTACTCCTAGATGGAGGCTTCAGGAGGTCTAAACATGCTCTGCATTGCAGTAGAAGAGGTTGAGGAAGATAGGAGTTGCTCATTTATACATGCAGGTCTGGCTTCCCTGTGACAGGATGCATACCTGGCCTGGCAACCTGTCTTGTGTAGCTGTGTCTCCTTTGAAATTGTCTTGCTGCCCAGAGCTGTGCTCTCCTTTGGGGAGGTCTCATCACTAAAAGGTAAAAGCCTGAGGAAGCAGTTGGTGGTGCTTCCATCACCCATCCAGAGCTGTGTTCACCCTGTGAACTTGCAGCACGTGGAATGCCCTTCCTGAGCTGGGAGTGACTCTATATGGTTGTTTTCTTAGCAGTGAGACCACTGTTGGACAAATCTCTGGAACAGACTGAGTTCAGGGGAGATTTGGGAGCCAGGCTGGTTTGACAAATGACCAAAAGCATGAATAAAATCCGTGGCATTTTATGTGAAATATGCTGATGGCCTCTGTCACCTCTGTGTGAAAGGAATCAAATTCCTTGCTTGGATCTACAAAATGGGTCTCATTGACCCTTTCCTACCTCTGGTCTGTCCTGCTCACATAGGAACTGGGTTTTTTTTTTATTGCTTTCTATTTGTTCCCTGTAGAATAATACAAAACTCCTGTCCTGACCGACTTGCTGCTTGGTGGTCAAAAAAGATCAGTGGCTGAATGTTTAGGAAAGCACAGAGAGCAGTCCTGCTGTTGAATAGGGGTGTTTTCCCTTCTCACTGAACTGAAAAATGTGGCATGTTTGCTGAAAGTGCATTGGCAATGCAGTGGTATCTCAGACCTGGCCAGGCATGGGGTTTGCACCCAGGGACAAAATGTGTCACCAGTTTGTGCTCAGCACCAGGAGGGTTGAAGCACAGACAGTATGAAATGACCTTCCATGGAGTTCAGAGCTGTCAACAGGTCTCCTGCCACTGTGATCCCTCCCCCTTAGTCAATGAAATATGGCATTTTTCAGACCTTGGTGACATTTCATCTTGAAGGCACAGATGTTTCCACGTGCCTGGTCCTGTTGGTGCTTGGCTCAAATCAACTTGCCTGAAGAGAACTGACTCCTGAGGTTCACATAAATATGTTTCTGGGGAAGTGCTTTTGGGAGGAATGAAATACCAGGTGTTTTAAAATCTCTGGAGATGTTTCCCTTAATTCTATTTACTTACTCTTTCATCCTAAATCAAGTACAGGAGCGCTGAGTATTCATTGCACGTGTTTGCAGCCATGTCTAGCTAATCCTGCATTTTCAAATGTTCATATTGTAGGAGTTCTCTTCTGCCTGGGGACTATAGAGCCTGTGATTTTCCCAGCCCTCCAGAAGTTGCTCCTCTTAAGGAACACTTAAATTTATTTTTTTTTTTTTTTTGCTGATTGGTGCTTCTTTTATACTTGATTGTGGTCATGAGGGAGCATCTTTATTTACCCCTGACGTGGGAGGAACATCAGGCTGCAGTGAAGGCATTCACAGATCTGATGCAATCTCTAATTAATTTCTGTATCCCTCTGCACCCATGCAAATCAAGCAGAGCTTAGGGGTTGCAGCAGTGGATAAAACTTGGTCCAGAGTGTGTAAAGCATTGGGATTCTTTGGGAAGAGGTGCTCTATTAAAGGAAAAGATTATCATGATTATTTATGATTAATAGCAATGTAATTTCTGTCCTGTAATACTGAGTTTAAATTTGACCTAACAGCAGTGACTTACAGCAGAACACGCTCCTGTACTTGAAAGGCAGATGACTTTGCAGCATATTAAATGTGAATTATGGTCATCTTATTGCAAAGGAAGTCAGATGAAGTGCTGTCTGTCTTTAATCAGTGGAGCTACCAAAGGCTGTGATGCTTTTCTTTTTTTAACATTTATTAGATAGGCAGTCCAAAGACCCTGTTGTCAACTGGCTGTATATTGTCTTCCTACTTGAGTGATGACAGTGGACCACAGGAAATGGCACCTGGCTCTTCACCTGGCCGCCTTCTGTCAGTACTGCAGACCTTTAACTCCAGGATTATTCCTGTAAAACTCCTACAGAGATATTGTGGGATTTGGCCTCTGAGACAGTCAAGGTAAAGATGGTTTAAACAATAATAAATAATAATAATAAAAACAACACACAACCCCCCATCTTTTGGTGGCCACTGTGACACCTACAACGGTGCTGAGCTGTTTGGTCTGTCTCCCTTCTCTCTCTTTTGTTATTTTTCTCCTTCTTTTTTTGTTTTTTTCTCTTCCAGCCCTCTCATGCCTGAGATTGACAGTGTGTGGCAGAGGTTTGCTGTGTGACTCCTGCCATGGATAGTTTAGCACAGCCCCTGATGGAGGCAGGGTGAAAACTCTGCAAGACACTAAATCTGGTTTTCTGGCAGCTTTTGTTTGGCAACTGGGTAAATTGCCTTGAAGGATCCTGCAGCTCACTGTGCTGCAGGATCACTGTACATGGAGTAGATTTTGCCTGTTGAGCAGCAGTGGTAGCAAAGGGCCAAGGGTGAAAATGGAGTTAAATTAAATTTCTAGGGTGGTCCAGCTGGGTGTTTTTCACAGGCAATGCAACAGCACCCTGTTGATACCTGTTTGCCACAGCATCATCTGGAGTCGCTCAGAATTGTTCTGGTTTCCTCCAACCACTGAAGCAGAAGCCTTTGCCCTACTGCTTTTTGCTCATTATTCATGTGACCAACTCTTAATTCCCAAGAGTGAGCTGTCAAAGTCAGTGACTGAACCTGCAAGGTCAGTGTGCATGCAGGTAACAAAACCACACTCCTTCCAAAACAGTGTTTCAGGTCTTCAGTCTTGATGTAAACAAATCTGTTTAAATGGCCAGCTAATTAAAGAGGAGCAATCCCTTGTGTAGGTTCCCTAAATTGGTTGAAGGCCTGCTGTGCACTCAAGATTTGTGTAATTATTGTAATTATTGACTGCCAGGGCTGTGATTTCTTCAATGCTGTGTGGCCATTGGAAGTCCCCCTGGGGTGGCTCCTGTCAGGAACACTGTCCTGCTGGCACAGTGGCATCATCTGTATTTGGTGCAGGTCTAAGCTGCTACTTGTATATCCATTTAGAGTGTTCAGCTGGTATAAAAAGATCAGTGGTACCCTTAAATTTATTTTCCAGATGTGTTGGCACAGCTGTGCTGTGCATAAAGGTGGGCAGCTGTGGAAGTTTATAAACTTATCAAGCCTAAGCCCTGAGTTTGAGCAGGGTGAAGGGCACAGAAAAGGAGAGCAAGGTGTGAGGAACTTGCTTGGTAGGGATGTGAGAATCAACATAATGATCTAACACAGAGGGGGGGAAAGTCAGGAGTTCAATCTCAGGGTGAAAAATCTCTGCCTGCCATTCCATCACAGCGTCAGTGAAGCAGATGGAGGGGGGGAGAAAAGGTAGCAACTTTGTTTTGCATTCTGATGTTTCCATGGCTTTTATCAGCAATGAGGCCCCTTGTTTTGGCATTTCCTTGCAGTGAATGTTTGGCAGTCTTCAGTGCTTCCATCTGGCCACGTTTTGCCAGGAAATGCCCAGAAGGGAGGCCGTGGTTGAATTAAATAGTGTTTCTGGAGTGCTGGGCTTCACATGGCTAATGAGGAGCCTTAATATAGAGAGCTTTTCAAAATCCAAGTAGAGTCAAGCAAGGAGAGAGCACTATAAAACAGTAATTATCCTTGCTGTGCTGCAGTGCTGTTGCTTAAAAATGTGGAACCAAGGGGTAGCCTGAGCTCTCCCAATTCTTCCTCTTGGTGTCCATACATACAGTTTCATAAATGTATTAAAAAAAAAAAAAGAAAAACAGCATTAAGGTGAAAAACACATAAATTAAAAATTCCTGGAAGTCCCTCCCCTTCCTTCACTTCCTCAGCCCATAAAAGACAATGCAACTATTACTGTTTCACGTGGGGATAGGAAAGTGGAGAGGGAATAGCAGGGAGAACATCTGGAATGGTCACAACTAAGCTTGTGTGTGTTAAAATAAACTCCAGAAACGTGCCTGAAAAGTTGGATGTAAAAGCTTGGATTCTGACCCTGCTTGCTGCACTGTAAATGCAACTGAAGCTCTGCTGGACCAAGGGAAATAGTTGAAATTTATGATGGTTTTACTGAAAATACGTTGTGGCCCAAAAGCCAAAGTGACTGTGCCTCTGGGAGAGGAGCCTGGCCTTGCAGGTCTTTGTCAATGTAGGAAATGATTGGTGAGACTCAGTTCTGCCAACCTTTGCTTATTTCAGTCCTCTCCTTGAAGACAGAAATCCCTCATTCCTTACAGGGAGTATTTGTCAGGCACAGGAATTCACCTGAGTAGGAATTTGCTTGCAAACAAATTTGCTTTTGTACCAGATAATAAAAAAAAAATCTGAAGGCATCTGTGCAATTCCGTAACTTCACTGTGGTTGTGCTTATGCTGCCTGAACATGTTACAGGTCTGCAGGAATCAAAAATAAGAGGGGAAATATTTGGAGCACAGCTGTTTAGTAACCTTAGCCATAGCCTACAAAAATCTATCACTAAATGAGCATGACAGAGCTTGCAGAACTCTTTTGTGACTCGCTGCTTGCCTTGAAGGTACTTGATGGTTCAGGGTTGGGAAAGAAGCTTTGTGGTTAAACAGTATGAGATGCTTTGATAAAGGCTTATTTCTCAGGCAGGGTGCTAAGCATCACTCCCTGAGACTGCTTTGTGGATACAGCATTATCCAAATAGAGGAGAAGGTGTCCAGAATTTGAAATCCTTGCTTAACAGGTATTATTCAGGATTCCTGTTTGCTCTGAGCAGGAGTGGCACAATGAGAATAAGCTGGAGGACTTTCTGTCCTGGCCTTTCATTCTCTGTCATGCAGGTTGTTGATGCTTAGTTAGATTGCATTTATTTGCCTTCCTGATCTTTAAGGATTCCCAAAACTACAAGGAGAGGAGGGAGAAAGCACACAGAGCTTCTCAGAGACTTGCTGAAGTCTGTGGGAAACTGGTGGCAGGGACAGAAGCTGAGTCCTCTGATATTTGCTCTTCTCTTTCCCTGTGGGATTTGTTGCAGCCCAGTGCTGTTGGGTGGATGGTGACCACGAGAAGTCCACCTGAGCTGCTGGAAGAGGACCAGTCACTGTCACTCTGGGCAGGGCTTTTCCCTGAAAGGTTGTGCAGGTGCCCTGAAACCTGGGTGGGATTCACAGCTGAAAATAAGCTCTGCCACTCCTCTTGTTGGTGTCCTGTTTCTGAAGCAGCTTGTGAAGGAATTCCAAGGATTAGTAGAGGGACTCCCTTCTCCAGGAAAGATTCATGGCTGGGATTGAGTGGTCTATATTGAGTTTGAGAGTTGTATCTGGCACAGAGTATTTTGTGTTATTAATGTCACTAATCACCTTCCCAGTGTTGGAACATTATTTAACGGATGCCACCAAAAAATCTGAATAACACAGCTTGCTGTGAGCAGTGATGGCTCAGCAGCTGGGAGCTTTGTGAGTCTATTGGTAATGGAATTTATCTTTGATGTTCTTTGCAGCCCCCTGTGCACTGGGAAACCCCTTTCTTTGGCTTTCATTCTCCTGGGCTGGCTGGAGGAGCTGCTGTTTAGGAAGAAAGGCGACACCATCCCACGTGTGTGATGCTGGCTGCAGGTCCAGCCCCTGTAGCATCAGCTCCCACCGGTGTAAGCGAGTTCAGATTTGCAGCTGCTCTTGGGAGGTGCTCAAATTAAGCATCAAAAGAAGATAGGTGATTTCATGTCTGGGCATTTTTTCAGCCTCTTGAATCAGGCAGAGCCACCTCGAGGTGCTGGGTGAGAGTGGGGTGCTGCTGGAGCATCTCTCTCTCTGCTGGAAAGGATTCATCAAAGAATTAACAACACAGAAGTACAGGAAACTAGTTTTTTTACTCCTCAGGAGTATTTATTTTACCAAGGCACTGACAGAGCATGGCTTTGGCCTCTGTTTGAGAGCACTGACTTTTTTCAGATGATTCCTGTGCTGATGAAGTATCTTGGCTGCAAGTGTCAGGTGTTGGCACTGCAGCTCTGGACTGGGAGGGTGGCTACATCTGGGTTTTTATAAACTGTCTGGTTTGAGTACACCAGCCTGAATTCCCTGTGGATTATGTGGTGCTTACAGCTAGGAAGTCCAGAGGAAGCAAGCAGACGGTCTGGATTATGCTCTTGGGGTTGTAATGAGTGTAAATATATCCATATATTCTTTGTCCCTGGATCAAAAATCTCTAGAACAAACTTCATGTGGTGGGTGTGTGCTGAGGCACAGGCTTGTGAAATAGCTGCAGCTATTAATGCAGGAAAAACTGAGGGTATCATATTCTTCCAGTCGTGCCAGCAAAGAAAAAGATACTCACTTGTCATTTAGTATTGTTCACGGAATACATATCTCTGGTAATAAGATTACCTTGTCTGTCTCTCTGTCTTTTTCCTCACTATTTATTCTTTTATTCCCAGGCTCACCTGGCACTGTAAAGCCTGTTAGGGCCTGAAACTAATCCTGGGGGAATTAATGTGGGTGATTGTGCCCCTTCAATTTTCTTGTAGCAAACAGTTTCTCGATTAGGGGGAAAAAAATGAAAAATATGACCAGAGAGGAAGAGAAGTCAGAAAATTATCTCCAGACTAGGACAGACTCTGTAGCTCTGCTTGGAGAACATGAGCCTCTGTTCTGATTTCTTGCAGCTCTGCTGTCCCAGCCTCTGAACCTGAGAGGATGCGCCTGTGAGAGATGGATTGATGTGGACAGTACTCAGGATATTAATTGAAATGCCAGGGATGATGTGGGGAGCAGGATGCCCTACGTGCCTTAAATAGAGAAACTGGAGAATAGATCATTCAGAGTGCCATGAATTGTCACTCTGGGATCTTGTTTCTTCTTTTTGGAAGCTCAGGCAATTGTAAATTGCTTCACAGGGTGCAAGGCAGTGGAAATTCAGGGTTCTGAGTCAGAGCTAGGTATTCATAGACAAATATTTATTTTGGTAGGCTTAAAGTGCCCATTGATTTGAAGCAGATCAACGGCAGTGAGTGATCAGAGGGAACATGAGGTTGGCAGAGCTGCTCCAGGAGGTGAGAGCTGCTTTGGATTAGGGGGGAGGAGGGGAGTGGGGATGTGGTAAGGTCCTGCCACCCAGGCAGGTAGCATGTTGATGTTCTGATGGACTGCAGTGGGTGTTTTGGCTCAGGGTTCTCTGCCTGGGCAGTCTGTCCCTCTCTCCATCCCTGAGCTAATCTCAGTTTTGTCCAAAACTCCAAAGAAGCTGGTTTTCTGCTGAAAACAGCATTGCAAGGAATGGAAAGCCAACCCCCCTCTCCTACATTGTCTTGGCATTTCCCTGAGGTTGAAAGAAGTGGCCACACCAAGGATTTTTTTTTTAAATTTTATTTTGTTTAAAACAAACACTTCATTTTTAGTGTTCTGTGGCATACACCTTTTTTTGCCAGATTTTGTCTCAGGGCAGTAAAAAGCTGTGACTGCAGGGAATGGGAGGAGGAGAAGAGAATTTGGGATGGAAATGTGCATAATTGGGCCACAGCTGTCTGCACAGGTTGGAGCGTATTGTATTTCTTTCTGCATGGCTGCTTTTCTTACATTTCATGGCTCCTGTTTAGCTTGTTACCTTTGGAAACAGTGCCAAAAAAAAAAATAAATAAAGAAAAAGAGAATTATGAGAGGTGGGGAGTAGTGTGGGTTGTTGAGTTTAAAGTCCTGGGTTAGGGGCATAAACCACTTGAGTCCCTACACAGGCAGGCTCCCTGAATGTCCCAGCAGTGTGTGGCAAGCCATGGCCAGCTTGGTGGGAAGCAGCAGCTCTTGTCTTTGCAAACACACCGCTCCAGACCATCAGATAACCCTTGGCTGAAGGAGGAGGATGTGTTTCAGTCGAGTGATAAGAGGGGAGGGGCTGCTCTCAGGGCTGAGTGTGAGACGCCTCCCCTGTTAGAAAAGGGAGGGGACAGATAGAAAACAGAAAATTGAAATGCTGACAGATTTGGGCTGAGAAAAAGTTGGCAGGGAGGGCATGGGAGAGAGCAGGGCAGGAGGCACTGAGCATCCAATGCAGCAGGCTGGGAAGAAAGGAGGGGGAAGGAGAGTAGGTGGTGGTTGTGACTCTCAAAGTCCCTCGGTTGTCCTCCCTCTTGCTGTGTTCCCCATGTGCTGCTGGTGGGCTGAGGGCTGCTCCCCTGGGTTGTGTTTGGGGTGGGGGAGATGCAGCTGGGAGGAGAGGACATCCCTGACTTCAGTGGGAGCTGTCACACCTCCAGCATGAAGGAGCAGTGAATCAAGGAGCCCTTCAAGATGCTGGCTGTGTGCTTTGGGGATGAGAAGGGTTAAACAAAGCAGTGTATTGCCTTTGCTGTCTTTTCTTCAAGCTGTCTTGAACTTCCCAGGGAAAGACACTGTAAAGGCTCTCTCCCTGGGGAGGTGGACTTCAAAGATCAAGACTCTTGAGTGGAGAAATAAAGCAACCTGTCTGGCACTGCTGGCTCCACACTGAGTTAGCCAGGACTGTTCTGCTCAGGCAGAAAATGCTTTGGGCACCACATCCAGCAGGTTATGGTCACACCATTCTGCTGCTGAAGGATGGCAAAGGAACCTTCCTGCGGGAGAACAGGAAGGCACAGAGAAGTTAAGCACAGTTAGAGGGTTTTGTTTGATAAACAGAGGCAATAAATAGGTGTTTCAGCATCAGTAAGTCCTGAGACATTTTATAAGAGTGTGTGGAGTAGTTCAGATGTTTTTGCCAAACACAGTGAGGTGTGTTTGAAGTGGCCTGTGATGTGTCTGTGTGTGGCACAGCCTCATGCACTCTCACGTATGTGAGCTGTCTTCTTCCTAAGAAGCTGAAGTGAGCTGTCTTCCTTCCTTGGCTTCTGACAACTGCTGTAGGCAGACAGCCAGTCACCCAGCCTGAGTCTGTTTAAAAACCTGAACTCTGATTTTTAGTCATTTATTTAGTGAGCAGGGCCTCCAGGACCAAGCTTTTCTTTGGGCAAGCCCCCATCAAGGCTTGCTCTTGGTTGCTGCTCTCAGCTCTGTGTCACAGCCCTGCCTTGTTTGGCTGAGGCCACCCAGCTCCTCTGAGCCCAAAAAGATGCATTTGGGTGAGTCCAAAAAGATGCATTTGGGTGAGTCCAAAAAGATGCATTTGGGTGAGCCTAAAAAGATGAAGAAACAGCTGTGAGGATGTGAGTGAGGCTTCATGTGGAGGAGGGAAGAGCACAGATCAGCAGTGCTGCTCAGCCGGAGGTCTCGCAGGTGACAGTCTGCACATCCATGCCTTCCTTCCTCCAAGTGCATTTGCAAGGGGGAAAGATGCAATAAATTCATATTTCAGGCTTAACAATGCTTATATGGTTGCAAATGGCACAAATGCAGGACTGAGATGCAAGACAGCTCTTTTTTTTGAGGGGAGGGTAAAGGTTTCTTTGGGTTTCTGGTTTGATTTTCCTTCAGAAGAGCTTAAGGGTCCTTGGATTAAGAAATGTTGAGAATGTTTTGCTTGTGAGTTGCAGCTAATTGTTGTCCATCTCTCACCCTGTTTACAGCCTACACTGGCACATTTTTAAACACTGGGCTTGAAAGGGAGAGCCAAGGGAGCTGTCACTGGGACTTGCTTGACTTGGCCCAAGGAGCAGCTTAGCCTTTTCCTAACATGGGGATGTCAGCAGTTTACACGACTTTGTTTAGCTGAGCTCTGTTTTTCTCCTCCTGGCTTCTCTTTGTGCGAGTTTTTCTCATGTGAAACATTTTGGATTAAATGAGATTTACAAGGAGGAGTTAACATTGCATTTCAAGGTTTGATTCTGCTATTGCATAGGCTTGACTGACATCATATCCCCTGGGGTCAAACCTCTGGGCTGAGAGCCAGTGTTTTAAAAGATTTTCAGGGTGGAGGAATATCTTGTGGTTCCACCCCCTATGAATTCCACCTCTCCCTGTTGTGCTGCTTGTTCATTATTTCAGATTCCACCCCTGCAACACGGAAGAAAAGGCTGTTTTTAGCCCTTCCTGTGACACTTCAGGCTTAGCCATGTGCTCAGAGGGAATTGATGACACTAAATGCAGGTTGATCTCCTCCTGCCCAGTTTGTGAATTGCTGGTACATCCCTGGGTGCTGTTAAGCCCTCTCTGACCCTCACTGTGGCACAGCAGTCTCCAGGAGGAGGAAATCTGCTGGTGCCAGTGTGAAACTGGAGGGACCAGAAAATCATGTCTCCTTTCTTCTGCATCCTGTCCAGCAGGGAGGAGGGAAAGCTTCAAGCAAAGCAGGGAAAATTCTGAAAGCGGCTCTCTGATTTCCCCTACCAAAGGGGCTGGCCAAGCACAGGGGAAGCAGTTCCAGAGAAGACCACAAGCTGATTTGAAGTGGGTCCCTGGAGCTGCATAAACAGAAGGTGCATTATTCATGAGCTGGCCGAGCCTTTGCCCTCCTTCAGCAGACTGGGACATGCAGGAAGGTGCTCGCTTCCCTCACCTGGCTGGCTGTGCCTCTGGGAAGGGTCTGCTCTTTGCAGGGTGGGGCGGAAAGCAGAGGAGCAGCAATTGCTGCTGGTGTTATGAGGCTGATGTGCCCTGTGGATTAGGAGCAGGTATGGGCAGCCCTTGTGAACTCACCTATTGTTTTGCAGAATAAAAAACCCCTCTAACCCAGTGAGGTTCTAGAGAGGTCTGTTTATTCCAGGCCCGGGCGCAGGGGGGATCGCTCCTCCAAAAACATGTGCCCCTGGTTGAGTTAACAAAGGGTTTATATGCAACTGTGATACATATTCATTTTTCTTTGATGCATAAACATTATTTCCTTGGAGAAGGCGGGGTTATTATAATGAGCCTCAGGAACTGATCTCCATTTTCTCTGCCCCGTGCCGCTTCCTCTTGCCCGTGCGCTGTTCCTCCTGGGAATTCAGGGCAGGGGTCCCTGGGGGTCTTTAGGGATGAAGTAAAGGGTCTTCCTCCTGTGAACTTTTTACCTTTTGCTCAAAACTGGTCCAAACCAGTCTTGTTGGCAACTGTAACTGGTCTAATTGGACTTAATCTTGTTCTTTTGACATGTTTCCTGATTTATCATCGGGTATCCTGGCTGGTTTAATCGGGCCAAGAAGTTTTGGGCCTCTTGGTGTGGCCCTTTCAAGGACACTGTGTGAGTTTTGCTGCAGTGAATTTCATACTACTAAGCAAATTCTATGATAAGTATAAAAGCATAGAAAATAAGCATCATCATAAGTAAATGAGCATAAACAAAACAGGCATAAACAAAATAAGCATCATAAGCCCTAAGTAAAATAAACATAGGCTCCCCCTTCCCCTCCCCCTGTGTTTGTCAACATATCAAGTCCCAGGTGAAGTCTGAGGCACTCAAAAGTGGTGCAGAAGGCAAAGACTTTCTGGGCAGCAGAGTACCTGTGTGCTGACAACATCTCATCCTTGTTCCTCCTGCACCTCACCTGCAGAAAACATCAGTAATTTTCTGTTTTTTCATTATATTATTCATTAGTTCATATACAGTAATTTTCATTAGAAGCTGTTGGACGTGGCCTCCCTTCAGGGTGTTTCTGAGTCATAACCTTGCAGCCAGCATACCTCACCCAGCAGGAATTCAGAAAATCCACTAACAGGCTTATGATGCTGGAGCTGGTGTGAGATGTTGGAGCTCAGCTGAGCAGAGAGCAGATGTGATGCTCGTGTGGGATGTGTTTGTTTGGGGGAGAACTGGGTGCTGGGTGTGGTTTCTTCTTGAAGCCTCTTGTTGCAGAGGCGTAACTCTACTTGACTACTCTTGAGTAGACAGAGGAACCTGAACTTTGAGCAGGTGAGGTGGCCACAACGAAAGAATCTCTTTGGTGGCTGTTGCCATTTCCTTCACGCTGTGTTTGTCAGCCTTGCAGGTTCCACATGTGACCTCTTTGGCGGCTGCTCTCCTCACTGGTTTTGAGCCAGCAGCGATGATAAAGTGGCATTTTCTTCCTCTCTCCTCCTCCACTGCTTATCTTACCACCTAAGCACTGAGCTACAACAGTTGTAATGTAAATGTACCATGAGCACAACCTGCTAAAATGGTGTGAACAGACAGAGACCGGATTAATGTTGCCACTGGAATGTATTTTACCAAGTTTTATTTAGTGTTAACGTGCGTAGTGGTGGATATTTTAGCTGGTGCAGACGGGTGATAATGTTCTTAGTGCCAGGACTGCCCTTTTTTGTGATAGTCACAGTTCATGACAAAGAAAGAAGTGTTTGGAGAGAGAGCTGGCATCATCATGGCTTACTGGAAGAACCGGTCCTATTACATCTGGGATAAGCTGCTGTGGCTTCATCGTGAAAACACCCATTCAGGTTTGGGTTTGTCTCTGACAGACCAGCTCTCTTGCTGTGTCATGTTCATAGCTGCTTGAGACAGACAGAGCTGTGGAGGTCACCTGAGCCATCTCCTGGACAGAACTTTGTCCACAGCATATTTTTGTGATATGTCACATCTTAGATATTTTCCCTAGTGGGGAGTCCATCCCACTGATTTCTCTGCTGGAAGAGGTACCTTTGTAGTCAGGCTATACTGTCCTTACTTAATTCAATCACATTATTTTCATGTAACTCCAGTTTTTGATAACTTAATGAGCTCCCTTCAGTCCTTGATGTCTCGTTCTTTGAATTCACATCCGTGTGTATTAGAGATTTCTCCATTGGTGTGTCATACCTTTCAGTGTGCCTGCTGAAATTATCTCCATTTACTAATGACTTGCATGATCTCTTGAGCTGCATTCAGATGCCATTAGAGTGGGTTGGGGGTTAGACCACTCTGACAGGAAACCTTGGAGCTGGATAATCCCCCCAGGTTGGTTTCCACCTTTAAGCATATCCCAGTGGTACAGTGGGAAGCAAAAAAAGCTGCTTTCATGATGCTGTGGTTGCAGCATGGGGTGGTGATGTTCCAGCAGCCTTTGAGAGCTGGCAGAAAAGGGGTGGTGTTCAGATGCAGCCAGTTTAAAAAAAAAAAGAAAGAGCATATGCTTTACAGGAACATTTGTTCTGGATCCCTGAGCTGAAGATGGAATTTCCCATCCCCAAGGCAGAACAGGGAGACAGTGGCCTTTTGGAAAGCTTTCCGAAATCCTACCTGCCCTGAGAGAGCGTGTCAGCTCTGCATTTAGAAGCTCTTCCAGGATTTTGCTATGTCAGGAGACCCAGGGGTGGACACAGCCTGCTGACCACGGAGATCTTGGTAGTGAACATGCTGTGGGTGGTACAGGAGTACAGCTGGAGAGGATGGGATCATGCTAGATGTTAGTGTGGTGGCATTAGACCCTGGGGATGTGTAGGGGTACTCCCAGCACCCTATAAAATATGTGCAAGGCTGTAGTTGAGGTGATCCCCTCAGAAGACCCTGACTTGGCTGCAGTGCTGAATTTCACAGGACAGACTCTTCTGTCTCTCTAAGGTGCTGTGGGACACCAATCTCATCATCTACTCAAGTTGGGTTGCCCATCCCACGTCAGTGCCCTCAGTCTTCCTCTCAGAAGGGGGACGAGAGGGGCTGCATGACTGTGGAAGTTGAAACCCCTACACTTCCGAGTGTGTGAGCCCTTCTGGGTTGGGTGCAGTGATGTGAGAGTGCTGTGGGAGAAACTGGCTGGTGTTGTGGTCAGGAGCAGCTGTGAGTCCCTGGGGATGTCAGGCTTCCACCAGCTTTCAATCCCCAGGACAATAAAATGCAGTTGTTGTATTATGAGCCCCAAACGTAGAATGTGTGCCACATTAAACCTGCCTGGTTCGTGCTCATGTATAATTCACAGCCTTTGTAAATATGTCAGCTTAATGCCTCTCCGGCACCTCCCAGCAAAGCTGTGTCTCCCTTGGGTGGGTCAGGCTTGAGAGCTTCTGAAACCTGAGCCGTGTGACAGAACATCACTGGAAATGAGAAAAAAAAAAGTGATTCTTAGAATGAAAGCCACGCTATTGAAGTTTTTCATTGTCTCCTTAGGACAGTTCTTGTTATGATGGAGAAGTCCTTTATTTTTTTTAGTAGAGGAGGATTGCACCAGCACCAACCAAGCTTTGGTTTTTCTCCTCTGCAACACATTCCACTCACACCAAGAAACGTAGTGAACTCGCTGGTCATCTGATCGTTCTTTCAGGCATCTGTTTGTGGTTTAATGGGCCGTGTTTCCCCTTGTAGCTCCTGAATAAGAGTCACTTGCTCAGCTGGGACCGAGGTGTGCCGTGCCACAGTGACTGCTGTGATTTATGCCTGCTTTTTATGAACCGAACTGGACAGTTTGTGGCTGTCCTTGTGTGGTTTGGTGCTTGCCAAGCTCTCCTTCTAAGTGGAAACCTTGATCTTCGACGCAGTCCACAGTTCAGCAGCAGCCTGGTTTGGTCGCTGCTCCTCTGAAGGAAATCACATCCCAAATGAGCCGTGGGCTCCGTGATAATGATGTTAAATAACAACACATTTTCCTGCGGCTCGGTCAGAGATGCTGAGGATTTCTGGGAGCTGTGGGATGGGAAATTGTTAAAACACACTGCTCTGTGGGATGCTGGTGTAGCCTGGGTTGAAGCCGGAGTCTAAATGAGTTAGTTGTCCAGGGAATTAGCCTGTTTTGGACAGGGTCCTTTGGATGAGACTTGCAGAAGCAGTCAGCAGTGCTCGACTCTGCTGACCCCCACTGCAGTGGGAGTGGAGAACCCAGTGCTGGGTTTTGCTGCTGTTAAACCTGCTGGATTTAACATCATCTTTTGAGTGACTGAAAGGCATCGAGGGGAGGAAAATTAATCTGCATTTTTAGGTCAGATAAAGTATATATCCTCTCAAGAGCTGGTTTTACAAGTGACTTTGCAAGTCAAAAAAGCTCTCTTTACCACATGGGCAATGTGAATTATCACCCTGCACACAGTTGTGTCGAGGCAGGGGCAGTGAAAGGTGAGTCTGCACTGCCAAGCACAGCTTTTTGCCTGGAGCTGGGACTCCTCTTGGGGAAATTTTAATGTGTGTCTGTGCAAAGGGAGCCGGAGCAAGAGGTTTTTATATCTGGAAGCCCTCCCAGGGCACATCTCCTTAAACTCCACTCGTTTTCCTGAGCTCTGGTTTCTCCTGGAACCTTCACGCTGCCATTTAGCACATTGGAGCAGCCAGTGGGAGTTGTGTGGCAACCTCCCTACTCTGTTTGTAGGGTGTTGTGGTAATTCTTTATTCTCTGTTGAATTCCTATAATTCCTCTCTTTGGGAAACAAACCAAAACCTATCTATAATAAGAACAAGTGCAAGTCTTCCTGCGAAGGCAGCAGCACAAAAGCTGGCTGCTCTTTCCCACCGAGGCTATCTGAACCAAGCAGCCTTTCCCCTACCGCCTTCAAAGCCCTTGATTTAAGGAAGGGGAGTGATTACTGACTCGTTAAGGATAATGGCTATTTACTTTTGGAAACAATGGGCTTCATGAACCGCAAAAAACAGCCTAATTTTCAGAAGTGCATTTGCCTTGGAGCAGAGTTTTGGGGTGGGAATGCGTTTTCATGAGGTGGTAAAAAGTGACCTTTTGTTCTGAGATAAATCACAATGTTTTTTTATTTTTTTTTATTTTTTTTTAAACTTTGCGGTTGATGTGGACCCAAGCGTGGAAATGTCAGGCTTGAGAACAGATCTAGCGTTTAAAGTGATGAGCACAGAATTTAAAACTTCCTAATGACTGCAAGTTCTCAGACTTGCCTGGCAGCTTGCAAAAGGTTTTCCCGTTTTCACCTTGTCTCTGCTAGACTCATAGATTTGCTTTGCAGGATTTTGCCACGCACCCATCAATGTGTGGAAAACTGCTCCTCTTCTGGAGACTCACAGAATGGGCTGAGTCAGAAGGGACCTTTAGAGACCACCTAATCCACCCCTCCTGCCGTGCCAGGGCCACATTCTGCTGTATCAGTCTGCTCAAAGCACCCTCCAGTGAAACCCTTCCAGTGATGGGACATCCACATTTGGGGGTTTAGTCGTGTCTGCTCAAGGTTACTGTGTAATTAAAATGTGCTGGGAGCTGACAATGCTCATTCCTGACAAACTGTGCCATGGCCGGCAGATAAATAATAACACAGGTCGATCAGAGCCGGGAGCAAAGCCCAACAGAGTTCTGAGCTCTTTGTGGGCAAGTGGCTGGTCCAGGAACTTGTGTGAAAACCCCACGAAAGTGGAGCTCATCAGAGCAATCCAGGTTTGATGTGTTTTGGATGCAGTGGTGTGGCTGCACCTTTGGCTTTGGCAGTTTTGGGGGGTGCAAGTTGAAGCCCTGAGCTGCTTTTTGATGCCCATGAAGTGGAGAACTCCAGATGTTCTTCTTGTCAGAGACAGACACATCTTATTGTGGCCTTCTGTTGGGCCTCTGCTGGGCTGCACAAACCCTGGCAAATGATTTACTCTGAAATTTGTGGTCACTGAGGCTGAGGTCTCCAGCAGGGCCAATACTGAGGGCTGCTTGCAATTGGATGTTTTGTTCTTGGGCTCCTTATTACTCAATCTCAGTGGTGGAATGTGAAGAGATGAATCTCATTTATGCTACTGCACTTCCTCCTATTGTAAAAGTACTTTAAAAGGCTCCAATAGTAGGTATATAAATATTTTAAAGCTGTTTTAGACTGAAGGGAATGTAGTGAAGTGACCTCTGGGCTCTTATGAGGCTTATAATATCTCTGAAGGGGACTGTGCTCTTGGCATCTGATAATATATTCCAATTTATAGGGAATCTGTTTTTCAGTGAGCATTGCAAGCTTAACTGTGTCAGCTGGCTGAACTCTTGGCACAGGGACAAGGTCATCATTTGGTGCTTGGTGGTCTGGAGGAGTGAAGCCTCCCCATTTCTGCTGCTGTCTTTGAGCTCCAGGAGACACATGAAAGACTTTGGCAGAGCCCAATTTTATTTTTTTTTAAAAATCATTTCAGCATTTATTGCCCTTCCTGTTATTGCTTGGTTCATTATGCAATCCAGCCTGTCTCCCTACAGTGGATAGACTGTCACAGGGGTGGTGTCTCCCATGTTCTAATGAACTTCAGCAAATAAATGCTTATTCTCTCCTGGTTAAACACAGTAATTAGATGCTTCATAATATGTATATTGGCAGTTTCATTTCAGCTTCCTCAGGGCTTCAAGATGAATCAAAGGAGTGATTCTAAACTACAATATGGCTAATTTGTCTAACATAAAAGCATTTTTTATGACAAAACAATGACTTGGTGATCTTTCTTTAGAAAATACAACTAAGCAACGAAGGAAAAGCATTGCCCTTTAAGAACTGCATGCACCCTTTACGTTTTAAGCTGTTTTACTGCAAATGCTTTGTTTTGCTGCCAGTGTGCAGTTGTGGTGCCCAGGAGTGATCTAAGGGATATAGACAGGCACACACTGTCTCATATCTGGTGACTGACAAAGCTGGGGAAACCCCCAGGCTTTCAGGCACACGAACCTTCGTGTTGCAGGTCGAGGTTGTTGTTGTTGTTTTTGCATTTTGAGGGTTTTTTTGAGTATTACAGAATCCTTCACGAATGAGACAGACATTCTGAGCTTCAGCAGACTTGCTGGCCTTTAGTTTAATTTTGCATCCTGGGCAGTGAACCGTGCTTAAAGCTCTTTCCACTTCAGTGGCGCGTGCTGGAAAAGCATAACGGAGAGCTGGTGCGGCTCGAGCAGACGCTGCAGGAAAACTCCCTTCTGCCCCTTTCTGCCATCCAGGCTCTTGCCAGCGCTGCCAAGTCACCTGGAGGCTGGATTAAAAACACCTTGCACTGTTAATCTGTGCTTGCTTCATGTGTCTGAACGAGCAGAGAGTCCTCACTGATGGCTGGGTATGGATTTGGTTTGTGCCATTGTTTTAGGACCTTCTTGTGCCGTAGGTTTGACCGTGTTTGGATGTGGTGCCGTCCTTTCAACACACCCAGAAGGCAAAGGAGACAACACAGAAGACAAAGAAGACTTTCCTCAGGCTGCAGAAATGGCTCTTATGTCCCAGGCATTCCAGACTCTCAAGTCAGGGTGATGGGAGTACAAGAACAAAACCAGGGTGGAAGTCACATCTTTCTGCCCTGTGATTCCAGATTGTGTTATAACCACCTTTAAAATGGGGACAAAATTTAAGGTAGTATAGAGGTGGGAATACCCCCCTAGACTTTCTTGATGCAGCACATTCAGGGTGCTGATTTCATGTGACAGTGCTGTGTATGAGTTTGACTGAATAGGCTAAACTCAGGCTTGGCTTTTACTTGTTAAACTCCTGTGAAACCTGAAGTAGTTACACTGGCAGAAGCAACACTGCTGCAGCTGTAGAGTTACAAAGGTGGTTTACACCAGTGTTGTTTCTTCCTTTAAGAAGAGTGGAATATGCTAAATTAAAGCATGATACAGATAAAACTGTTTCCACAACGGGGGAATCTGTGAATGCTTTGGATGTGTTTTAAAAATTACTCAAGGGTTTAGTTTCTTGGTTTCTGTGGGTGGCTACTAAACTAAATTGGGATACTTCTACTCTAAAATACTTATCTTACCTTAAAATTTCAGATTTACATTCAAATAGCAAAAATAGTGGTGTATTTTGCTCACCTGCTTCTACCCCTTGGCTGTTTTGGTGCACAGGTTACTTGTACCCAGAACAAGGGGGGATGCACCTGACCCTGTGTTAGTTCTGCACTGTATTACCATTACTTAATGGAACAGAGATACAACACGTGTTGTCATGTTCCATTTTCTAATACCACAGGCCACATCTGGCACCCAAGCAGGACTGTGCTGTGCCAGGCACTGTGTCAGCACAGAGCAGAAAGCTGGTTCTGTCTGATGAGCTCCCTATCTTAACAGGGATCAATAAATACGACAGATGGATATGGGTGGTACGTAGGGGAGTGCCGAGAAGACGAGGGCATGATGATTTTCCCAAGCCAGATGTCAGTTCTGATACAGGTGGCACTGAGAAGTTGGCACAGAAAGAAAAGGGAAACAAGCAGGAAAGGCAGGATGAAGCATGAAAACACTTGTTCTACAGTCTGATAGTTGGGTGACAGTGGGAGGCTTCACAGGGTGACTGGAGGCAGGAATCCATGCCCCAGTAGTGAGTGAAGAATGCTAGATAAGGTGAGGGTGAGAGATGGAAAGGCTTGAAACCAAAGATAACTTTGATGCAAGAATACATCTCAGGAAGAGCTGGTGATAGAGGCTTGATCTTTGCCAAAACCCTTTGGGTGGAAGGGAACAAGCTTCTCCTTATCAGGGCTGGAGGAAATGATGTTGGAGCCACCGAGGTGGTTGGTTCTGGATGCTTGAGAAAGGAAGGACTGAACAAACAACTTGTAAAAAATACTTCCAGGACATGCTTGTCTACCCCTCTGCATTAACAGAGGCTAAACTGAGATGTGACTTTAAAGTGAGATTTCTGCTTGCAGGTAACTCTGCTTGCCTGGGAACATTTTTTCTATTTTGTTTAACCCTTTTGAGGTGAAATTTGAGAGCGGCACGTTCTTCTGGTCCAGGAGAAATTTCAGTGTCCTCCCGAGGAGCTGAGGAAATCAGGAGAAGCTCTCAGGGTAAGCTCAGCATAATCCAGCTTTGGAGACCTAAATGCAGCACGTATCCAAGGTGACAGCTGATGGCACAGGGGTGAGCTGTGTTGTCCTCAGGATGAAAAGCAAGAGGAGGTAAAGTTGGATTCAGAGTGAAACAATCCCTTTTGCTGTGTTGTGCCTGAGCTGAAGCCTCGCTGGTGTGGGTGGGCTGTCCAGAAGAGGGCTGAAAGTGAGAAGCCTGGAAGTAGCTGTACATTTTTGTGTGTGGTCAGTTCAGATACAGTTGAAACTGCAGATAAAATTAGAGATAAGCTGCAAAGTGGGGAGGAAAACCTGGTCAGAGTGTTGTATGTAACAGGAGCACAGAACATGGGAGATGGTGGGAAGGAGAGCATGAGTAAAGCAGGAGAAATCAGATTTGGACAGAGCCATAGAATTATGTCTTTTGCGTGTCCTGAGAGACAACCTGAGCCATTGTATTAGTAGTGTTGTAGTATTACAAGGGCACACTAGTGGTGCTGAATGGTATAGTATTAATACTTTATAATGTTTGTGTGATAAAGAATACAAGCAATCAGTGGTTATATAAGCACTCTAATCTTGGCACCAACAATGGAATTAACAATGTGTGTGAGAGTAACGAGGCAAAAACCTTACACAGTGATTAATTGCTCAGTGCTGCCACTACTGCTCCATTAGGGAAGGGTTTTTTTGTTCCAATTCTGTGAAAGATTTCATCTGAAACCAGTGTGAATTCCTGCCCTTAAGAACTGAGCAGTGCAGCACTGTTTTGTTACCCTGCGTTTTCATTAAATATTAAACTCTGCAAGAAGTGAATAATCTGTTAGTCAGATATAAACTATAACATGGCTTGAAGTTCCAGAAACAGCAGAATCCCACTGGAGGTATTCCAGTGCACAGCCAGAGCATCCTGCACAGGGCTGTTCTGCACAAGGAGCCTCTCATCTGAGGTGACCCTGTATTTCAGGCTGCATTTTGCAAGAGTGCTGATGACCTGTGAGGTTGCATCAATGGCAAATGAGGAATGCTGGTGCCTTGCTGCTGTTTCTAACAGTCTTGGTGTAATTCAGAGCCATCACCAGCACTTGTGGACATGACATTTTGATTCTTATTTTCCTTCCTCTTTCCAATAACCTTTGCCCTGTTCTTCCTCAGCCTGTTACATCAGCTTGCTTCTAGTCACAGGGCTTCTGGCTATTTTCTCCTAGAGTTCAGGGAAATTTGTTCCAGTTTGTTTTTTAAGGGTACAAAGAAAGGGAAATGATTGAATGCCATTCTCTTTATGGAGATCTGTTCTTGTGTGATCAAAATGGTTTCCTTTTGGAAAGCATTCCAAGATTTGCTCCTGGGAGCTTGTTCAGCAGCTGGACCTCCTCTGCCTTTGTAAACCTTACAGAAAGTATTTCTAAACAACTGGTTATCACAGAAATTGCCAACCTGTGAGGAAGCAGTAGTAATTGGCTTTGGGAAAGCAGTTATTGATCCATAAAAGCAGAATAATTAACAGCCAGCAGCAATTAGTGAAATCAAATTTCACTCTGCACTAATTTCCCTGCATATTTATTATACTGCAGTTGTTGGCTATTTCCCATGTAATTCTGCCACTGTTCTCCCAGTAATAACAGTGCAGTTCTAAATCCATTGGTAACAAACTGGTCAAGCCATTCCATTTCAGAATCCTTTGCTCAGCTTTGCATTACAGAGCCACTGTAACTTCTGTTCTGACCAAAGCCAAACTTCTACAACCCTTTGGCAGTGATTCCCATGGTGGCACCGTGTAACATCCCCAGGTTCTCTGAGTCATGGTAAGGTTCAGGAAGCAGCCTTATAAATAGAGATCTCCAAATAGTGCCTTTACATCATCATCATGTGTTTCCAGTCGTGGGATAGAGACTTCCTCATTCCAGTGGTGACATTGCTTTTCCAGACCCTCTCTAAAACTAAATATAGTCATAGAAAAGTGTCTCTGCACTTAGAAACTGAAGTGATTGAGTCATTTAGGACCCTGGAGAATCAGAGAGGATATGCTATCTCATCCATCCCTGGCAGTAATACAGGGTGGCTTCGTGGCCACCAGTAAAAAAAGGTGTGGTCTGGAGTTCAAGTGTGAGCCTGGAGGTCAGTGGTTCATTATGTGTGGACTGGCCTTGCACAGATGGTTCTGTTTGTCCATCTGATCCTTAAGCTTAGGAAATGCTGCCCAGTGGTGGGACATGTGAGTGCCTTTCACCTGGAGGAAGGTGCTGTCCCCAGGCAGTGCCGTGGCATTTCTGGTAACTTCCACTCTGACATGCTCAGCTCCCCTTTGAGGGGAATCCTGAGGAGGAAGAAGAGGGAAGGGATCCTTTGGGCCTGATCTTGATGATTGCTGAGCATGTACAGCCATTGCATCACTCAGAACTCCTGCAGGCTTCCATGGGGTTGATTCTTAAGATTCAGAATAGCAAAAATTGGTGGTCACTCCTGAAAGTGTTGACTTCTAATGTTGCAGTTTCCCTCTCGCCTAAAAAAGACAGTGGATAAGTGGTATTACAGATAGAACAAAACATCATCAAGTGTTTGGGGCCTGTACAAAACTCAGGAGATTCATTAGATCAAAAGAACTAATGAAGTGTGATGTCAGTGAGCACATCCTCCCAACACCTTCCCCTTCCAGGGCTGCAACTGCTCATTCCCTGCCTTAATTCTGCTGTTACTGACCAAGGTGGGGTCTTCCTGCTTCTTCTCTTAGTGCAGTTCAGCCTCAGAAGGCAAACAGTAACCACTGCACATAGACATCAGACTGAAGGGATGGTCCCCTTCCAGGTTTTGGATGTAGAAGTGCAATCAGAACATCACTGGTCAGGCCCCTAATTTGCCAGATGGTTGATAATCTGGAGGGGTCAGAGCTGTGCATGGCACACAGCACTGCTGCCCAAAGCCTGCCTTGCTCCTCACTGGACTTCTGATCAAGGAAGGCTGTGAAAACAATTTTTCCCTTGTAAAAGAAGGTTAAAAAGGACTTCCAGTTGTGGCACAAAATCCCCAGACTAAACTAATCAGCATGCCTGTTTGCCTGTTGATATCCAGAGTGCTTTTCTACTCCGTTGCCTTTTCACAAAAATACTGGGGTTTGAGCCACTGGGGGAGCGGTGGGGGGGAAAGGCATGCCAGGTGACCAAAAAGCATGTTTCCTTGCCATATGCTTTCCAAACAGGAATGTCAAGACCTCTCTTTATATCTGGCTTTTCACAGTTTTCTAAATAGCACTTAACTACAAGATTTTTGGCTGGTATTTTGAGAGAGTTAAATCTTCCTCGAATAAAAAGCCCCCAGGAAGCTTGAAGCTTCAAGAAGAAAACTTGGAGGAGACACACAGCTCTCAATCCACCTGTAAACCTCCAAGGGAGCACCTTTGGATTTGTGGGAAAGACACCTAGCAGGTGCTGCTTGAGTCTTCAGAATCATGGGATCATTTAGGATGGAAAAGTTATTTAAGGTCAGTGAGTCCAACCATTACCTCAGCACCTGCCACCACTAAACTGTGTCCCCAAGTGCCACATCTGCAGGGCTTTTAAATACCTCCAGGGATGGTGACTCAACCATTTCCCTCGGCTGCCAGTCCCAGTCCTTCACCTATTGGTGTTGAAATTTTATCTTAATTTCCAGTCTAAGCCCACCCTGGTGCAGTTGAGGTCATTTCCTCTTGTCCTTTGTAGCAGGGACCAGATGCATCATCCTGCAGTCACAGTCCTGCTCTGAATTGCCTTCAGTTTGAATCCCTCTCCTAATTCATTTGGATCTGGCAAACACAGACTTCTAAAAGCATATATTCTGATTTCTGAGTGCATCTCTGATCTCTGATTGGTTTCTTTCTCCCCACAGGCAGCAGGGGCTCAATCCCACTTGCTGTCATTGTGGGCAAGTCTGGAGGTAAATGGTGATTTTCCAAACCAGGATTTGGCACAGTGAAACTGATACATTCTTCCCCTGGAACAGAGAGGCTCTGGGGTGTGTACTGGGCATAGTGATGTGACTTCTCTGAGGTCCAGCAGGTCACACATTGGGAAGAAGCAAAGAGCAGTGTCTGCCTGCAGTTCCCTTGCAGAAGCCTTACCATCCCTGCCTGTTATCCAGGTGAGAATGTTGTCCCCCCCAGCCCTCAGGTTACCCACTGGAAGTAACTTTGTGCTGCCTGAAAAGGTCTTCTGTATGTTTGAGGCATCAGCTTGACACTTGAGGTGCAGAGAGAGGCTGGAAGAGCTCCCTGTGAGTTGCCAAGAAATAAATCCTCTGCTGTAGGAACTGCACAGGGAAGGGAATGTCGGTGGCAGTTCAGCATCGATGTGCTCAGCTCTGCCTCTCAGGCAGGAAGGTTTTGGTGTTCCCTTGCCCTGCCCTCTGACCCAGCTGACACCATGACCGGTGGCTGCTTCACACCCGTGTCTGATCTGTGGTCAGAAGGGCTTTGGGGAGGGAGGATGGTGTTTAATTTCTTCTACCTCATTAAGCTCAATCAGCATGTGGCATTCCCCTGGTCCCTGCCCTCTCTGCTTCCCTTGGACATCCCTTCTGACAGGAGGCAGCATCTGCACTGAGCTCAGGGAACATGAGTGTTTAGGACTCTCCCAGTTATCCCTGTTTCTTTTGGTGTTTGTTTGTTCTTTGGAAGCTCTTGTAGGGTGCAGGGACTGGCAGGATGTGGAAGCATATGATGTGGTCAGCCCTGGATTATGGTTTCTTTTGTAAAGCCTTTTAGCCTTGAGTGACATTAATTCTTTGGCCTCCCCTGGCTGTAAGGAGCAGGGAGATTTGCCCACAGAGCAGGCCAGATTCAGGTCAGTGATCTGAACAAGTTTATTTTCCTGTAGAATCCGTAGGCACCTTTGGAGGCCAAAACAAGGGTTATTTGAAGGGTATAAACGTATATATATTCCTTCCTCTGCAAGCTTATGACCTTACTGAGCACAAACACAGGCCAGGAGGAAATTGTAAGTTAAACAGAATTGCTTCAGGTTCAGCGCAGAGACATAAATCCTGATGCTGGAAGAAAGAAATATTAGGAAACTTTCCAGCCATTGTTGTTTATCATTAGAGCATTTTGGGGGCAGCACATGCAGTGGGTGAAAAGTACTCCTAAACTACTTATCAGCCCATATCCTTGCAGACAACATGTGCTAAATCATCAGGAAATATCTCCTGCCTGCATTTCCAGCCAGAGCACCATCAGCGTGAGCCCTGCTGAGAGAAAACCACTGAGGAAAACAGCTGAAGAGCCCCTTTCTCCTGGCAGCTTTTGGGGAAAACCTTTTGTTTTAAACTGAGGGAGCAGAGCCAGCAGTGCCTGGAAGGATGAAGGCTTCCTGCTGGGATGTAAATCCCTTTGGATTCTGTCTGGGAGGTTTATTCTGGGAGCAGAGGAGAGCGACTGGAGGAGCTGTGAGGTGGGAAGAGTGGATGGGAGAGGGTGGTGGCTCTCTGTACACTGTGGCAGCGCTCCAGGAGGGATGTTGCTGCCCACGGGGCATGATCTCAGTGCAGTTAAGTTGGAAAAAAACCCAAAAAAACAAGTTAAAAGCCTTGTCCTCAGCTGCTGTTTTTGGGTTACCAATGATTTCACATGTGCTGTGTTAGCACAGCAGAATCCAGCCTGAACTCGGTGCACCCCAGAGACAAGGGAGCAAGAAAGCAGCTGCCTCACAGTTTGGTTTGTCACATCCCCCTGTTGTTTTTCAGATGGGTGTCCTGGTTTCAGTAGCCAGGACCAGTTTGTCACTGGGTGGGTGTGGATTCTAAACCCTCTGTGTCATTTTTCTCACTAACTGCTCACCATGGCCCATTGGCAGCAGCTGCCCAGGGCACACCCCACCCCTCAGGCTACAGGGAGGTGTTTAGGAACTTCTGTGGGATAAGGGAGTTTTTCTGCCTCCACACCCACCTGAGGGGTCATGTCTGCTCAGGGGCCATCAGGGATGCCAAAAATATGCCAGTGTTCACCTCACAGAGTAAATCACCCATTGTAAAAGTCTCCGCCCTGGGGGAGGGACTGGGTGTTCCCATCTGAGCCCAAGTGGATATAAGCTTGGGGTTTGGGACTGGGGGCTCAATTTAGATCCAAAGTAGGAGCAGAGCCTGGACCAGACAGAGACTGCCACTGGACTGCAACCATCATTGTCACCAGCAGGTTTCTTGTTTTCTCTTTACTTTGAACTCGGGGGGCCCACGTGGTGCTCAGCACAGGGTTGGTGAGCTCCATTCTGCTCACGCCCTGCTGTGCTGGGCTGTACATCTGGTGTTTTTGTGGCACAAACGAATTTTCCTGCTGTCTCAGTGTATTTTGTGATCTTTTATTAAATTGTTATTCTGACTTGCAAATCCCATTCTGAGCTGGATTCATTTCCCCTGCCTGTTTGACTCTAGACCAGCACAATGGGTTTCTTGCCAGTGCTGCTGTGTGAAAAGCCCTGTTTAAACTTTTGGGAGCCGGGCTGGTGACACACACAGAGGGCTGAGGTGCAGAAACAGCAAATGGGAGGAACAAAGCAAGGGGGTGGGGAATTTTTGTTTAGCCTCTCTTGTCTTCTTCCCCTCCCAAGCACAGCACAGAAGGTTTCAGCTATCTGTGATGATGATGATGATGACAGTGGTGAGTCACCACTTCTTCAGGCAGATGTGGAAGTAGGCTCATACCCTGTGATGAAGCCTGCTGTGACTTCTTCAGCTGGTGAGTTCCAAGTCTGCGTGGAGATGGCTCTGTCAAGCCCAGTGATGCTTTTCCTTGCTGTGTAGGCACTCCAAGAGGGTGCAGAGAAAAACTTCAGCAGGAGTAATGGGAGAGGCAGTGGAAAGCCTCTTTATTGTTCTGCCTTGCTTGCTAGGGAGGATAAAATTCGCTTAAGAACAGCTGTGTTTGCTGCAAGGAGACCTCCCATGGATGCATTTTGGAAACCCTTGCGTTTTTCTGCCTTCTAGAAAAAACAAAACCCTTTTAAGTGTAAACATATGCCCTGTCCCCTCTTTTCACTTTATTCTCTTGTACTAGTTGGGTAGTTTTTTTACAGACAGTATGAAGTCAGAGTGGGCCTTGACTCTTTTGTGTAAATCAGGAGTAATCCCAAGGAAGTCACTGGTGTTTTCATGGTGCCCAAGGAGCTTGGGGATCCTAAGAGGCTGATTACAAATAGTGTGTGTATTTTAACTTGCTCTTGAAGGGAATGGCCTGATTCTTACTACCTTCTCCAGTGTGATACCAAGGAAAGTACAGTGATGTGACCAAGGGGACAGCAGAGAAATGGATTTGACCATGATTTGGGTCATGCAGGTGCCAAACTCCATGAGACATCATCAGTTGCTTTAGGAAAACTCTTACTGGCTTTACAGATGGACTCAAGCTGCTTCAAGGGTGTTTCAGTTGTGTAGCAAGTTACAAAATTTCCTGTCTTCAGGGCAGGACTGTCCTGGGTTTTGGAATGTTCCCACACAACAGCTGCTGGCACCATTTTAAATAACCTCCATTCCCCAAAACGATGAGAGGTTTCCTACACAGCTTCAAGCCAATAATCCATGGAGGTTTAACATCCAGACTAGGATGAATCAGACTTCTCAAGTTTATGTGTGTCATGCTCTTTTCACTGGTGACTCAGAAGCCCATCTTGTTCTTTCCTGAGGCTTAGGATCTTACTGGATCTGACAGTACAGTTTGTCATCCTGAACAGTGTTTCACATGAACATTCATATGACTGAATGACACATGGAGCTGAAGTTTCAAGATCCTATTTCATGGTACAGGCAAAGAAACAAGAAGTAAGACTCAAAATTGGGTTTTTTTCCCCCCCTCCCCCTTTAATATTTTAACTCAGTTTGATCTTTTACAGTCACCTGGAGTCCCTCTGACCTATTTCTGTGCCCCTAACAGTATGCTAAAAGAATAGATGCAGGTAAAAGTTGAGAGGAGAGTGAGAAGAACCAGCTAAGTTGACGACCACTAAACATAAAGCAGCCCCTTTATAGGGTGGGAAGTGCCTCCACAAAGGCTCTGCGTGCCAGATAATTACCACAGCAGGAAAACAGCAGTGATCAGGCATAACAAGATGAGATAAATACCCACTGGGTGACAGCAATGTGCAGTTCTGGCCCTGGATTCCTCTCCAGCAGTGCCCAAAAGGTGTGCTGATGAGGAGGAGCACAGGCGCTCTCCTGCCTCCACCCCTCCTGTGTTGGGAATGTTAGGAGGAGCATCCTGTGCTGTTTGTTTATGGACCCGTTGTCCCTGGATTAGTCTGATCCCTCTCTGATGGTGCTGTCTGCCTGTGGCAGGTCATCACTGTGGCAACAAACGCCAGAAATCCTCTGCCATCTCACTAGAAGTGTGTCTCCTTCCGTGGAATGACTCAGTGAATGCCTCCCACATCTAATGGTGCTGAATTTAGTTAAAAACAGTGCTATGAGCACTTTGTCCATAGATTTCATAATTTTGTACATCTTGATCAACGCCCCCCCC
>VXAU01002928.1:406183-495838 GCA_013399695.1 Formicarius rufipectus | reverse complement strand
GGGAGACGTGGAGACACACAATCTATAACGCTGCTGCCTCCTTTGAAACCGCATGCAAGAAGGGTGTGGGGTTTATTTTTAAGCCTTGTTGTATTTTTCCAAGGTAAGTGTCAGTGCCTTAAAAAGGCAGAGTAAAGGTTGGCTTAGTACAGTGGAATGACTGCAGGAATTACTCCTTTGTGTGCACAGCTGGTAGCTGGACTGAGGTAATACTTTACACAGTTTTGAGATTAGGAACGGATCTGAAGGAGCCTAAAAGTCCTTCCCCATGTGGTCAGGCTCTGTTTTGGAGTGGGAATTGTTTTTTGCTTAGCTTTGCTCCCTGCAGATGGAGGGTTCACCTGGAAGGGGTGACTGTGTGTGGTGAGGACTAGAGCTTTTTTGGCACTGCCCACTGCAGCAGGGAAGGAGAACATCCCATGTTCTTGCTGTGTTGTCACCTTCGTGTGAATTTTCACTCCCTGCACCCTCCGAATGTTGTTTTTGTGCTTTGACCCTGGGGAGTCGTGTCTTGGTTTTGGTAGGTGGTTTCTGGAAAGCCTTAGAGACTTCTGCCCTTCCCAGAGGTGGGCTGTGAAGTTTTGCCCTACAGACCCATTGCTCCAGGGTTGTCTGGGAGTCCATCGAGTTTGGTTTACTAATGGGCAGGGAGGAAATGGGAAGAGGCACCACCTGTTGGCTTTCACAGTCCTTTGTGCACGGGCCAGAGTGACAATAGACATCGATTTGGATTTTATTTGCTGTGAAGGCCACAGGAGAACTGATTTACAGTCAGTGTTTTGTCCACTGAACTTTGCCTTATGAATCTGATTTCCAGTGTTTTTTTTTTTAAAAGAGCAGCACGTTTTCTAGGATAAATATGGTTTACTTTTGGCATCTCCTTCCTTCATTTTTCTGCCTTCCCACTTCATTATGAATGATAACCATCCAAAAAGCTAGAGTGGCTTTATGGTGCAGCTGTACTCCATGTATAAGCAGTTTGGCTGCCTTCCCAAAGTGGCACATTTCAACCATGACTTCCATGAGAGCTGCTAGCAAGGATTCTAACCATCCTGATGGGTTTGGAGCAGCTTCATTATCTTTTCAAGTCAGGTCACACTGAAGAATATTCGTGGCCCATGGCTACACGGTGTAGTGACACTTGGAAATTTCATCTTTTGGGCCATCAGCTGTCATTGTCGGGTCATTGAGAAACGTGTTTGATGATCCCCACCCGGCCCTTGGCGCGACATTTGCTCAGAGGACCATCTGCCCCTTCTAACAGAGTTGTCATTTTGGCTTCTCCTCGATTTCTGCCCAGGGATGAGAAGTCAGATGTGGGGATGGTGCAGAGACCAGCAGAGCCTGACTGCAGTGCTGTCCTTGCCTCCAGCTCTCTCTGCCAGAGCATCATTTCCCCAGTTAATGACATCCCTCCCTTGTGTCCTCTGCCTGGTCCAGCCCTCACATTTCTTCCTGAGCCACCCCCAGCTCAGGCCAGATTCCTTCTTCCTGGCCTCCACTTTCCTGTGCCTGCTGAGCTGTGCTTTCAGCTTGGCTTGGCTAACTCAAATCAGAACATTGGCAAAGACAAGGGGATTTGCTGTTTCACATGGGGTTAGCATTTTTAAGTTCATTTTTTTGGGGGCTTGAGCTTGAACTGATAATCTCTCTGTATTCTCTTTATTCTCTTTATTTATTCTCTTTATTCTCTCTTTATTCTTAGACTTGGCAGACATCTGCCTTCCAGCTGTCCCAAGGGAGCATCCCACAGAACCCCTGCCAGTCTGAGCACTCCTGAGCCTTGCAGGGATCCCCCAGGGCACGAGGGGCTGTTGGGAATGCTGGGGGGGCTTTGGGCCACAGGCACCTTGGAGTGAAAAACCTGGGTTTTTAAAACCAAAGCCCAAGTTGGGAGTTGAGTGACTCCCACCAGTGCTGCTCTGACAAGTGCCCTCTGTCACCAGGCACAAACTGAGTGCCAAATGAGGCATTGTGAAATAATGCAGTGTAAGGAATGTCATGCCAACAGTCTGCCCATTGTCCTGAGATCTGGGAGATGTAAATGAACTTTTCTGTCCTGCTACTGATTTTGTGTTTCCTTTCTAGTGGAGGTCTGTCTCAATTAACTTTAGATGATCTCTGTTTAGGCATCTGGTCATAATGTTCTGTATCTAGTCTTGACTGGTTGCCAAGATGCTCCATAGGTGGTGGAAAGACAGGCACCATCCTAAAACGTGTGCCTAAATGAGGGAAGGTAAATAGGCCTCCTGGTGGTGTGTGTTTATGTTTGTTGAGCAATACCAGATGATTATTTTAGACTGGATGCTTCACTTTGTGATGATAGAAAGGAGCAGGAATGAATCCAGGGCTTGTAGTCTCTCTCTGTACCTCTTTTCATGGGCTGTGCAAGTCATTAATGATTATCTGCTGTCTCACAGGATGTTGTGGTTGGTAAAGGTGAAAGTGCCCAGAGGTTTTATAAGTAACTAAGTTATGCAAAAGGGAAATGTGACCCTGTGTAGGCAGAGGTGACCTGAATGAAGTGACAGTGGCTTCTTTTGATGGGAAATCAAAAAAGAGAACCTTTATCCTTGTCCTGAACAGCTATCCTTATAAAATTTATAAAGCCATAAGCATAACCAGGTTTTGTGGCAATCTTGGCTCCATTTTCTGCTTGGCTACACTTGAGGTCTTTCATGGATGTGCATATTTCTGGATGTGCACTGTCTGATCATAAATCCTCTGCCTCCACCCAGGTATTGGGAGTGGATGAATTCCTTCTTTATTTTCCTCTTATTTTTTTCTTCTGTCTTTTCCCTTTTCTGATGTGAGCACTGGTTTTGGGGACTGAGAGGGCAAAATTCACCACCACAGTCTGAGGGTGAAATCCTTCTTTCCTTCTTTCCTTCTTTCCTTCTTTCCTTCTTTCCTTCTTTCCTTCTTTCCTTCCTTCCTTCCTTCCTTCCTTNCTCACAGAAATTGAGTAAGTGTTGTGCACTCAGCAGCCTGCCTGCCTGCCTGCCTGCCTGCCTGCCTGTCTGCCTTCCTCCCTCCCTCCCCTTCCCTTCCTTCGTTACGGTGTGTTGTATTCCTAAATCAGTGATGTATAAGGGAGAAGAGTTTCTGAAAGATGATTCAGGTCAAGCTGAAAGGAATTGCTGTTAAATAACATTGATTTTGTTTTCTATAACTGGGACTCCTTTTGAAGCCCTTCTTTAAATATTTAGTGGCACTTTTTCCTCTTTAACTCGAGGGTCAGTGTCTCGTGCTGGCTGATGGGGGGGGTTCCCTTGCCAGCATACAGAGGTTGCCAATTGTTTCTTTTCATCTTCCCAGGCTTGGCTTTCCACCCTGTCTGTAGGCAGTGCTTGACTGTAGAATCCAGCTGATGGTGCAGCTCCCTGCAGCTCCAGACACTGCTCGCTGACTTCCTCTGACAAGCTTTGCTGGCTGGGACACTCTTAAACCCTTCTTGATGGGTCAGGGAAAGGCCATGTGTTTTCCTGACTCTAAATCCCTTTCCTGTCAGAACAACCGCACCTGGGAAAGAGTGGAACACCACTCATTTGTCCCTGTCCTCCTGCTCCCTTTTTTTTTTGTGTGTCCTGAGATGTCCACTTTGCCACAGGGCTCGTTGTGGTGCTTTGTGTCTGCAAAGGTGAAAGCACACACTGCTCACACCTTTTCAGTCATGGGCAGTTTGGCTGCATCCTTGAGCTGGATTCAGACAGCTCTGTGAAAAGCGAAACTAATGAAACCTGATTTTCACCTTTTTTAATGTGGAATTACTGAACATGTAAAAAAATGTAAATCATCTGGCGTCGGATGGACAAAATCCCTCTGCACACAAATGTACACAAAGTGTGGTCCCATGAGCTTTGTTTTCATATCAAGTTAGCCTGAAATCATTTTAGCCTTAACCAGTGCCATCCCAATCTGTCTTAGGTCCCAAAACCCAGGAGACTTGAACCTCTGAAACTTTCTCAGGCTCAAGCCAGTTTGCAGGTTGTTCCCAAGCTGTTATGAAATGGGAGCTTTATCCCTTCTCCTGTGTTGCTCTGTTAGTTTCTTTAGTCTCTTGGTTCATATTTTTACTGGCTTTAAGCCTTAAGGATTTGAATGAGTAAAACTTTGCTATAAAATCTGCCATGAGTCGATAAGAGATACAGACATATTTTATCCCAAATGTTCTCAATAGGATTGGCATGTTGAATAAAAACCAACCAAACAAAAAAAGAACCCAAACAAAACCCAACACTCCAATCCAAACAAAATCTTCCAACAAAATAAGTGAAAAAACCCCCAAAATCTTACACCAGACACTGTAAAATTTATTTATTTGTGAGCTGAAACAATTTGTAGGACCTGTGTTTTCAGGATGCTGCGTCCTGTCTCCAGTGTCAGCCGTGGAAGTGGAACACAACTTTTGCAGTGGGGCAAACAACTTCACTGCTCTTAATGGTCCAGCATGAAAAATGGCCCAGTTGTAATGATTTGTTAGGAATTTTGGGTTTCATCTAGTTAAAACCTGCCTAGGAGCCAAGCATTGTATCAGTGATATTTAATTCTGTGCCAGACAGCTTGTCTGCACTGACGGGGTCTGTCTTCCAAGCCAAACCAGGCTCTGAAGCACCTTCTGGTGGTGGGCAGGGCACACCTGGGTGTTCCTCAGGAGCTCCTCTGGGCATTCAGGGTGGCAGAGGGTCAGCTGCAGTCCCCTCTGTGCTCTGCTCACTGATGCAGGGCCAAAGCTTGGTCCCCTTTCTCCAGTCACATCTGTGTGTGATGGAGTGGTGAGTGAAGTCAGCAGCTGTGCACAGCCAAAATTCACATTTGCATTCATCTGAGTCCTCCTTATACTTATTTTGGTAAGTATACCAAAAATAATAAATTTGGGACAAAATAATAAATTGTTGGGACATTTTGAGGTGGGAACCCCACCAATATTTTCTGGAATAGTCACTGTAGAGAAGGCAGTAACATTCTTAGATTATTTAAGCTGGAGGGAAGAAACCAGTATAGTTTAGTAATATTAGTCTAGTAATTAGAAAAGAAAGTTGAAAGATACTGTCTTTTCTTCTGGGGAGAAGGGGACAGCAGAGCTCTGTGCTCTTTGTTCCTGCAGCCACTCTCTGTCCCCTAAATGGGATCCCCCTCCAAAACCTTTGTGCTTGGCAGAACAGCATAAACAAGGGAATAAAAACATAAGGTGACTGGAAAATTTTGTTAAGCCAAGGCAGCAGCAGTGTGGCTGTGTGGGAGCAGTCAGGAATCACACTGTCCATAAGGTGCTTTTGTTTCCTCCTCAGAAGGGAATAGTTGCTCCTATATGTGAGGTGGAGGTGGTGCTGCTCTGTTCTGGTCACTGGGGAGAGGATGTGCTGTCCCTGGGGTAGATACTTGCTGTGAGTGACAGGTTTTCCTTGCATCCTTTTAGCTTTTCTCAGTGATCAGGGAAATGGTCAGAGGATTCCTGGAAGGAGAAAAAAAAATCCTGGTTAAGTTATAGATGATGCTAAATTAAACTTTGACTTTCCTCCAGTAGATCCTTTCTTCATTTTCTTTATTCTTTGTAATATTGTCACTTTTTCCCTGTCTTGGTGCAATAATGCTGGAAGTCAGAGAACCAGCTTCTTTCTTGCCTTCTTCCCTTCTCCAAAACTGATGTTTCCTTGCCCACCCTCAGGTATTCTGGGCAAGTGACTCACCCAGGGACCAGCTGTGCCTGATATTTCGTCTGGATGTGTTTGGTGCTTTGCTGAATGTTTTGTGTGGCAGTGCAGTGAAGGTGCACACTGGGAATGTTTGCTTTCTGCAGATGAAGGGGTGGATTCATCTTTTCTGAGATGGAAGCAGAAGAGCAGGAGATGAGCTGGCATTGGCATCTCCTCCCCTGGGCACAATATCGTGGCCAGATGTCTGTGTTTTGTCAATTCTCACTGCGGAAGGGACAATTTCAGCTGAGCCAGACCAAAGATGGCAACAACAGAAGCTCTGAACCACAGAGCTGGAGAACCAAATACTCTCTGTAGACTCAGGAGGGCCAGTTTGGTTGCAGACAAACAGAGGATAGCCCAACTGGATGAGACTCAGAAGGGAACCATCCAAATTCCTGTGAAGCCCATTTCCCTTTTGGTGTCCCTGAGCCAAGTGAAACCTGCTGGATTGTAAAAACATGGGCATCAGCACGTGCCTGTGCTTTGTGCACCCTTGAATATTGTACTGTTACAAATAGTTTTATTAAAGCAAAGCCACATCTATAGCATAACAGTGTAGTTAAGGCCTGTCCAAGGTGAAGAAATTTGCCTTGGTGTGATGACACCCTGCAGAACTGGAAAACTCCCCTGTTGAAGGTGCTGCTGTTATAGTGTGACACGGCGCTTGCAGCAGAGGGGCTGCTCCATTTTATGTCCTGTCAGGCCTCAAGGACATAAACAAGCTGCACAGCTTAGAAGAGGCATTTCTGAAGCTAAACACATTTGCAGTGAATAAAAACTCACTTAAGGAATCTAAATATGCAGGCAGCATGCAAAATGCATGCAGGGTTTTTGCAGAGCATGTCAGAAACCCCTGGAGATCAAGCAGTCTGTTGTCTCCTGCTGCTGTGAGTCTCTGGAGATGGGAACAGCTTGCTACAGCCTCTGCTGCAGCCCCCCCCAAGCCTGGCAACAGGACAGGGTCTCATCTCACACCCACTGAGTCATCTCTTCCAAGGTGGCAGTGCAGATGGTGCAAGCAGTGCTGAGGACACGGGTACTGCTGCCAGGGTATGTCAGCTGTACTTCCCTGTGGTGAAGGACCATCCATCTGCAGGCAGACTCCAAGATCTGTCTGACCTTGCCCCCCACACAGTGCAAGATCTTCCCTGAGGAAATGTGCAGGTGCTTCCTCAAAGAAGGGGAGGGAAGGTACATGGACCCACTGTTTTGTGTTGATGTGCCCCTGGAAGGGAGAGGTGTGTCTGGTAGAACAGCTCAGGTGTCCCTGTTGAGGGGTTGGACTTGAGGATCTTGGATGTTCTGTTCTATTCTATTCTATTCTATTCTATTCTATTCTATTCTATTCTATTCCATGCTGTGCCATTCCATGTTGTGGAAAACTAACTCTGACTCGTTTGGGCACTTCCCTTGCCTTCTGTCCTGAGGGGCAAAGCCAGCTATTGTAATGTCCCTGACAGAAACACAGGGGTTTAACCACAGCCAGGGGGTGTTCCTGCCATGATTTTAGCAGTGCTTGTGTCTCAGGACCCTCCTTTTTTCCTTACCTGCTGCCTTGCAGGCAGATTTCCAGGGATGAATCCAGCCTAAAGCTGGCATTGCCCTCTGCCTGCACAGCCCCCACAGTCAAGGGAGTGAATGCAGGAGAACAAGAGCCTGGTGGTGGTTTTGCTGCACACAAAATCTCTGGCACACCTCTGCCCTTTAGACAGGCAGACCAACATTCCAGCTGCTGAGGTTTGGTCTTTCACTTCCAGCTAATGGCAACAGCTTTTAACACAGAAAATTGAGGTACTCCAACAATCTGCAGAATGTGGATATGGTGGATTTTTTTAAAGGAAAAGAGTAAATCATGTTGAAATAGGATGGAAAAGCTGAAGGAATGGCATGATTCCTGCAGGTGCAGGAAGGTTACTAGGGAGGAAGAGGTCAGAGATGATTGTTGCATCTGCCACTTTGGCAATGCAGGTACCAGGAAAAATCAAACTTCTTGACTCCTCTTTCCCCTGTCCCTGCAATGGGAAGGTGCTGTCAGCTGGGCTTTGTCAAGTGCTTTGAGATCTGTGAGTGAACTGTGGCTCATAAGTGACCTGTGGCAGCTTTCAGTAATACCTGTTGTTTATCCTTGTTCCTGGAAAGGGATGATCTGCCTCCCAGTGTCTTCTGTGCCAGGTGCAGGTACAAACTCACAGTGAAGTTCAGAGGAGGTGATGGCAGGGAAGGGTCAAAAAAGTTTCACTCCAGTATGTCCCAGGGAGCCTTCTGTTTGGCATGTGGGGGTTCCCAGTTCAAGTTTAAATAGACTGGAGTCATAAATGAAAGGGAAAATAAGAGGGTGATTGTAATAAATTGCCCCCATTCCTAAGCAGCAACAAGCACGTGGATTTGGGATTGGCCCCTTGACATGCAAGTCCTGAGTGGCCCCTTGTGTGGCTGGCCTGGAGGGGTCCTCTGATGTATTCAACACAGACCTCTCAAGGAACTGTCTGTCCTGCATGGATGTTGATCCTGGTGTGAGATGTGGGACATCATGTCTTACACACAGAGTTGTGGTGGTGTGGCTTCTGCTGTGTCTGGCTGCCCTGGAATAAGGGTGACCTGTTGGAATGAGCCATAACATACTCTTCATCAGTAAAACCAGGTATGCACTTGGGGGTGGGGATAGGGTGTGTTTTTAATGCATCATTATGAAGTAAATTATGAAGAATCCCAGGCTGACTTTGTCTGTACTTACTGAATTGTCTTCTGGGTTATTAAAACCCTGGGCTATATTAAATGATTTTAAATGTACAAGCTGGTTGTTGTGAAGCCACTTGAGATCCTGTGCCACGTGACTGCAGATGTATGCAAATTGCCATCATTTCCATTTGACATATGCACTGTAATTATTGAAAGCTTTTTGCCAAATTTCTTTTTTATGTCCGCTGTAGTTAATTCCCTATCTCCTTTTAACATTGGCAGTTATAATTACTTGCCATGAGCAAATCCTTGCTAACAAAAATCCTGTTTTCTTTAGCCTGCAGCTTTTCTTTTGATTTCATGATGAGGCACTGTTAATCAGAGGAACCAGTGCAGGCCTCTGAGCATCCAGCAGGGCAGGAAAACACTGCAGTCAGAAAAAAGAAATGCAATTAATTAGCCTAAGCTTCTTTCTAGCATCCCAGCCCTGGGCCTCCTGAGTTGCCATGTTCCTGTGGAGAGGTGCTCTGTGAGAAGATCAATCAGAGTTAGCATCTCAATAGGGCTTAGAGTGAAAGCTGTCTGACATTTCTCCTCAGGTGTTCTTGCTCATTTTTCTTCTGTAGGGTCTGCATGTAGAAAACAGCAAGTATTTGGGGAAAATGGTGTTACTGGGTTGAAAAAACCCCCACCTTTTTAGGTTGTTTTGTGTAGGAATCTGAGCCAAATCTGTGACTGAAAAATGCAGGAGTTGAAGGGCTTTGGACTTGGAGCTGCACACAGTTGTTCAGAAACAAAGCAATTCTTATTCCCTTGAAAATGCCTCGTCCTTTGTGCCCTCCTTCAGCTTGGGGATCAGTGTGTTACACAGCTTCTGAAAGGAAACACAAGTGCAAGTGCTGTCCAAGAATTACTGACCTACTTTACAGGTATTTTATTCCTCCTTGGGTCAGATGGGTATCCACAGGAGTGTAGGTGGAGAAAAACTACATTTCCTTCACCCACTGCAGCACAGGTCAAGTGCAGGGGAGCTCTGCTCCTGAAGTTTCTACCCCTGGAATATTAATCCATGTTCTCCTGGGGCTTCAAAGGGGAGAGGTCCAAACATAGCTTTGCAGTGAGCTCACAACAGCATCAGCTGAGGCAGCCTGGGCTGCACTTCTCCCACAGCAGAAGGTGGCACATGGGGAGAAGCCGCTTGTGCTGACCCATCTTTCCTGCCCAGGTGTCCAGTAGGTACGTGGTAAAACACTGGGAATAGGGGCTTGTTTTTCATTGTATGCTCATGGAGTGTGTGCTGGTTTAGAGTTAAACCAGAAGGAGAAATGAAGCCAACTCAGAATGGATTTGCAAGTCAGAATAACAATTTAATAAAAGACCACAAAATACACTGAGACAGAAGGAAAATTCGTTTGTGCCACAAAAACACCAGATGTCCAGCCCAGCCCAGTGGGGCACAAGCAGAATGGAGCTCACCAACCCCTGTGCTGAGCACCACGTGGGCCCCCTGAGTTCAAAGTAAAAAGAAAACAAGAAACCTGCTGGTGACAATGATGGTTGCAGTCCAATGGCAGTCTCAGTCTGGTCCAGACTCTGCTCCTCCTCTGGATCTGAAGAGAGCCCCCATTCCCAAACGCCAAGCTTATATCCACTTGGGCTCAGATGGGAACGCCCAGTCCCTCCCCCAGGGCGGAGAGTTTCACCATGGGTGATTTACTCTGTGAGGTCAACAATGGCATATTTTTGACATCCCTGATGGCCCATGAGCAGACATGACCCCTCAGGTGGGTGTGGAGGCAGGAAAACTCCCTTATCCCACAGAAGTTCCTAAACACCCAGTTTGTAGCCTGAGGGGTGGGGTGTGCCCTGGGCAGCTGCTGCCAATGGGCCATGGTGAGCAGTTAGTGAGAAAAATGACATAGAGGGTTTAGAATCCACACCCACCCAGTGACAAACTGGTCCTGGCTGCTAAAACCAGGACAGAGTGTCTCAGGAGGTACACGATACAAATGCATCACAATGGGACTACGACATAAATGCATCAAAATTGGGCATTGAGGCTGATGAAGAACACGGCAATTTGGGCTGCCATAATTGGCTGGATCCAGCCTGGCGGGTGTAATGGGGCCATGTTTCAGTGGGGGTCTGTCTTCCAGCAGATTTCCAGTGGCAGGTGTGGAAGTTCCTTCCCAGCCTCCTTTGGAGCAAGTGTGAAAGCACAGTGGAACATGACTTCAGCTGCTGCCGCGCCGTGGCCGCGTCTGCTCTGGCGCCGGTGGGAAGGCGAAGGGCATTTTCCAAGGGAGCCCTTCTGAGAGGATTAGCTTGCAGCTCAGCTGCAGGCAGGGCAGTCTGGCATGCAGGTATGGCCATCTGAGTCAGCTGGCTGGGCTGCTGCTGAGCCCTTGGCTCATCCCTGCAGTCTGGGGAGTAATTCATCAAACCTCCCAGTTCCCACTGGAGCCGGCGTCGGAGCCAGGGAAGCACAGCGTCCGTGTCTCACGGAGGCAGAACTGCTGAGTCAGAGGGTCCATCCTTGCTGCTGGAGTAGAAAATGGGTTTATGGCTCCTCTTGAAGCTCTCCCTGACAGGAATATAAAATATTACCTGGGAAGGTGCACCGGTTCTAAGGCTGCTGCCTTGAGGGGGGGCTTTGTAATTTACTTAGGAGTTCCGCAAGAACCTGAGAATGGTGAAGTGAGAAGTTAACATGGGTTTAAACCACAGTTTGCTTGTCATCTGTTCACTGTTGTTCCATTGGTGTGTGGTTTGAAGTGCCAGACCAATGACTACTTTAATTCCTGGGGTTACAGCTGGGGTAAACCTGACCTCAAGCTTGCTAAGGCCTGATACTGACTCCCCGGAAAACATGATCAAAACTCTCATTAACTTAAAAGTGGGAGTAGGGCCGGACTGAAGGAACCAGACCTAATTCTGGCTAGGATAGAGTTGCACTATTCAACATCAGCTCAGAGGAGTGGAGGTCCTCTGTAAGGATGTATTTTGGCTTGACAATATCCCAACAAAGAGGTTTCATTCTGACCAGGATTTTAACTCAGCTGGCTTGGTTTTTCTTACATGGGCCAAGCTAGCTTATTTTATTCACCTCTGTGTTCTGCAGTCCTGATCCCGGATGTTCTTGGCAAGATGTAAAAACCATCCCTGGTCTGAGCAGAGGACTCAGACTGTGAAATGGAAATGAGAAACCATGAAGAATCCAAGCCGTGGTCTCACCCATAAGTAGCCTTAGGCAAACTTTGATGACCTAGGCAGGTGGAAAAATACTGTCCTGCAGGTGCAACCTGCTGTTCATCCATCCCTGCCCAGCACGCTGGGAAATCCAGTCCCACTGCTGGGCACAATTAATAAATTGACATTTCCAACTTTTGCAGCTGTAAATGTGAAGGAGAAGGTGTGATTTGCACTGCGAGACTGTACAGGTGCACACAGGGACAATCCTGAATGAAGGGAATGGCCCTGCCAACCCCTACCTGCCTTCTACTTACGTTTGTGTTTGGGAAAGGGACTCCCTTTCACAGTCCTTTGCACATGTGTGTTGTGCTCATGTACTGAAATGAGAATTGTGTGTGTTTTTGTGTGTTGGTGCAGTTTTCAAACGAGGCCGGTTCTGTTGGTGCATCCCAGCCCCTAGTTGGGTGCTTTGGTGTGCCCACAGTCATTAACAGTATTTGGGAATGTCAGTAGCGATCTGAGAATTTATTGTAGCCACTTGTATCAGGAAATTAGGTCAAATGTGTTCTCCATTCATCCAGCACTGCGTGGCTGACACACATTCACTTCAGCACTTCACTGGGGCAGGAAAAGGAGCAGAAATACCCCAGCTGGAAATGCTGCAAAGAACTCAGGTTAGGACAAATGTTAGCAGCAGGGTGTGGGTTCAGTAGGTGGCAAGGCTGGTGCTTCACAGAACCACGACAGAGAAATGCTAAACCCCTCAGTGCTTCTCCTGCAGACAGATCCCATCGCTGGATGTTTACATTTATTTAAAACACATTTATTTAAAACAACCCTGGAGTGTAAAGTGCAGGGAGATGACAGGGTTTGCTGCTCTGCAGGGTGATGCCACGTGAGACACAGACCAAGATCTGCCACTGCTGCTTGTAGGGTCAGTAGGGGGGTTTTTAAGACGTGGATGTCCTGTCACTTGGCTGGTGACATGTAATATGGCACTGTTCATAAAGCCTCGTGAATCCTGTACAAAGCAGCCAAAATAATGGCTGCATTAATTACTCGCCAGCGTTAGCCTGATGTTTATCTTTTGTCGGTTTTTCATTTAGCACCAGATTACAGCTGCTCGTTTTAATGGGGTAGAAAGGGTAGGCAAGAGAAACATAAAGAAAATTAACTCTAATTATCAGCCATAAATTTCTCTGACTCAGTCAGCGTAAACAAGTCTGTGATGGAAAGCAAGCTGAAAGAAAATTGAACTGCCTGATGTCCTAATCCTCCCAAAGCCTTAACTACAGCTGGGCATTTAGTTGTTGTCAGCGAGCACAAAAAGAAACATATTTAAATACAGATCTAATACCCCGGGAGAATAGAGATCGACCCCAGGCTGTGATTGCCCTGTGATTTCTTTACTGAGGAAAAGAAAGGTATTATGATGTACTGGACTGATGGTGTGCATTTTGCTGCAGAAGTGGAATAGAGGAAATGCAAGTAGTTGAAAGGAAGAAAAGGCCAAACAGAGAGGTTTTCACTGCGTTTTTAATTTAGTCCTAAAGCAATTAAAATCCCCTTGAAATTAATGCTTGAAATAAGGTCTAAGTTGAATGTTTTTCTTTTCTCAGTTTATCTGTCTGCATAGTGCTAGTTTTTTGATTTCTTAGCCCCCCCTTATATGGCAAAGTGCAGCAGGGATATGATCATACTGTTTTGATGGGAATTTGAAAGTATAAAAATGTAAGAGGAATTTGGGAAAACCAGCATGGTTGTCCCACTTACTTTTTCCAAAGCACATGGAAGGCATCCAAGCAGGGACCAGAGAATGTAAGTCTGAGCATGTTTCAGATGCCTGACCAGATAATCTCAAGGAGGGTCCCCCCCGAAGCATTTCCTTGTGCTGTGCAAGCAGCTGGTTTGTCGGGGTGTATTTGCACCTTCGATTTCCCAGCAGTTAAAGATTTTTAAGTAGGTTAAAAAATTACCAAATGCTTAATCTCTTGTGTTGCTATTTGCATAAGTGCCTGCGGGGAAGAGGTGAGAATGACATGCCAGGTGGGCTATAAACCAAGCATCGAGCTCTGATCCACATTAGGAAAGGGCTGGAGAATGTTGCTTTGCCTTGCAAAGTGTTGGCATACAGAGTAACACAAGCCTGGATTGCTTTTCTCGAGCATATTGGCCATGGATTCAGTGATGTGGAGACTTTATACTGCCAAATCGAAGGCCCCGACTCACAGAATAAGCAATCACAAATTTACACGGACTCGCTGGAAAAGTTCCCTTCGAGTCAGCACGAATTGTCTTTGCAAATGAGGTCATAGAGAATCACCGAGTATCTCAAGTTGAAAGGGACCCATAAGGGTCACTGAGTCCAACTCCCTGCTCATCACAGGACTACCTGACTTTCCCTGTGAGGCAGCTGAGAGGCCAATGTCAAGCCCCAAAGGACTGCATCTGTTCCAGGTGCCAGGAATGCTGCCACAGCAACCCTTACACCTGCTGTGACATAGGCACAGACATGGCCCCAGCCTGCAACCCTAATGTGGTGTGCACATCAAACTTAGCAGCAATATTAATGCATAATTGTGAGGAGTCTCAGAGCCAAAATGGGTTTTAGAATAGAAGTTTATTACCTGGTGAAAGCAAACTGCAATGCTGGATGTGNAGAAACTAACGAGTTCTACCATAATTCACATTACCCTGATAAGGAAGAGAAACTAAACAGTTCTGCCATAACTCACATTGTTTTGATAAAGAAGAGAAACTGAGCAGTTCTACCATAATTTACAGCCCCTCTGTAGTAACAACAACTTGTTCCCTTTATGGGGGCTGCAATTTCCCATTTGACTTTCACTGACACCAATCATAATGACATTTATCACAATAATGAACGCTGATATCATCATTCACAGTCTCCTCTCATTGAGATGACCCGTCCTGGTTCTCCTTTGGTGGCACTTACTTCCCTGCAGGCATCATTAGGGTCCCTATGGAGCCAGCCTGGGCACACCTCAGGAGCTACCTACAGACAACCCAGCATCTCCTTTTTTTTTTTTTTAGCAGTTCCTTGTTTTTCCATTTGTTTGAATGGCTTCACAGAGCACTGACCCAGCTGCAAAGGGTGCTGTGAGCTCCCAGCTCAGTCCCCTGTGGAGCCTGGCTGCAGTTCTGGCACTGCATGTCTTGTCAGCTGGCCACGGAGATGGTGCTCCTGTGTCATTAGCAGGAAGGTGTCTTGGCAGGGTTTCTTCTCACTGTGCAGCTCATCACTTGAGTGAAGTTTGGTGTAGCTCCTGATTGCAGGGCAGCCAAGGCAGAGGCACTCACAAACAGCTTTTTTTGTTTGGTTGGGTTTTTTTTTTTTCCTTTTTTTCCCAGTATATTTGAATGTTTAGAGTTTTGTTTTCGAAGGAGTTGTGTTGAAAAAGAGGTCACACCAGCAAGGAGAATAAACCAGCCTAAAAGCTGGAACCGTGGGGTGATGCACCAGAGCCAGAGGCAGGTGTGTGAACTGAGCCCCTGGCTCAGGGGGTGGCATGCAGTTTGTGTATGTTTGTAGGATTTTTCATCTGTTATTTGTGAAGTGCAGCTCAGCCCAGTCGAATCTAAAATGCAGCAGTGCACCTGTTCCTTTACTAAGTAATATTTTGATGCAGAGGAAGAGATGGAAGGTTTCTAAAAATCCATGTAATCCAAGTGTGGCCAAATGAGCTGCTGCTGCTGCTTGTCAGCAGGGCAGTGTGTCACCCTCTGTGTGCAGTGTCTGCTTCTGTTGTGAAGGAAAACATGTTCCTTCAGTCACTGTTATTTTCCTTCACACTCCCAGCAGACTTGGAATACACACATGGCCTGTTAATATCAGCCAGAACGTGAGCTCTGACTCACTGTGCTGTAGTAACTTGGGTTTTTGCAACAGCTCTGCATGTCTGTGATTAACAAAAATTGCCTTGGCCAATGTTAGAGCTGTGACTAAAGCCAGTCTTGTTAGGCATTCATCATCCAGATTTATTTCCTTGTCAAAAGTTTTGTTAAATAAGGTTTCTTCAAGGAAACATTTTCATGCCATCACTTTTCCCTGGCAGATGTGTTGATTGAAATAAGTGGGTTTCTCGTGCCACTCAAGGAATGAGTGACAGATCATGCACTGAGTAAATACATCCATTGTTTTTATTGTTACTGTGATCTTACTGTATGACAATGTCGACAGCAGCAGCATCTCATGATAGCAGACACCCCTCTACATACCAATGAAAAACCCTTGTCCTGCCTGAAAAGGTTTTCAAATCACCTGAGTGATTGTTTTTATGAGATGTTTTTATGACACCAGTTCACATATCCATATCTATTTAGACGATTTTCTGAGAGATTCAAAAGCTTTTAATCACTGTGCAGTATGTGATTCTCTCATCTCCACATGTAATGCATCAGAAAATAGGATCAGCCCTGTCCCAGTATTGCATTTCTCCAGCCTAATGTACCTGTTGGGCAACTGCTTAATTCACACACACACTGTGTTTTAACACAGATGCTCTTTCCTCATTGCCCCTCCTTCCTGGCCAGACTCTGGGTACAGGAGGGTACTGATTTTCTCCCTGGGTCCTCCTGATGACCAGGTTCCCTCCCCAAGGTGCAGATGAGCTTCATATGAATGAGCACAATATCCCTCCAAGTCCTTCCAGCTCAAGAGAGCCAAAAAAAGCAGCACTCCTTGTTGAGATGGCTGTGTGGAAGCTGTGCCTGCTGCCAAGAGGCAGGAACCAAGGTGTCCTTGCAGCCACCCCCTGAAGCTGAGGGAGGCAGGAGCCTTTTGCAGAGCTGTAATGAAGAGGGGGGTATTGCTCCCCAAATCATGCTGAAGGTGGTGAAGAACAGAACAGAAAATCATGATTTATTAGGATTTGTGGCTAATCTGACTGTAGGTTGCTGTATGAGCTGCTTCTGCCTTTGAATTCTGTGTTTGCGTGCAGTTTCTGAAGAGACTCTCAGTGTTGTGCATCTGTCATTAGCAAATATGTGCTAGAAATAAATAACACTGAACTGGTTTGTTCCAGCTTCATGCAGAAGGGGCTATGACTTTTCATGAACACAGTTCTGGAACAAAAAGTAGTGTCAGCTGCTTTTAGGCCTGTGGGTCTCCTTCTGTAGTCAGTGGTTTAGCACAGGTACAGCTCAGATCTCTTCTTCTGGGTTTCTTAGAGAGGGATTAACTTGGAAAGAAAAGGGAACTTCATTACCAACCTCTGGTTTTGTTCAGGTATTGAATGATAACTGAGAAGTTTCTTTTCTTTATAGTCTGGCTAAATTAAAGCTCCAAATGTTGCACCTTTTGCAAACTCAAAAGGGATAGAAGGGAACAGTTCAAATAGCTGTGAGGATTTCTGAGGTCATTATCATCGAGGGAAGAATTGTATGGGTTTGCATATGGGCACACATTTCTGTTATTTACAAAGCATGTGAAACTGCATTTGGATGAAAACTCTGAGCAACTAATAATGCAGGACATCCTTGCAACATGTTTTTTAAGCTAAGCACCAATTTCCCTTCTGATTCTGTAATAGGATCCAAAGGCAGCAATAAAAAAATCTGTCCATGTTTATTTATTGTACCTGTACTAATGATGTGCATTGTCACAATTTGGAATGTAATTTTGTATTAGCTTATTTAAAAAAAAAAAAAGTGTTTGTAAAAGGTACTATAATCAGATATAAGTATTGTAAACTATTCATTTAAAATAACCTGCTAATCGCCCTTCCACCACTCCTGTATTTTGTACAACTCTCAGATTGCTCCTTGAGTGTTGACAGTTCCTCTTTACTTTTATAAATTTATTTTCCTGCTGATTAATTTAGCTTAGTCCACCAAACCCTTATTTTTCCTTTATCCCTCCCTCCCTCATCCTGAAAAAGAGCAATAGGTACCAACTGCAAACTAAGGAATCTTTCTGGTGCCAGTGAAGGTTTTGATTATATGCCCAGACTCCAAATAGAGCCCTTTTTGATTTTCTTGTGAATAGGAGGAGGAGAAAATATTGTGCTGGGCCCTCATGTCTTGAGCTGCACCAACAGAGGACTAGTCTTACTTCAGCCCAGTGACAGACACTTGCTTTTTTAATTAGTTGAAATCTTCCTGTGGGTTCTCACTCTTTCCCTGCGTTTTCGTGGAAAAAAATGTGACTACTACTACCCTGGACTGTATCTACTTGCCACTCACTCTGGGCTGATCTCCAATTCACAAGGACTTGAGGGTATTTTTTAAATGAAAATGAGGTTTACAAATGAATCACACGACTTCCTGACAGAAATAATTGCTGTGAGGTGGATGGCAAAAGCCATCAGATCACGGTTGCAGTTTGACTTTCTAGCGTTAAGATGCCGGAGAAATCTTCACTCCCACCCCGTGCCACTTAGGGGTTGGCACCACCCTCTCTCTTTCTGAAGCACAGCCAGGCAAGGAGAGTGGGGTGAGGGCTGTGCAGAGCCCTCCAAAAGACTGGCATGTATTTAAAATATTTTTCTTCTTCGTTTTGTGTAAGCAGGCAGGAAATCAATGCTCAGAAGTGGCCTGATTGAGAACTCCAGCCCTGTACGCCAGATTTCTTCATGCCCGTGGAAGGGGGTGTGTGTTCTTTCCTACAATGAGATAAATATATCAGTGTGGACAAATACATGGCATTTTCTTGCTGAAAGAAGCTGCCTGCACTCCCCTGCTCTTGTGTGATGAGTTGGGGGTGTTGCTGTGAGTTGTGTGATGTCCAGAGGCGTTGGGAACAGCGACAGGGGCATGGCAAGCGGGAACAATTCATCCCTTCTTAGGGCCTGGTGGAGAAGTGGAGGGGATTAGACCATGACCCCAGCGTGGAGGAGAAGGGGGTCAGCTTCCAGAGAAGCCCCCCCAGCACCTGCAGTCAGAGCACGCCCTTACAGCGGGCTGCCAGTGGTGGCAAGGGGGGTTTTCCCCCCGACGCCGCCCTCTGCTTTGGAGAGCAGCTCAAAGGGAAGAAGGTGTCTTTTCTCCTCCTCCTCTTGAGAAGGGAGCAGAGGAAAGAGCAGAAATGTTTTGTGGAATAAAACCCCTCTAACCCAGTGAGGTTCTAGAGAGGTCTGTTTATTCCAGGCCTGGGCGCAGGGGGATCGCTCCTCCAAAAACATGTGCCCCTGGTTGAGTTAACAAAGGGTTTATATGCAACTAAGTGATACATATTCATTTTTCTTTGATGCATAAACATTATTTCCTTAGAGAAGGCGGGGTTATTATAATGAGCCTCAGGAACTGATCTCCATTTTCTCCGCCCTGTGCCGCTTCCTCTTGTCCGTGCGCTGTTCCTCCTGGGAATTCAGGGCGGGGGTCCCTGGGGGTCTTTAGGCATGAAATAAAGGGTCTTCCTCCTGTGAACTTTTTACCTTTTGCTCAAAACTGGTCCAAACCAGTCTTATTGGCAACTGTAGTTGGTCTAATTGGACTTAATCTTGTTCTTTTGACATTGTTTCCTGATTTATCATTGGGTATCCTGGCTGGTTTAATTGGGCCAAGAAGCTTTGGGCCTCTTGGTGTGGCCCTTTCAAGGACACTGTGTGAGTTTTGCTGCAGTGAATTTCATACTGCTAAGCAAATTCTATGATGAGTATAAAAGCACAGAAAATAAGCATCATCATCAGTCCTAGGTAAATAAGCATAAACAAAATAGGCATAAACAAAATGAGCATAAGTAAACAAAATAATCATCATAAGCCCTAAGTAAAATAAACATAGGCTTCCCCTTCTCTTCTCCCCCCTCAGAACCACGGTGTGTTTGATGGGCCTGTTTCTCATTCTGGTGGCACCAACACACCAGAGTACTTCTCTAAATCAAATTAAACAACCCTTCCATGTTGTCTCCCTGCTCCCGGCAGCCACTGTGGCTGCTTGCAGATCTGCAGCTCCAGAGGAGACAAAGATCTGTGCTGAGCAGGGTCAGAACTGCACAGGCTCTAATAGCAGATAAAAAAAAAGCTTTCTGGGCATCAAGCAAAAACCTGCTTAAATCCCTGGCAGGGCTGAGAGCACAGCACGTATTTATCAGCACATGCGCAGAGGCAGAGATGCTCACAGAACATTTGCATTTTGGAGTGGCCTTAATTAGAAGGTTTCAGCCTTTCCAAAGCAGTTGAAATGGTGGAAGGAGTAAGTGTAAGACTTCAGCTTTTCCCTGTCCCTGCACGAATAGTTAGGGCTCTTGCTTTTCTCTGCATGTTACGCTGATCCCAATGGCGTTTTTTTCCTTGACTGTGAGGGATGTAAAACCCCACAGGCTCCTCTTTCATATTAACAATCATAATTTGATCCTCAGATGTTGACAATCCCAAGTATTCCCCGCCCCGCACAATGAAGGACTGATCCCATACAGCACAAAAACTGGGCTGCAATTCCTCCTGAAAGCAGATCCTTTTCCCAGCAGGCACATGTGTAGAGCTGAGTCTCTTGGGATGCAAGAGGTACCTGTGCCTGGACAGACGTCACATAAAAGTGAGGCAGAATGATGGAAGCTGAACTGGAGCAGAAAGGATGCTCTCGTGGATCAGTGGGGGCAGCTCAGGTGATGTCTGGGGTTCTCTGAGGGGAAAAACCTTTCAGGAAGGTTTGGCTGTAGGGAAGCTTTGCCTCACTGAGACCGCCCTTATTTTGGTAGCTAATTTGCCCGGCTGAAACCTCTCTGCAAAGAGTCTGTGTAAGTCAAGGACAGTTATATTAGTGATGTGTGTCAGATCATAGCTGGAGCTGCCAGAGGGATAGAGGGCAGGTGGATGAATGCTTTTTCAGTATCAGATTCAGCCGAAAATTATTCTGGAGCAGGAAAGGAAGTGCTGTTAGGTTGACAGTGTCAGCTCAGTCACCAGGGCTGTGTGTAAAGAAGAGGGAGAAAAGTTAGAAGACCATGGCCACGGAGTGGAGGATTCTTGCCTAATTTAGGAGGAAAATGGATATGCCTCTACTTAGCTGGTTAAGAAGGTAAATAGTAGGAGTGAGTTGAAGAAAGATCTTTCTCTTCTTGCCTGTTAACTGGATGTGACTGCCACTTCAGTGATGACAGCCCTCCCTCCAGTTTCAGCTCCCCAAACAGCAGCAGACAAAGACTGGGACTAGGCAGTGTGGATAAGCTGGTTATTGAATGTTTGGACTGTGACCCCCTTCTTTTTCCAGTGAGGCTGTTAAATATTCATGTATGTGGGCTCAGAGAGATCCCTACCATCTGTCTCTATTTATATGACTTCATCCAGACAGCTCCAAAACATGTAAAATTTTATTCCCACAACAGCTCTTTAAAGAGAAAGGGATTTTTTTTAACCAATGGAATGAAAATACAGTGTGATTTAGCAAGTAGCCAGATGTATTCATCTGGACTCCATCAGGGAGGATCCAAATTCAGCTCTTGTGAGTGCCAGGCCCAAGGCAAAGATCACATTTAGTGCTCTGAGGTGTTCCATAGCTCACCTAATATTGCTCATTAAGCATAAAAAAAAACACCTTTGTATGCAACTAAAAAGGAAACCAGAGATTCTCCCACTATATACGTGTGTATGGGTGCAGAATGAAAGCATCTGAGCAGGAGAAATCAATAATAAATCCATTATTTAGCCTGGCCTGCATTCAGCTGCACACCTTGATGACCAGATAAGGAGGAGGGTCACACAAGCTGCAGTAAACAATGTGCCCATATGGCCAATGGCACGAGGGAACAGATTGTCACAGCAGTCGTGGCTCTCCCTCGGCGCTGTGGATGTGCTGCTGACATTCCAGCAGAGCTGCTGCAGGAAACCCGAGTGCATTGTCAGAATAACGTGGCATTTGGGGAGGGAGAAGCCATTTCTACCTTTTAAATCAAGCAGCAAACCCAGTACTTCTCCTTCTCTCCTCAGAGAGCCCCTTAAAGCAGCCTGAGCAGGAGAGATGAAGGGATAAGACTGCAGAGGAGATAAAGCCAGACTTTTCAGTGTACCCACATGAAGTTCCTGACTAAATGTGTTTGTGTCACTCACACACTTCAAGGAGTTGAATCTGAAGCTCAGGCTCAGCTCACAGAATCATAGAATCAGCTGGGTTGGAAGAGACCTCTGAGATCATCAAGTCCAACCCTTGATCCAACAGCACTGTAATGACCAGATCATGGCACTGAGTGCCACATCCACTCTCATCTTAAAAACCCCCGGGGATGAGGAATCCACCAGCTCTCTGGGCAGGCCATTCCAATGCCTGATCACTCTGTAAAGAATTTCTTCCAAATATCCAACCTAAACCTGCCCTGGCAGAGCTCAAGCCCATGCCCTCCTGTCCTAAAGAAGCCCCCACACAGGCAGGTTATCACAGAAGAGACATCCATGAGATGGCTGAGGGGAGGGGGTTGCTTTCCTACCAGCTCCCAGAAGGGAGTTTGCTTTCTTATCTGCCTTTGAGCTATTTTTAGGCATGAGAGCATTTTGAAAACGAAAACATTTTCACCGTGGTGGTGCCCAAGGAGCTCTCCATGTGCATTTTGGAAGCCTGCCAGAGCGGGTCTTTGTGTCGCAGAATGCAGAAAATTGGATGTTCTGTGAATGTTCTGTGAACAATCCATTGTACAGTTCCCAGGAAATGTAGGCCTGTGTTTATATATTTCAAGAGAGCTGTTCTCAGCTTTGGAATACGAACTTATCTGTAAGAAGAACATCTGCTGGTACACCCAAAATTCCTCAAGAAAGCCGTCATGTGGTGGGCTTTCAGGAGGAGTTAATTTAAGACTGCGAAATCTTAGGTGACCTGAGGATGGACAGTTTTAAGCTACCCAATCATTTTATATAATGATGTAACTGAAAGGCACAGATTATAAATACAAGGCTTGGTCTGATAATAAAGGCTTTTGGATTGATTCACTGCATGAAGTGTGTGTGTGTGAGTTCTTGAGCCTTAAAGACCTGTGCTGCCTTAACGTGGTTCTTGGATGAGCTCTCATGTGAGCATATAAATATATATATAATTGCTTTGTTTTTACTTTATCTTTGTGCCTTCAACACCCTCTTGAAATGTTTGCTTCCCCCAAGGATCTTTCTCCTTGGCTTAATCTTTGGGAGCAGCCTCGAGCCTTCCAGCTCGCTCAGCCAATACATTTTTTTGTTGATTGTTGGTTTGTTTTTTTTTTTTTAAAACTGTTTTTCAGGCATCGGGAAGAACGTCATCTGCGACCGGACGGCGACTCCCCTGGACGCCTTCAGGATGATGACCGCAGCTCATTACTACCCCAAGCTCATGAGCATCATGGGGAACGTGCTGCGCTTCCTGCCCGCCTTCGTGAAGATGAAGCAGCTGATCCAGGAGGGCTACGTCGGGGAGCTGCTGGTGTGCGAGGTGCAGGTGCACAGTGGGAGCCTCCTGGGCAAGAAGTACAACTGGAGCTGCGACGACCTGATGGGAGGCGGGGGCTTGCACTCGGTGGGCACCTACATCATCGACCTCCTGACCTTCCTCACCAGCCAGAAGGCCGTCAAGGTGCACGGCTTGCTGAAGACCTTCGTGAAGCAGACGGACCACATCAAGGGCATACGGCAGATCACCAGCGATGACTTCTGCACCTTCCAGATGGTGCTGGAAGGCGGCGTGTGCTGCACGGTGACGCTCAACTTCAACGTCCCCGGCGAGTTCAAGCAGGACATCCTCGTGGTGGGCTCGGCGGGGCGGCTCACCGTGATAGGCACCGACCTCTACGGGCAGAGCAACAGCTCTCCTCAGCGGGAGCTGCTGCTGAAGGACTCCACGCCAGTCAGCAACTCCTTGCTGCCTGAGAAAGCCTTCAGTGATATCCCATCTCCCTACCTTCGGGGCACCATTAAGATGGTCCAAGCTGTCCGGCAGGCTTTTGAGGACCAGGACGACAGGAGGACCTGGGATGGGAGGCCCCTTACGATGGCTGCCACTTTTGATGACTGTCTGTACGCCCTGTGCGTGGTGGACACCATTAAAAAGTCCAACCAGCTGGGGGAGTGGCAGAACATCTCTATCATGACCGAGGAGCCGGAGCTGAGCCCGGCGTACCTGATCAGCGAAGCCATGCGGAAGAGCAGGATGTCTCTGTACTGTTAACTCCTCCCAGCTCCTGGGAAAGGTTGGGAAGTGGACAGCACTCGAAGGAGAGGGTCATTCAGCCCCTGTGAAGGGCTGGGGTGTCTCAGAAACAGCTGAGGGTGCAGGAGAAGGAAATAATGGTGTCTGGGTCAGTTAAATCTCTTGGCAGCTAAATGCCAAAGTGATATGGTCCTTCAAGATGCCCAGAAGCAGATAGGAGACTTAAGAGCTGATAAAACTTCACTGTTTTATTAACAGTATTAGCTGGCTGATTGGAAGGATGTATCACGGACTCATCTCCTGCTTGCAGGTGCTTTAGATTATCCAACTGTGTTTACTGTGAAAGGTTGGGAAGATCCTTTTAGATTTTCCTCACCTACCAGAAGGCTGTGAAGGTACTGTCATGTAGTCAGATCCTCTGTAGTGTGTGACATGGGTGGTTCCTCCCGTGACAGCTGACACCACTGTGCTGTAGAACTCCCCTCACCTCTGACCAACATGCAGAGTAACAGGGCTTGGTGTGAAAGTGTCGCATGCTGTGGAAACCCCCGGCAGCTCACTTATCATGCAGCCTGTTAGGAGCCTCTCTGGGTTGGTTTAGCTTGTCGTTTTTTTGTTTGGTTTGGTCGGTTTTTGTTTGTTTTGTTGTTGTTTTTTTATTTTTATTTTTTTATTTTTGGTTTTATTTTTTTAAAGCACAATTAAGTAGGAAAATGTGTGGCTTTTAAAACAAAGCAGTCCTCAATCACTGAGCGTATGCCCCAGTATTTGGGGAGGGAGGGAGGAAGGGTGGGTCTCCTGGGGGCTCCCTGAAAGCATTGGTGTTACCTATTTGCTGGTTAAAATGGGTTGTGGGAAACAAGTGGTGTGACACAGCAGGGACGGTGGGTTTTATCACACAGCCAAACTCAGGCTGGGCTGACAAAGGTTCCCTGTGTCTGGAAGTGATTTTTGAGTGAATTCATCAGTCATTTTGGTTCTGGGTGGAAAACAGTAGAAACACAACCCCAAACCATACAACGTTTAGGTGAGCAGTGTTCTTTTAAACCTTTGTGAACTCACACTTGGGAGATGCACACCAGCAAGTAATTTCATGCCCCTCAGCCCAGAAGCTCTCACCTCCACCAAGTGTGAGGGAGAAACAAAAGGGATGAGAAGATATCCCATCCATTTCCAAGGGGAAAAAAAAGGACACAGGACCCTCACCCTTCTCACCTCCTTAAAGTGGCCAGCTACTGGTACTGTAGTAATCGTGCCCTGTCACCAGTGCAGGGCTGGACAAACCCTTTTGATATGTTTGTCCTGTTCTCCTTTGTAATATTTTAGTTTGCAGTCTTGAAATAATATATTCTTTTGAGGATATCTTGAAAGGATATTGTGAAAGGCACATAAATTATCCCAGTAAACAGGGATACTGTTTTTCTGCATAAAGCTGCTCCAGTGCTGATGTGTTTACAGCAGTAGGTCTTCAGACAGTGAAAAAGTAGAACACAAGCATATAGCACTAAATTATATTAAGCTTGAGAAAAACCTGTTCAGGGTTTGTTTTGTTAATTTTGACTAGAGAAACATTTGAATGAACAGTAAATTAAAAGAGAAGAACTAACCCCTCTTTCTCGAGGCCATCACATTAGTGTGGCTCTTTTAGGTTAGAAAGACTGTCAAAGTAATTTAAGGTTTTTTTGTAAACCACTTAGAGTTTTGCTGTTTTTAGGAGCACTGAGGACTTCTCTAGGTTTTTTCCCACAAATGACTCTGATTGCTCTATGCTCTTGCCTGTCCTATGCCAAATTTTAGGGCTTTGTGGTTTTGAACAGGAGGGATCAATAGTGTGGTTCATCTCCTCTGACTTTAGCCAGCTGCAGGTTGAGTGTCCTGTCCTGATCAGCAAGGACACAGTGGTCAACACAGAGAGAACTCTCCAGAGGCTGACTCAGTTCATCCTAAAATTAATATATAAGGAGGTGCCCACTGGAAATGCCAGTCCTCCTCCTTTGCAGAGAATTTTGGCTTCTAAATTTCGAGGTGGCTAAAGTTAGGAAACTTGACTCCCAGCCTGAAATTACTTATGTCTGCTTAATTTTTCAAGAGCATATGTGTGACCTTTCATTAAATAATCCCCAAAGAGGAATACTGATGAAGGAATGATGCAATACTGCAAAACCACACCCTGAGGGGGGATCATTTCTATCCACATTGTTCTGCCAGTGTCAGGAACTCTCTCTGGGCCTGGCTCTGCTAAGACCTCGGGCAAGCTTTCATCATTCCTTCTTGGAAGCAGTCCTTGACAAGTTTGGTTGTTTTTCCTAAAAGTGGATTTCTCTGAGACTTCCTGAGGTAGTGTCTGTGCCATCAGGAATTTCCCATTGTAATTGTCATGGTATATACCATGCTGTCCAATTCCTGCCCTGAAAAGTACACGGGGTAACACAGAAGAATCTGACTAAGAAATCACCCAGGTCTCTGCTGAAAAATGGCATAAGACCCAAGGGGTTCAAAAGAATTTTCACAAAGTAAAGCTAAAGGCATTTGCTGAAAATAGTGTCCTAGTTCAAGTCATGAATGCAAGCCTGGTGGATAATTAACCATGCATAGTTAAACATCATCTAAAAGTGGAACCAAACATGGACCAAAACATTTGTGAATCTTGCTTCTCAGTGGTTTGGCCATTGTTCTGGAATTGCTGTTCCTGTCTTTGCACCTCATTTTGGGTCCACAGATGTTGACCATTTTTGCTATCTGTGTCTTTCTGAGGTTTTGGGATGCCAGATCTGGGAGCAGATCTGTACAGCTCCTTGTGCAACCACAGTCTTGGCCCCAGAGAGACGGGCAGAACGAGACCTCCTCTCCTCTGATGGCAGCAGAGATCTCCTGCCAGGTTTAGGTGAAGTTGTTGCCTGACTGGGATTGGCAGCAGTTGCTGCAAACCTTCAGGACGATTCAGGAGTTATTCCATTCTCTAGGAAGTGAAGGTGCTGTGGTGTCAAGTGTAAACATACTAAACTTCCACCCGCCTTAGGGGAGGAAGGGGTTGGTTTATTTACTGAATGTTTATAAATCGTTTTCTTTGCAGTCTGGGATCTTTCTTGGCAGCATCCAGCCCTCTGTTCTTTTGGTACAGTTAAAAGTACATTGAATCTGCCCTAAGTAGGCTCTGGAGTTCATGCTGGGTTTAAGAATTTGGGCAGGAGATACCAGAGATGGACTTGATTGAACCCAAAAGTGGCACCACCCCAGAAAACATTTGGAATTGCACTTTTAAAGCTGTTCTTTATTGCTGTGCCACGAGGCTTGAGGTGAATGCTGCTAAATTGGTGCAGGCCTAAGAGCCAAACCGTGGCTACTGCTGGAACTTACAGTAGCCCCCAAATCAACCTGCAAGAAATGTTCATTGCTCTTCCCCAGGGCTGCTGTTGGAGAGGCTCTTCCCTTTGCCACCAACCTGTGCACGTTATGGTCTGCTGCCAAAGGCAAAGAGAGCCAAAGGGTGAGCCCAGGGGAGAGGCTTTGCTGCTCTGCAGGGCTCTGCTCCAGTGCTGAAGGATGGTGTGTCTTATTTCCCATGGGAATTGCGTTGGGGTTCACAGCAGGGCACACCTGAAATCCTCAAATGTGCCCCAAAAGGCAGAGGGGTGACTGCAGCAGGGAACAAGAGGAGGGTGTGTGTGCAGAGAGGAGACCTCCCCATGCAGCCAGTGTGGCAGAGAATTGGGGCATGCAGAGATGAGTTCAGGCTCAGGATGGGAGTTCATCCTGAAGGCATCAGAAAGTCCTGCCCAGGCAGCACTGGGCAGTCAGGGGGCACTGCCCACTCTGTACTCAGTGGTCCCTTCCCTGCCAGAGCTCTCAGGAAGAGTGACTGGACAAGTGAAGAGCTGTCCTGGAAGTTCAGCCGTTCAGAAAAGGAGACTTCTCTGCTCTTTGTGGTCACAGCACAAGGACAATTGGATTTCTGTGTTACCTTGCTTGTTTCTGTTTCTAAACAAATGTGGAAAAGACCCAGACAATTGAAAACCACTCATTGATCTACCAAAAAAAGAGCATGGTTTATTTCATGGGTAAACTTGGCATCTTGATGTTATCTTTGCAGAGATCCAGAAATTAGCGTTGACAGAATTTCTCCTTGCTGGGAATTCTTGTATTTGACTTTTATCTGTGGCCTTCAGTATGAAACACCACAAATGACAAAGTCAGTTCACTGTTAAGGTCTGTATTTACACGGGTTTAAAAGTGCCCAGCAGAGTGTTGGCTTCGTGCAGATACTCAGCACTGGGGTGCTGCTCCAGTGGCCCAGGGATGTTCCCTTAAGTCCGTATGAAACTCAGTACTGGACTTTTGACCTCTGCAGTGCTCCTCGGCTATGCAGAGCTAGTTGTGAAACGGCAGGATTATTCAGGACAGCAGTTTCTTTTTGTTGTTGTTGTTGTTGTTGTTGTTTGAAGTTGTTACTTGTGGAGGGCAAAGTTTGTAAATTTTAGAGGTGAAGTGTGACTGAATAATATTTGGCAGTCTTATCTGCCTTAAAATTTCCTCTCTCTTGAGCTCATGGATGGAAGATGCCCAATAAAAATAGTTTCCCCTTAACTGCCCACTTCCATTTGCTCATGAAAAGAGGAAGTTTTAAGTCAATGGGACTACACTATGATGCTGCATTCATGAAGTGATGTCAAAACCTCATGGCTTAATGAGTGTGTGAAGCCAGAGACCAGACAAGTAATGACTTTCTTGAAGCTGCCAGATCGAGGCCTTGGGGTTGGGGAACGAAGGGCATCAACACAGGTCAAACTGAAACAGCTCTTATTCAGGATTTTGAGTGAAATGAATAAACAGAATGGCTATGGTCAATCCAAAACTGAACACAAACCAGGTTTGTGTAAGGTTATTTATGGTTTTTCTTATGGGATTAAGTTTTATTTTTAAAGAAGGATGTTTTGAAATGAAAGGTTCTAAAAAATCCATCTATTATTATGTTTTGGGATTGGGTGTGGGTTCGTTTGCGGGTTTTTTTCTGGATTGGCTTTTGTTGGGTTTGTTTGGGGGCTTTTTTGTTTGTTTTTAAAAGTTCATACTTTAAAAAAATCCCATCTCTTTGCTTTAAGGACACTCGGTGAATTCAGCTGCCCTTGGCAGGTTCAGCCCTGAACCTGCAGCCTCCCAGCGTCTCACAGTGACCCCTTCCTACCCTGTGAATTTGGCCATCTGCGTTTCCTTTGCTCCTCCTTGTGGCTGTGGGAGAACTGGCTCATCCCACGGAGCTGGCTCAGATAATCCAGATAATAATGTTTCTCTCCCACTGGTTTGCTTTTCATTTGATTTCCAGGATGAGAATATGTTCAGTTCGTTGCTGTGTCCATATTAAGTATATATTTATTGTTTTCCAGACATACATGCATATATATAAATGCTATATATATATATATAATGTCAACGCATGGACATATGTACAGTAGATATTTTAAAGAGCTATTTATCAAGAGGAGTAAGTGTTATAAGTAAACAGAGTTTATATTTTATATATTATGTAGATAGCCCAAAAAAAAAAAAAAAGTTAAATTATAGTAGGACTTTTGGGGGTGGGGTTGGAGAAGTGGGCAAGGACTGGTTCTGGCATTTTAAACAGCCAACCTCCTTTGTACAACAGCTGCCTGCTGTGCCTCTCAGCTGCAATATCTGTTCCTTTCTTCTTTTGGAAGATGATGTGCATTGTTACTTTGACATTGCTTGGGGAATGTAGTTAGTTTCTTCTCAGCCAACTGGTATGTGCTGCTTCAGACATGGTTTCCTGCTGTTCTGCATATTTGCATTGATGGAATAAAAGGATCTTAACTGGCAAATAAAGATGTAAAAGGATGTGATCTCGGCTGGCTGTGGTTCTTGCCCACACTTGTGTTTTTTGGGAGGGGGGTGTAATAACCATGCAAAACCTCTCCCTGGTTTCCTGCCTGCCTGTTCAGCACATCAGAGTGAGATAACATGGGCTTTGTGCCTGGGGGTGGGGACTGTGATGGTGGGAGAGGAAGAAGAGGGTTTAACACTGTGCCTCTGAAGGTTTATGTTATGTCAAGGGCTGAACTAACACCTCTTGGAGGGATGTGTCCTGTGCAATCAGTAGGTTGTGTTGTCAAAGGATGTGAGTGTGTCCAGTGGCATAACCAAATGGGGGTATTGGACATCCCCACTGGGCACAGCCTGGACATACTTTCTCCTGAGCTTCCTCTTTCTCCTGGATCTCTTCTCTCCTTTCTCCAGCACAGCCTGGAGATCCTTTTCCTACCTCCCCACTGGTGTCCTGGAATGTGTTTGCCTTCCCTGCCTTGACTTCCCAGCCCTACTCCATCCTTGCTCCCATCTGCCAGGAGCTCTCAAGTCTTTCTGCTCACCCACCTCTCCTTTTCTCCCCTGTGTGTCAGAATATCACAGGTCTAGTAAAGATCTTGTCACTCCAGCCCCTCTGATGCTGAAGGGAACCTCACTTGGGTGTGAAGCAGAAGATGACATGAAGCAGTCATAAATTCTAGGCTCTGAGGAAAGATTGACTGCCTCTGTGATTGATGTGTAAAGAGGGCAGAGCATTTCCTACGTTGTTTTTATTACTATTTTCCAGCAGAGCACACAGAAAAATGTTCAATTCTACTCGTGACAGGGCTCCCTCATTTCCCAGGCAGTATGAAAACACACAGATCTGAGGCACAAATCTGTGAAGGGATGGGAAATCATCATCACTTAAAATGCACACTCCCCTCAGATGACTCAACCTTGTGAACTGTATATATTTCATAGATACCAAAATTTAGAGTGGATATGGCATTAGCTTCATCACAGAAATGTTACATGTCAGCAACTTGTATTACTGTCATTGCAGCTGTCATACTTTAAAGATGTACTGATGTTTATATGCCTTTAAAGTATTTTTTATCATTTTTAATACACAGTTTTAATTTTAATTTTCTTAGGCTGAAGAGGAGAAAACTACAAGACAAGGAAGCTTCAGTCCCCAGGTCTTCAGGAATTACAGTTTAATTCTTGCCCTCCTGAGTAAATGTGGTGTTACCTTGCTCGGGTTCCCAGATCACCATCTCCAACTAATCAATTAGGCACTGAATTAAAATAGGGCCAAATTTCACAGCATGTCCTTCAAACTCACAGTCAGACAAGGCCTACTTCTCTCTCAAAGGCTAAAACACAGAAATCTTGGGAAAACAGCACCCAGGGGAGCAACCACTATGAGACAGAGTTGGAGATGCACCTTCCAGTGCACAGTATGTAACTGCATAGGTGAGTGCAAATGCAAGAGAGTATAAACATTCCACACTAATGAGGCTGCACAAATGGTAATGTAAACATTTCCAGACCTGTGTCAGCACAGTGAGACACCCAGGGGTAGATTTATGAACCCAAGGAGGAGTTCTGCTTTGAAAACAAACTGCAGAAATGTAGGTGAAGGGGGAAACTGGCCATTTCCCCTTGTTTTTGAAGAAGAAAGTCAACCACAGTTTGCCCTGGCTTGTCCTGCTGTTTTCTGCAGTCCCTATTGATTAGCAGCTATGGAGTAAAAACAATGGGTGGCTTGTGGCCATAAGTATTAATCAAGAAGAATGTTAACTGCATTGCATTGTTCTCTGCAGGAATGAAGAGTTTGCTGGGGCAGGGGTTATTAAAACATGCTGCTGTGCCAAAGAGAAGGTGCACTTAGTGCCTTTGCTGCTTACTCCTGTGGGGCAGTGGAAAGCCTGGGAGCTCTTTGGTGCCCCCCATTTCAGAGCTGACACATGTGATGCTCAGAACAAGGGGGCTTTTCACCCCTTGTGATACACCAAATGGGGGTGAGACAGCAGAGCTCTTGCTAGGGCAGCCTTTCCTGGGGCTGGAGCCTGGGGGGGATCAGCTGCTGCAGCCTCTTGCTCAGCATGCTCAGGCTGGGTTACCTTCTGCAGGCATCATGTTCAACTCAGGAAGAGGAAATTTCCATCAGGTGTTCCCAGCAGGCAGCCCTTGGAGTCACCAGACCTGTCACCTGCCCCAAAGCAGTGTCCTACATGCATTTCCCACTTTGGGAGTGCTCCAACTAGTGAATTTAGCACCACGAGCCTTGGGGTGCACCATCTCCGGGCTTTAAAATGAGCAACTGCAGCCCCAGCTCCTGAGGAACAAGGGCAAGCACAGGGCACCACTTCTTACCCTTGTTCTCAGCTCCTTGTCCCTGCTGTCCCCAGGAATTGTCATGTGTGCAGCCACCTGGTTGATATGGGCACGGATTGGGCTGAAAACGACCAACCTGAGGTTGTAACTGGGTTAGTTTTCTGGCAGAGCAATTGCCTGATGAGTCACCGCCGACAGCAATTTCTGCCAGATCACTCTAATAGCAGAATGTAAATAGAAACCAGGTCTGCTGACTGCCAGAAAGCTGCTTTTCCCTTCAGATCAAAGAGTTGGTAACTAGTTAACTGCAGATTGATAAACAGGACCCAAAGAAAAAGGAATGAGCAGAGGAAAACAATTTGAAGTTCTGCACGTCCTTACACAAGGATATACAGGTAAGCAAAGGAACTGGAGCCCCCCCCCCCCACCTCCCCAGATTCTAGAAAAGCCTTTCAGAGTGTGCTCCAGTCTGTTTTAATAACTCTGCCTTTCACAGCTAATCACATTTTACAGACTAAAGCTTTCTGCAGAGATTACCATGTCGCAGCCAGGCAGGGACAGCAGGAGTTGTCACTTGGGCAAGGAAGTTCTACACGGTGTTCCAGCCAACCCTGGAAAAGGTGAGACCCACTTTTCAGACTTGGAGAAGGTAGAGACTGTAGGAGTTGGAAATGGTGCTGTGGAGACAGCTCTGTGTTGAGGACTGGTGGGGAGAATGGGAGGGTGTTGGTGTCACAACACTTGGGTGTTGAAAAAAGAATCCACCTGTGTCAAAAGGTGAGGAGATGCAGTATAAACTGTGCTAAGCTCTCAGCATAACATTTTTGTTCAAATGGACTATTTTTCCATTCATTTTTTCTATGCCTTTTGCTTGCAGTTCCATGAGAGCAGAAATAACTCCCTGGGAATACTCTTATAATTTATTTTTTAAGGCAGTTTTTGGTAGGATCTCCCTCCTTTTATGAACTGAGTGGTCAGAACTATTTAGCTTTATAAAAAAGATTTTTATATTTTTCAGTGTGAGAGTGATGAGGCACTAGCACAGGTTGCCCAGAGAAGCTGTGGATGTCCCATCCCTGGCAGTGTTCAAGGCTGGGTTGGATGCAGCTTTGAGCAACATGGTCCAGTGGAAGGTGACCCTGCCCATGATGCTCTTTAAGGTCCCAACCCAAATCGTTCTACATTTCTATGATTTTAAAAGTGTAGTGCTGGAAGGTTTGAACTTACAGTGATTATTTCTGTTTATAACCGGATCTCTTTGACCTTGCAAAGAAGGTACATACCATTACCTCCCCCTGGTCTTTTTGAAAAACCAGGGGTGAATGTTAAGCCACGCAGAGCAACTCCACGACAGCCGGACGCGACATCCCGCTGCTTTAATTTCTAGTTCCCTTTTAATCGTTCTGAAAATACCATTCTCATTCATTATAATTAATACAATTAGCCATCTATAATGAATGCCTAATATGCTGCTGTGGTTTGTGAATACCCGATGAGCTGGTGTTCAAAGCCCTCTGTTGAGAGCAGCGTCTCTGCAGCACCACACCCGACACCAACAACTCCGCGAACGCATCCTGCACAATCCCAGCTCGGGAGGGGAAGGTGAGAGACACTCCCCTCTCCAGGCATTGATTTCAAACCCAAGCTGATAAAATTAGCAACGGATCCATTCAGAAGCTGATGGGGTAAATTGAGCAGTGGTTTTTAGAGCTCTGCATTATTCGGTACGATGGCTCGAAAGCAGGACATTGACAGCGCCTCCAACAACTGCAGGAATGCAGATCTAGAAGGCTGACACCAAATCACCAGCAGGAGAAAGGGGGAGATTACTTTGTTCTGTCACAAAATAAACATTAGTTCATCGCCCCAGCTTAACAGCTTGTCTTCACATATTAAACCAAGCACCCAAACCGCGACTGATACAATTTAGAGTCATTAATTAGTTGCTGCTCAGTCCTTTAAATGAATGCCCCAGCAAAGCCCTCTGAGCTTCACCAGGATCAAAAGCCGGCTTGTGCACAAGGCTGCCCTCCCCCTTGGTAGGCAGTCTTTCGGAAAGGGAGTGATTAAGTGACAAATTATTCTTTGGAGGTACCAGTGCTGTGCCAGCTGGGTTGCACTGGTTGGATTCTATCCCTTCATCCTTGCTTTAGTGGTCCCAGTGAAGCCACTGGGTTAGGCTCTTGCCTTTGAGTCAAGGCAGCAGGTTGGAGATATGGACTTGTCTCTGTGGCCAAATAATGCCCTCAGCTAGTTGGGTGTCCTTCTCAGCACAGGTCTTGGCTGAGGAGAGGAGAAATGAGGAGCAAAGCTTCACCTGCCTGGGCAGTCACAGAATCCTAAGAATACTTTGGGTTAGAAGGGGCCTGTAAAGCTCATCTAAACCAACTCTGCAATGATCAGGGACAGCTTCAACTAGATCAGGTTACTCAGAGTCCTGTCCAGCCTGACCTTGAATGCTTCCAGGGACGGGGCATCCACCACCTCTGTAGTCAGGGTTACTTGGTTGAGTAAGGAACACAGAATTTAAGTACCATACCCAGCTTGTGACCTTGAATTGGCATCTAGGCACCTTTGTGGCTCTGATACAAGGAAAAAGATTGCTAGGACTGAAACCCATCCCTAATTCCTATTTGCTTTCTCATTTTGTGGCAGAGAGCTGCATATTTCTGCCTTGCCTCTAACCATCCACAGTGATCTTAATAACTACACCTTATCCATATACCAGAACTCTTGATTAGGCTTCTCAAGGTGTATTACCTAATCTTCCCATCATCCCTAAAGTGAACAATCTTTGTCTCATTGTCACCTCACTGTCATTTCTCAATTCAAGAGTAAAATACCCAAGATAATATTATTTGAGACTATTTATTAGTTATTATGTGGTGCCCCAAATGTGGCATGCTCAGTGACAGGCACAGAACGTGTGTTTGGTGCTATTCATAAACTTGCAACCCTTTTCCAGACAAAAACGTCAATCTTACCCTTAACACATAATAATTAGGGCAGGCACAGCTGATATCTGAGGTTACACAACAAATCAAAGTTATGACTAGAATCCAGAAGACATCCTAAAAAAAAATCACTAATATCATCTTAAAAAAAAAACAAACCAACAATTTCTTTTATTTTCAGAGCAAGCAACTGCAGTAGGTTATTTTCTTCATAATTATCCTGCTGTTGCTGTATATCTTTGCATGTCACCTCTCAAGCACTCTCATGCTCTAGCAGGACAAGCAAACAGAGAAGTAGGACATGTTTGAATTCAGATTTCCAAGTTCAGCTCCTCCTTATGCTATTCTGAGCCCCATAAGCCTTTTCCTTGTCATTTGGGGACGTGTGTTCATGATTACAAAGAGTGTCTGCTCTGTTTGGAGACAGACCTGTCTATGGTGCTGCCATGCTAAAATGAAAGGCTCAATTCCCCTTTGCTGCCAAACAGCTTTATAACTTTTTTACCCTGCAGTGTTATATTTTTTCCATCTGACTTCAACAAGGAATTGAGTTGGGAACATTAAAAGCGACAACATTTGCATTCTTCTCTCAGGTGGAATGTAAACAGCAGAGTGATGCTGTTTTGGCCAGGAAATGGGGCCAAGCTTTTCTAGGTCTGCTGATCTTCATAATGAAAAGGTTATGTGAATGTAAAAGTAAATTGTCCTTTCCATTAACACAGCCCTACTCTGCATCTGGAACTATTCAGGCTTGTGAAGAAACAGGAGATGGTATCTTAGAAAAGCAGAAATGACCAAACTTGTAATTCCTTCCCCAAACATCAGTGATTTCCTATTACAACAGGAACAAGGGATGGTGCATTGGCAAGCTGAAAGTATGCACTGGTTCTGGTACACTGGGAAGATATTATCAGACAAGAGGTTTTTTTTATTTTTTAAAAGGTACATCTTCTGTTAGTTCAGAACAAATGAAACCCACATCAAAACTTCACTGTTTTTTGGTATGTCACATCCTGTGTTATAATGCCACATGAATATGGTGCAGAAAACTGGCATCCCATTGCTTTGCATTTCCCAGTGCTTTTGATAAATTCACACAATAAAGTGTGTTTCTGATAACCCATCATTGCACTGATGGATCAGTCACAGAGGAGAGATGGAATGGACATCTCAGGAGCAGCACACAGCTCCCATAAAATCGTTCCAGCTTTAGCAGCACGTCGTGGAGAACCATGGACACAATGCAGCTCATATTTTGTAATAAAATACATTAGCAATGCCTGTCTGGCTTCCTTCTCATGTGACTTTTCTGTCGGTGAGTAATTCAGTTGTGCAATATAAAGGTACCACTACAAAATGCAAACACAGGGATAGTCAAAGCCATGGGTAAAACCCAAGAGATGCAGTATCCTAGCAGGGTACTGATTAGCTTGGCTCTGCTATCTCAGATAATCCCAAGCCAATTCCAAACCTCTTTCCCTTTTATCTTTTATGTGTGCTACCTTTTCTGATGTTATTGCAATTAAAAAAAATGGCAGTGTTGAGGTTAACATGGTTTGGACAAATGTGATTAATGATGTATTAATTTTACTAGAAACACAGACTTCCACTTGGCTGATTGACACCAGCAGCTATTAATGATTAATTTCTACTTTCATTTACAGTCAAGAAAGAGATTCTGTCAATAGGAATGAAGATACTTTATATCTCTAGACAAAGGGGAATAAGGTCATTATTCGGTTTATGAAAATACAAAATGCTCTAAATTAAATATTTAAGTAATGAGTCACTTGTGTGCTTTACAACTCTGATTTACAGCATATAGAGTCTCTTTGGTAGTGCAGTTGGATGTAGAAGGGTAGACCAAAGATAAAAAGGCTCTTAAAATAAGCAACTCTGTGTGTGGCTTTCTTTCTAAAAAACAGGTTAGTATCTTTGTTTCACCGTGGATGTGTCACCACAGAATAATCATGGTAGTCATTAGCAGTTCATGCTCAACCTATGCTTGTAATTCCATTTGTGTTTTGAAAAGCCCCATATTAAACTAATCCATTGACCTAAGTATTCATGCCGTATTTACAGCTGATCCCACCATAACCTATTATGTTAGAAACTGTTTACAGGCACCGTTAAGAAAATCTCTGTATAAATAACATGATTAAGGACCTTCTTATAGATGGGATTTAGAATCTTTACTGTGGGGAGCACACTAATGTTATTGCTCTTCAGGACAGGCATTGTTTTTATGCCGTATTTTTATGCAGCTAAATCTTTCAGATAATATTTTTCAGCATGAATTTCCAGCAATGGCATAATTGTTAACACTCTGTACCTGCTGTACAACAAATTAGTGCTAAAATTAGTTGTGCTGGGCTTCAGCCTTTTTCAGAGCACCACTATAGCTATGGAATACATCCTGATGGGGCCAAAAAATGATTAAAAAAGTATAAAGATTTCATTTCAGTAGCTGTTTCCCGAACCTTTTGATACCGGTGAACTCCCAGCACCACCGAACAGTGGAACACACTCCAGAGACAAGTGCCACCTATCGATACAAGATGTGTCTGAATTGAAGAAGCCAAAAAAGACCAGGAATGGAACCAGCCCGCCACCTGCTGCTGTGCAGAATTACTGCCAAGAAACATATTTATTAGGCCTGGTGGTGACCCAACAAACACTCCAGTGTGAGCTGGTTCCTACAAAAACCCTACAGTGCTGTGCCCCTCAGTTCAGGAGGGACATTCAGGTGCTGGAGCGCGTCCGGAGAAGGGAATGGAGCTGGGGAAGGGTCTGGAGCACAAATCCCATGAGGGAGCTGTTTAGTGTGGAGAAGAGGATGCTCTGGGATGTCCTTATTGCTCTCTACAACACCCTAAAAAGGAGGGTGTGGCCAGGTAGAGTCGGCTTTTCTCTCAGGTAGAAGCGACAGGACAAGAGGATGTGGTCTTCAGCTGTGCCAGGGGAGGTTCAGGCTGGACACCGGGAGGAATTCCTTCATGGGAGGGGTTGTTAAACACTGGAATGGGCTGTCCAGGGAGGTGGTGGAGTCACCAAACCCTGGAGGTGTTCAAGGAAAGATTGGACGTGGCACTCAGGTCACAGGTTGGACTCGATGATCTGGGGAGTCTTTTCTGACCTGAACGATTCTGCAATTCCAGCACTTGGGAATCTCAGTGAGGGTAACTCTGGTGTTCCACGGCCTCCTTCAGGTCTCAGCTCCTGCAAAGGGGCTGCAAACTCGGCCCCTGCCAAAAACAGCTGCCCAGGGCTCACACCCTTGAACAAAACCGGCACCACAGACGACGGAACACCCCGACCCCAAAACCAAACCCACCCTGCTGGTTGGAGCTGCACAAGTTGATCCTTTGAGGTTTTCAACAGCAACCCCCAAGCCCTTTACCTGCTATGAGGGGCGGGATATTTATAGGGTATTTAGGCTATTTATAGGGTATTTAGGATATCCAGCCCTTTGGTCATCCACCAGAGTGATCTTGGCACTTGGGAAGAGCACTGCCCTTCCCAGAGGGTGCTCCAAGCGAGGTGTCCCCGGGGCTCACTGTGGATGGGCCCAAAGACAGAGCAATTCCAGGGAACAACTGCGGGATGGACTTTGGGGGGGTGTTGGAAGTGGGAAGGTGCCCAGGGGGGCACAGCAGTGGGGTGTGAGACACGGGAGGGAGCGACAACCCCGAGGATGCCACAGTCCCAAGGATGCCCCAACACCGAGGATGTGATAACCCCAAGGATGCTGCAGCCCTGAGGGATGCCCCAAACCCGAGGATCCCACATTTCTGAGGATGCAATAACCCTGAGGATCCCACAATCCTGAGAATCCCACAACCACAAGGGTGCCCCATTCCCGAGGATGCCACATTTCTGAGTATGTGACAACCCTGAGGATGCCACATTCCTGAGGTTCCCCCATCCCCGACGATCCCCCATTCCCGAGGTTCTCCCATTCCCAAGGATGCCCCATCCCCAACGACCCTCCATCCCCGTGGATCCCCCATTCCCGACANTCCCGCGGCCCCGCCCCGCGCATGCGCCGTGTGGCCGGGCCGGGCCGCGCTTCCTGTTCCCCTCGTGGAAGGTTTCCCCCTTTGGAAGGTTTCCCCCTCATCCCTCGCCCCGAGTGCCCGCGATTCCCTGCGGGAATGTGACGGGGGCCGGGAGGGGATCCTGGGGAGCGGCTGCGGTGGAGGGCGGAGGGGGGAGCGCCCCCGGCCCGGCCCGGCCCGCCTGAGGCGCCTCGGCCTCAGGGCCGGCAGAGCCGCTGCTGGGGCCCCAAATGCGCTAATTAAACGCAGGGCGAGTTAATTGCACGCTGGGGATTCGTTCCCCCGTTTTCCCAGTGTGTTGGAGGCACCCGTGAGGGTCGGAGCGCTCGTGGTTTGCCTGATGTGAAAACACGCGGCCTGGATTGTGAGTGAGGAGGAAACTGAGTTCCTCTTTTTTTCTTTTTTTTTTCTGCTAAGTAAACAAAACATACCGCTGTTAGTAGTTTATTAAAATAGCATTCCTTTGTAATAGGTAGTGCAGTTATTTTTCACATAATTTGTATTGTTGCCGTTCTGTGACTCCCCTGTGTGCTTTCCACAAGTGGTACGGGCTAAAGGTGTTCTGTTCTTTTCCTTCCTAAATATTAAACTCAGATCTGAAATATTTGAAAATTTAAATGAGGATCTCCACGTTTTTAAAAGTGATTGAGTACCTGTAGCACCTTAAGGCTGCTTTTAGACGTGGCTGCAGTGTGAAGGGTGAGCTGTGGGATCACTGGAGCCTTCCCATGAACATCAAAGCCCTTTCCACGGCTCAGTGCACGACTGGCACCTCTCACAAGTCACGTTTATTTTTTCACTGCCTCAGAAAACATTAGTTTACTCGTTTGCCGGTTTTCTGTTTTCCTGTCTGGTCTGGGGCACGGATCCTGCAAAGCTCTAAAAACAGGCACAGTTTAAAACACAAATAGGTCTGGTGGATATGCAGATTTAAATGCTTTTCAAAAGTGTGGCCTTGGTTTGTGTTCACAAGTGCTCCTGATACGTACTTTGGTTCTGCAAAGAATGGAGGAGTTTCTCTGGAAAAGCCTCACAATGCATCATTCATCCTTTACTCCTCACTCAGATTATTTTTCTCCAGATTTTACTGCTGTCACTGCACATAAAAATTAAAGTTGTTTTTAGTCCTTTGAGTTATGAAGTTGAACTTTCTAATATTTGTGAGCCTGCAGAGGAGAGAGATTTGATATTTAGAAAGTTGAACTGAAATATCATTTGGAGTTATCACGGAACACAAAGTGCTCACTGCAGTTTACCATTGTCTCCACTACAGGGCTGAGGCATTTATTGCCTTTCAGTGCTGGAATAGCAGGCCCAGGGCTGTGGCTGCTACAACAGCTGATAACAATATGAACATTTAATTCCAATTAAGAAGAAACCCACCTGTCTGGCATTACTCTTACCTGCCACACCTGTGCCATTGAGGCCAAAATTGGCTTGCCCTTGCTTCTGATTACCTTGTCTGGTGAGTATGAAACCCATTAATTTTACTTATCTGGGTAACAGCTGTGATTGAGTAGAGTTTCTGCAGCCAAAATTTTGTCAGACTCTTAAATCTGTTTTTTTTTAATATTGGTTTTGAAACGCATGGTGTGCTGTAAAAGACCAAGTGTCTCTCCAGCAAACTTCTTCTCAAACTTTTTGAAAAGTATCATCATTTACTATGAGAATAATTAAAACAAAACAAACAACAAACACTGTGTTTTGTTTGGAAAGTTGATTTCTTCAGACCTTGTTTAGATTAGATTATTTTAACGATTGTGCTGGCATGTGATGAAAAGATCTGGGACGATTTTAACGTTCTGCCGGCAGTTAACTTTTGTCACTGTGCCACAGGGCTCGACCTCAGTGTAACAGGAGTGTATTGTTGCAAGGCTCGAGGGCATTTGTGTTTCCCCCGAAGGACTCGGCCATGGCTGATGACTCCCAGAGGAACTTCCGCTCGGTGTATTACGAAAAAGTGGGGTTTCGTGGCGTTGAGGAGAAGAAGTCGCTGGAGATTCTCTTAAAAGATGATCGTTTGGGCAAGTTGATTTCCTTGTTTCCTCTGTTTCTTGCTGATGAGGGGCTGGGGAGGGAGTAATAGATAATGTGTAGCTGCTGTGCTGATACTCCTTTAAGTTTTGCATCTTTTGCCACTGATCTCTGAATTACTGCTGGCAGACCTCTGAGTTTCAAAAGTCTGAAAATCTGATTTTTAGCACTATTAAAGATTTGCCGGCTTGCTGATTTCTTTTTTTCCGTCTCTCAATCTTTGTGCTGTAGAAACTGAATTTTTTTTCAGTGAAGACAATTTTAGTCTGGGAATGCTGTTAATTCCATCTGACTTCCAAAGAATGAAGATTTTGTTATTGCTGTTGGTCCCTGAGGTCCCACATCTCTAACTGAACAGAAAAGATAAACCTTGTCCCCTTAAAAAAGTCCTTAATTGTTTGGGGGTTACATGATTTACAAAATGTCTAAAAAATGATGCAGTTTCTTTCAGATGACACCTAGAGTGGTTTTACTGTAAATCAAGCAAATGTTTTTTTCAAAATTGTTGCAGTTTCTATTCTCAGTTGAAATGGTGACAACATTTGTTGGTAACACATGATGGAAGTGAGGATTTCAATCTGCAGCTGAAGATTTGTCATGCTTAGCTAGATCACACAAAACTATTCATATTTAAATTTATCTTCATTTTTTTCCTCTTTATTTCTCTACAGATATTGAGAAGCTTTGCACATTTAGTCAAAGGTTTCCTCTCCCATCCATGTACCGTATCCTGGTGTGGAAAGTGCTTCTAGGTATGAAATATTGCATAGAATGTAGACAGGTGTATTTTTTTAAAAGACATTATGGCATTATTCTGTACTACCTTGCCTACTGATGCATATTTAGCCTACTTTTGTATGCACCCAGTGGCAGTTACAAAACAAGATTTCATGCATAGTTTTTGAGAACTTTGCTGAAGTGTACCTGGAAGAGTGTGTTTCCATATTGAATTTCCTAACACTATCCAATTAGATTTATAAAATGGATGTGAAATGTGGATTTTAAGACCCCTGATAAGATACTCAGTTGTGTTCCTGAAGTAAGAGACAATTAAGTTGCAGTAAAGCTGTGATTATTTTTAAACTGGGGAAGACAGGAAATGCATGTTTATTCTCAAGAGAAGCTTTGTGTTCCACAAAAACTTGATTTCTTCTGGTTTTGCATCTGACTTTAAATTGTATTTGCTATTGAGCACTCTCTTCTGTTTCCTTTGTTGGTTCCCATATTCCACTACAGTGCCTGGAGTTTGAAATAACGTATTAGAAAGTTTTAGATGAGTTTTGAAAGTTATTTTTATTATTTTCTTTTTTTTCCCCTCCTCTCAATTTTCTACAATTTCAAATTGTGGCTGCATCTTTCTGATTATTTCGATTTGTGAGCCTTTTTCTGGCAAAGATGATACATGAACAGTGCACAGAAAGTGCAAGATCTAATTATAAAACCTGGTGTTCTTGGCATTGATCATTGAACTGACAGAGTAATTCTACTTGATAAACTACTGATTTAAAGCTTTTGCTGTTTAACAGATGATTGTACCCTGGGCCATGCTGAACTAGTCAGCATCCTTTAAAATGGTAGTAGTAGGAAACACAGGGTGGAAGGTTTGAACAGGTGACTCAGTACCAGATACTGCAGCCAAAATTATAATAGTAAAATACAGTCTCTGCAAAACTGTGGCTCACTGCAGAGCTAGTGGTAGATCTTTGGCTGTTGATCTGTGCATCCTGGGATAACACAAACCACTGTCTGAGGGAACTGCATGGAAAATTTTATTGATTTTTTTTTTTTTTTTTAAAAGGATTTGTATTTTAAACCCAGAGTGGTTCATTCACAACATGACACTGTGTCAGGGAAGGCTTAAGTTAGATATTAGGAAGGGGTGCTTTACCCAGAGAGTGGCTGGGCACTGGGACAGACTCCCTAGGGCAATGGCCATGCCTCCAAACCTACCAGAGCACAAGAAGTGTTTGGGCAGTGCTCTCAGACTTGTAATTTTTTTGAGGATCAGGAACTGGACTCAGTGATCCTTGTGGGTCCCTTCCAACTCGAGCAGCCATAGAGTCACTCTTATACTCCTTGGGTGAACAGGGACTTTTCTTAGGCTGTATCTCAGTGTTAACCCTGGTTAGAAAAACTGGTATTGAGAAGGAATGCAAAATATCTGTTCCTAAATAATTGGAACAACAGCCCAGTCTGTTTCTGGTGGGAGGTGTTACATGTCCTTTAAATAAAATTTTGCTGACAGGATGGGCTTCCTTATCTCAACCATATACCAAGGCTTGATGCTGTCCCAGGCTGCATGGTATGTCAGCAGTGTCTCCATGAATTTCCTGTTCCTGTGACTCATGATAGTTTCTAGGCATCCCTGGGTTGTATAAGCTTCTTTTCTTTCTGCCTGAGGTTGTCTTCTGTATGTGAGGAGAGCAGTTGGCAATATGTATATACAGAGTCATAATGCTGACTCTCTTTTGGCATTACATGAAAAATGTCTTGCTCTGTCCCAGCTTTTGAAATGCAGAGAGCTTTGCAGATGGAAAAGAAAAGATAATTTTCTGTCTGATGTACTTGTGACTAAGCTCAGCCATTTTGTGGTTTAACACTTGGCCAGGAATATTTTTTCTTAAAATGAGAGATAAAAGCAGCAGGTAGCTTGTTTCAAACTGATTTTTGAAGAATACTTTGTTCTTGCGGGTTTCTACCCTGAGAAATATACTGCTCAACTAGTAATATAGAATTGGCATTTTTTTTGCCTTGCTGTATATAGGTTTTTATTTCTGGCAGAGCCTGTGGCAGTTGTGTTGTGAACACCGGTGCATGGCAAGATTGAGTTCTGAGTAAGGGGAAGGATCCAGTGAAGTGCTGAGTTGAATTTTCTTCACCTTTCAACTTAGATATTTTTATTTCTTTTTAAATCTTTTTTCTCCTAGGAAACTAGAAAAAAGATTTGTGTTGTGATAAGAATGATTAAAAAAATGTTACCTTGCAAAATGCCTGTGTGGTATTCGAAAGTTTTAACCTGTAACTGATTCAATCTGTGTGAATGATTTTGTTTCCGAATGTTGTTTTAGCTGTAATACAGGGAGTAAAGACTTTTCTGGTAGTAAAGCAATTAATACTGCATTGTACAGTATCTTTGCATTTGTTTGTTGAATGTGAATGAATATTTATTCTCTGTCATTTCAGACAAAGTGTAAAATTTGAGAAAAGGAGCAGCTGTTGTTAAAATAAGGGAAGCCAGGCACAAATGCACAATTATAACCATAACAAAAGCTAGATAAGTGTAAACAAGTGAGATTTCTCTTTACAATTGCTTATTTTTTATTTCTTTTTTGATTTTTTTTTTTTAGGGATTATTCCTCCTCACCACGAATCTCATGCTCTGGTGATGAAGTCCCGCAGGGAGCAGTACTGGGACGTGCACCACGCACTTGGTGTGATGCGCTTCATCGATGATTCCACCCCACAGGTGGAGGTTTTCCTGCGTGTCCATCAGCTGGAATCGGGAAAATTGCCCCGAAACTTGGCTTTTCCACTGGTCAGTTGCCCTTTTAACAACTTGTCTTTTAAATACAGTGTTTTATTGAACTTCAGGCAATAAACCAGTGGCAGACTGAACTGTGTCACCCCACAGAAGCACGGAGATAGACCATGTGAGGTGAATGAAAAATGGAGAAGTACAAGCAAGTGCTTTTCTCTTTTTCTTCCCCTAAGTACTTATGTAAGATTTTATGCCTTAGAATCTCTTTTGTGTATTTTGCCTGCTGGCTTTCAAGCTTTTTCTACTCTGGTGAACTTCAGTTTCTTTATAGCACTGAAATGGAAATGACATAATCTTATGGGAGTTCATGGATTCTTACATATCCTGGAACAAGGATAAATCAGAGCCTGTACAAGCCGTGATCTAATGCAAAATGCATCATATATTGAAATGATTTGTTTTAAGTCAAGACTTTATTGTATTTGCCTTCCTTTTATGTTAGTCTGAACTGATCAGGGCTTCTGGCAGGTAATGCATGTACTCTGCAGTTTACAGTGTACTCACAGAGGGATGTTGGTATGGTGATAAGCCAGTAGAGTGATGAGAAAAACAACATGTGGGTCTTCTGTGTAAGCCCCTATCAAAGAGGATGAGATGAGAGGAACCATGGGGCTTTCTGCAGTGGATTTTATCCCATATTTAATGTTAGTTTAGCCGTGTTCACTGTAGCCCAGCTTACTCTGTTATCTATCTGTAATCACAGAATTGACATAAGAATTTAAAAAAATAAAAAAAAAGCTTAAAGTTAAATGGAAAATTCAGTAATATTTTGATCTGGAGGATTGCATACAGCATTCTTTTGTCAGAGAAGGGAGAATGTTTTCGTGTCCTTACCTTTGGCTAGGAATGTGGCCCTTCTACCCTGGAAGCTTCCTGTAGAGAAATTTCCTTGATCTTGGCATGTGATCCAGTGGGCTGAAAGTTCTTCCCTTCTAGAGCAGTATTGCCTTGTACCTTGTTTTTAGGAATTGTGTCTCAAACCACATGATTTACTGTATGCTGAAGGTGGGTATACAGCTCATGGCTGCATTATTATTTTCAGGATCTGTAACATCCATGGCAGGTGTTTGAGGGGCTCACTTCACCCTAAGCAACCAACAGGATGACAAGTTCTGCTGCTATGCAGTACAAAAATGTGATCTGTGTCAGCAGAATTGTCATTACCTTGTTAGAATGCAGGGTTTTCTCATTTGAGAAGATTCAGAACTTTGAAACAAAGTTTTTCCAAGCTCCCATTGTGTGTTTTGGTTTTAAAATCACAAGTCTTACTTGTTTTGCTTTAATAAGTATCTGTCATCATAATGCATCTGCTGCTCAGAGATGAATGTCAGAACAGCTCTTTGATTTCCATTTGTTTTCCCAAACACTGGAGAAAAGGAATATAAGAATAATTTGAATACTCCAATATTTCTGTGTAGTTCACCTTTTGTGGCTCTGTTTCTCAGGAACCTGAAGATGAAGTGTTTCTTGCTATTGCTAAAGCAATGGAGGAAATGGTGGAGGATCCTATAGAGTGCTATTGGCTTGTCAGTTGCTTTGTGAATCAGCTGAACAGCAAGCACAAAGATTCATTGCAACAACTGGTAAGTTAAAAACACTTCTTTTAAATTTTATTTTCTTTTGTGAGGAGAGACAGTCGTGGAAAGTATTAATCATGGAAACAACTGGAGCATCAGAGGTGACACCCTTGGATCCTATTCCAGCAGCTGTTTTGAGAAAATGGGAGGAGTGCTTTTTGGGTAATGATTGTGCTGTCCTGTGGGACACACCGTCAGAGGTGACATCAGAACTTGTTTTTGTTTGCTGCATAGTAGTTTTCAGTTACACCTTTTTTCCTCTTGGGTTGTCTTAAGGTTTTATTCTACCTAGGTGAATTACACTTCTCACAATTTGGTCACTTAAGAATTTTCTTTATTTTAAACAATTAAGAATGTTACAAAGTTAAGAACATCTCCATGTGTGTCTGCTGCTTTTTAGGCTGCATATGTGGCATCCATTGGATGATAGAGAAAGCACATTTTTTTTTGCCTTATAAATGGAACAGGGTACTACATCTTCAGAAAAACACTATGTTGCAAATTAAGTTATAATAAAATGGCAGAGTTTTTGCACAGATCATTTAAATGCTGTCAGAGAATCTTAATTTTGAATATCTGTCTTACAGATCTATAAAAATCAGATTTGATTGTAAAGAAAACATGCACTTACCAAAATTAGGAAAGCCTCTGTAATTCTTTAAGTAGCCTGTACAGATAAGAAGCTCTTTAGTTAAGAGTATCCACTGAGGGAAAAGTAGCAGAGTGCCTGTGCACTGGCAAGCACCCAAAGCTAATTTCATGTGGAAAATTACGCCTACCCTTTGTTATTCTGTTGGAAACAAGCAATAATATTTAAACCTAGCTCCTGTGTCTGGAGGTGATGCATTCAACCTACCAATTTCTTTAATTCCTTTCAAAGAAGAAAGGAGTATTTAAAAAGAAAGTGTGTACTCTCCAATACATAAAGAGTGCAAAGTCTCTCCCTAATTTTTTTTCTTAATTTAAACAATGTACCAAGGCTCTGTAGGTGAGAATATGGACAAAGGAAGTCCATATTAATGACAACTGAAGTCAGTAACTGTTTACCTTACAAAAACCATGAAGGTGCTCCTGAATTTATGAAAATGTGTTGTTGCATTAAAATTTAAACAAGATGAGGAAATTATCCACATGTTTATGCTGCTCAATACTTCGGGTGTTTTAGCAATAGATCAGTGTCCAGCTTTTAGTGAGATTTATTCTCAGAATTGATTTTCTGGGTTTGGTGCATCGTGTGTAGTTTTTTGGATGTGTGCTAAGGTGATCAGGTTTGAGGTAAATGAAACTCAGTTTTACTTGTGAAGGTAACAGTAATTGGCATTGCCTTAAGCTCCCAAACACCTCCTTGCATTGGGGAATACTGCATATATTGGAAGTTCTACTGGTGGTCAGCAATTTAAGGAAGCTGAGGTTGTTTGTTTAGTTAAATATCTTATTAGATAATTGCAAAAGTCAGTAACTCATATTTTGGAACAGTTAAAACAATGCAAGGTTACTATTTTAGCATGTTTTTTTATGCCAGTTGAATTTCTAAGACATTACATGTCTTACAGTGTGCATTAACTCTGAAGTTTTTCTGATGTGAGTTACTTACAATTTTCCAATCCCTTCTCAGCCAAAAATTCTGGAGCAGTATTTGAACATTGAAGATAACAGACTCCTGATGCATCTGAAAGCATGTGCTGCAACGAGCAAACTCCCCTATGATCTCTGGTTTAAAAAGTGTTTTGCAGGATGTTTACCTGAGTCCAGTTTACAGAGGCAAGTTCTCTTTTCTTCCCATTTGTAACTTCAGAGTACTTTTAGCTTTCTGTCATTCCTAGCAGGCAAAGAGCTTTCTGTACTTTATCTGTAAGATTCTTGTGTTCACTTTATTACTGACTTGGAAATGATAAAATCCAATTTAATTCCTCTCGTTACTTGATGCAGGGTAGTCAATCTCTGTGTGATCATTTCACCCATTGAAATTAAAAAAGAATGCAGTTAAATGTACCAACTGATTCTATTAGGCACTTAGTCTCTCCTGGGATTTAAAACTAAATATCCTCTCTCAGTGATAGATGGCTGAATGGTAGTCGATTTACAGGCTTTTTAACCAAAATCCTTTCTTAGGGAGTGATTGCAACACTCTGTTATCGTTAGATGAAAAAGATTTTGGGAATGTGGACTGGTTTTGGCTGGAATAGAGTTAAATTTCTTCAGTGTAGCTCATCCAGGGCTATGTTTTGGATTTGTTCTGAGAGCAGTGTTGATAATCAAATATAGGGATGTTTTAGTTACTGCTGAGAAAAATTAACACAGCGTTGCTGTGCTCCTCACCAGCAACCCACGAGTGTGTTTCTTACTTCTACCCCTCCAATTCTTCCCCCATCCCACTGATGGGAGCAGTGAGGAAGTGGTTGTGTGGTGCTGGCTGGGCTTAAACCTTGGCAGAATATTTGTTTTAAAAAGTACTAGGGCAAGTTGAGTATTACAAAGTTAATGAAATTCTGGATTGCATCAGGATTCTGCAGTTAGAAATGGGTTGTTGAGCTTTTTAAAAGGGCAAAATTCTCATGTGTGGCTTTTCATTGAGGGGCTTTTGAAGTGAAGCTTGTAGTTATTTCTCTAGTTCTGCTGCCTGAGACCAGGTGGAAAGCAGGAACTTCAAGTTAGATGTAGAGAAACATGTTCCTCCTGCATTAGTAAGAGTTCCTAATGGCTGAGCAGGACCTGGCACAAAGAAAGCAATGGTCCTAGCTTCAACAGCCTGAAAACTTTGGGGAATAGTAAGGTTAAAGGGAAGTTTTAGTAGTATAGGAACCTAGTGTGGCAACAAAGCACTTTGTAAATTGCTCTGTATAAAACATGGTGGTAAAGTTGGTCATAATGTAAATAGTGAATGCGATGTTGTCTGTTTATTTGGAACTTCATCTTTGGTGAAGAAAAGTGAGAAATGACTGCTTTAAAAACTGTTTTATTTCCCCTTCATAAAGTTTTAGAGAACAAGCTGTAAGATTAGAAATCATGCTCTCTGGTCTTGTTGGGTTTGAGGTTCTGGAATGTGTTTGAGGGGAAAAACCCATTTTGAACCAAAATGGAAGGATTTGGTAGAAGACCTTTAGGTGCAGCTTGGTAATGGTTACATGGCAAGTTCTTCTCATCAAGTGCCTCTAAAGGCTCCAAAAGAGTCATCTCTGTGTACTGGTTATATGTGATGTGGTGCTTGAAAGCAATCCACTGCATTGGGAACCTGTGAGGTTTCCTAGGAAAGGTTTTTATTTAGGTCTTATGTGAGTCAAATTTGCTGCTTTGGTCTTTAAGTTGAGAACTATTGCTGAAAGAGGAGTTTGCATCAGAGCAGTTTTGCTCCTGGAAGATGAAGGCTTTGTTTAAGTTTCTGTTGAAAAGAAGGCATTTTTATGGAACTATGTCATCTTGATAGTGTAAAGGAAAAAATCTAGATCAAGAATTTTGATTTCATATTTCATCCTGTCAGAATTTTTAGTTTCAGACTTCTAACCATTTTGAATCACTTTATTTACATAAAACATATTGTCTAGTCAGTGTGCACGGTTAGCATTCATATATACTGTTTGACCTTAATGAAACAGAATATTTTGATTACCTGGAGTTTTTAAATACTTCCCCATGGAAGAGGTCAAAATATTGTCTTTTTGTATCACCGGAGTAAAACCAGATTTTAGTGTTGTTACTTGTGGTGGCAGAGCAATGCCTTTTACCAGCAGTTCTTGTGGGAACGTGATAAAAGTGCACTTTTTCTTGGCAGTAGAGGTTTCTGAATTATTCAGTTGTAATCATAATGGCCATATCCACTAAGGAAATAACATATTTCATGGGTAGCATGTGACAGATGAACTTAATTAATGCTTGGAGATTCAGCTTGGTTTAGAGTCTAGAAGCCTGAAATGTATCCAAATGGCAGTGTTGGAACTGCTGAGATTGGAAAACAGACCTCCAGCTCTCCTGTGAATTTTACTTACTTTTTTTGTCAAGTGAGAGATTATATGAACACAGTCTTTTATGATTTAATTTATGATTTAGCACTGTATTTTTTGGAGATGTTGGTTGCTTTCTAGAAATTGTAGTCTTCTCTGCCAGGCAGCTAAATCTAAATTCCATGGTTTTATTTTGGATTTTTTTTCCTCTAAGGTGTACAAACCTTCAATATGCTGTGCAGAAATTATCTCTGGGAGTGATGGGATGAAGTTGCACAGTATCAGCTCAAATTTCTGGCAAGCGTTGCCATTCACTATAAATACTCTTCCATAGCACACTTTTAGTCACACCATAGGTAAAATTTATGCATCAGTTTAATTTAAATGGGCTTGGAAAATGTGTATCTACAGGTTTCACATAGAAACACTTCCTTAGGTTTTGCAGTGTCTGTGTGTGTGCCGTATTATGCAGCAAGCTTCTTGAACTTCTTAAAGGTGCCACACTGGTAAAAGAGAGGAGCAGACCAACCACTTCAAAGACTGTTCATTTTCCTGGAATGGAAGGCTTTCCAACTGATGCTGCCTCATGTATTAGTATGTGGTTTCTCTCTTTTTACATCTGTGGTGTCCATGTCCTGCCTAATCTATATCTAGTTGTAAGAATAGAAGTCGTTGGTTAGTAGAAACAACAGAAATATGAAAATTGCCTTTAATTTTCTGTGGAGTGTGAGGGCATAAAAATGTGCCTGTGGGCTTCTGCTGTGGAGAAACTGAATTCAGTTTGCCTTTGTCTAAGTGACTGAGCTGCTTCCCAGTTCTGTAAACACATGGGTACAAGATTATGACATGAGTCTTGCCTTGTCCCTCCGTGTCCAGTTATCACTGGGAGGACACCCAGAAGTGCAGGCGGAGGAGAAACCTAAAAAGAAACCATGCTATATCTGTCCTGGGTGACTGGAGGACCAGAACCAGAAAAAAGGATTGTGTTTACCCTGCAGCCTGGGGGAGAAGCTGTGAGATTAATGGTAATATTTCAGCCAAAGAGAGAGCAGCAGTGCTGTGATGCTTCTGGTGCACTATTGCACTGTAGTGGTGTAGGAACCTCAGGGACTGCTTGGAGAATGGCATCCCTTCACACACAGGTGCACACAGTATGTTGGATCTTGTCTACAGGGAAAGCTCAGTGAAAGGTAAATAGTTTCATTTGCATAATCCTTGGCATGGTCTTTGCCTTCAGAGCTTTTGGTTTCTTTTCATTTTCCCTTATGGGTGTCACTGCTGTTTCACTGTTTGACAAATACCTGCAAGAGTGCTCTTGTAGTTAATTGGATGGTTCTGTTTCACAGAGGAGATAACCACACAAACACAGGGAATTTAGCATACACCTTTTTCAACATTCCTTAGTAGGGCTATAGGCACAGTTGCATGATGTTTCTGTTCTACAGTTAATCTGCTATGGAGTTTTTCCCAGTGTTGAGACAGTTTATGTTGTTCTTCCTGGCTCTGCTGGTAATGACAAGGTGCTGACTCTTGGTCACAGTGTTGCACAGTCATTCCTTGATCACTATTGCTGGTGGAGTTGCACTGAGAATAACAATACATGGAAATGTTAAGGGCAAAAGTACTGCAACAGGCACAGTGGGTTAGTGCTGACATCTCATCCACTTTTCTGTGCACCAAAATGTCTTCCCAAATTTATTAAGGATACTGGTGATTTAGATACTGCATCTGTTCTACCCTTGTTGATGTGTTTGTTCTGGAATCAGACTAAATGCAGAGAAACAATAGAGTTTTCTGAGCATAGCATGTAATCTAATGTCATTATGGAGACTGAAGTGAGGAGAATTGGAAGCAAAATAATGAAAGAAGACTGGGTGTTTTATACTGGGATTAGTAAGTTTGTTTTTGAATTAACATGAGCTTTAATATGAACTTTAAAAATTATTTTCTGTTTTTGAGCTCTGCTCTTTGTAATTGTGACTCATAATTACAGTTCTGATGCACATGAAACACATGGGGAAGCTGTTCTTGGGTTCTGACAGGTGCTTTTTGGGAAAGAAAATGCTTTAGCAGTAAACAGAGGTGACCTGTACAGTATAGAACAGGACTGTCATCTCAGTTCTCTCATATCCTTGCTCAAAGCTTCTAAACCTGACTTCAACATCAGTGTAATATTTACAGTGATCATTTGTCCTAGGATGCTTGAACCACAAAGAAAGCAGTAGGATTTTGATCTTGGATTATGTGTTGTTCCTGTACATATGGGAATTATACTCTTTTTTTAATCATAGCAAGACGGGGAATTAAAACTAAATTGCAAAGGGGAAGGCTGTTCCTTTTTCTCCCCCATTTGTCTCTGTGGCGTTCTGCTTCCTTCTTTTTTGAAGAGTAGTCCTGAGGATTTTACATACTATTTTCCTCCTTTCTTTATTATAAGTTAAAATCTAGTCTAAATTTTTTGATGAATGGAGGGCTGGTGAAAATAGTGTCAAAAATTTACCTGAGTAGGAGGTTAAGAAACTGATACAGAGTTGAGTTACAGTGTGAAAAATAAGCACTGTGTAACAGCTGCAAGCCTTCCATGTTAGGAGGTACAAAGCTTTTCAGCAGAAGATCACAGAAGGGTTGAGGTTGGCAGGGACCTCTGGAGAGCATCTGGTCTAACCAGTCTCTCCAAATCCTTCTCTTCTCCTGCTCTGTGAGCCTTTCCTCACAGGAGAGAGAGATGCAGCAGTCCCTTCATCATCTTAATGGCTCTCGGCTTGACTCTCACTTCTTAACTCCTTATTTAAAAGTGAGATACCTGCACTTCAGCTGTCAGAGTTTGGGTCGTGTCTCTGTTGTGCTCTGCTGGCACTCAGGGCTGAAGGGCAAATTTGTCTGGGAGAGGTCATACAAAAATTGAGTTGCCTTTGGAAGAAGCACATCAAATTTATAGATGGGCTGCAGAAGATGTTTTTCAGTCAGTGTGACTATATTCAGAAATGAAAAATGGTAGTATGTGATCTTTGTCCCCCATGATTTTATTTGGAAGGAGTAGTACTTTGAACAAGTGCCCATAAGGAGCAAGATCTGTAACACTCAGAAAGTCTTTCTGCCACAGGCCTTAAAATTCAAGAACTAAAAATAATGCAGGCCCATAAAAGCTGCCATCTGACAGATGGTTTCACACTGGTTTTGGATACTCTTCCATCCCGAGTCTGTTGAGCTGGGCCTCAGAGAGAGCTGCTGGATGAAGGATGATTTCAAGTTGTTGTAGGTCGTTTTGGTAGCAAGGATCCATTTTAATACTCATCCAAGTTCTGTTGCTGAAGTGTGTGCAGCCTTTGGAGCCCTCCCCTTCAGGTTTTCTTAAAACTCTGAGGTCCAGGTGCGGTTTCATACAAGTGATAGGAGTGCTTAGGTAATTCTGAGAGAGTCTGCACAGTGGGGTGGGTTGGAAGGCTTAATAGTGGTTCCTTGTGCCAAATTTAAACCTCATGGATTATATCCTGTTGATAGGTCATATTTGTTTGTGTCTCATACAGCAGTGACCTGGAATATTTAGCTGCTTAGGGTGTAGCGGTTCAGTATTATATGTCTTTGAATTTTCAGGTGCTTAACTCTTTGAAGAGTATCTTTATTAGGCATGCTAATGAAGTTCATTTCTCTCTTTTTGCACTAGGAAGGATTCTCACCTTTACTCTGCACTGCAGAGCAGTTGTTACAGTTCAGGCTATTAAAACAAGATTTGCTTTTTGTGCTTGAGCTTATAACCTCTTCGATTTCTATACAGTAACACACCATATCAATACATACCTATTACTGCTTGTCATCCCCCTGCTCTGCACCAATTTAGGAGTTGATAAAATGTCTTTTATTTATCCTGACCTTAATAATTCAATACACTGCTGTTAATCAGAAAAATAATCTGAAAGGAGGTGATTGTATGAAGGCTGTTCTAGCAGATAAATAAGCAGATAAGCACTGCAATAATGTTTAGCGATTCCTTCTCACTTTCTTGTAGGGTTTGGGACAAAGTTATTAGTGGGTCCTGCAAGATTCTTGTTTTTGTTGCTGTGGAGATATTGTTAACCTTTAAAATGAAGATAATAGCACTGAATAGTGCAGAAAAGATCACACAGTTTTTGGAAAATGTAAGTACTCTACTGTGCTTTTAGAAAAGTGTGTTTCAGCCTCAGTCATGTGCCTGTTGCAGATGTACCATGAGATAATATTGTATTACTTACTGAGAATAGGGCTGGAGTACAAAGGTGGATGCACAAGGATGAGAGTAATGATTTTTTTCTATCAGGAGGTAAGGTTTTCATAGAATGAAGTTATTTTTAGGCTTGGGGAATGTATTATCTACATTTGTACAGAATTGACAGTGTTCCTTGTGATTCTAAAGGGTTTTTCTGTGAAAGTAAGTGCAGGTGAGGTTAGGTTAATTTTTCTGGAGGCTCCTTAGGGGTACTGCTTTCTGGCAGCTTTTTTGGGTTCTTGCCTGAGTGTGAGCCTATAGACTCAAGGTGTGTTTTCTGTGGGTGTCAGGATGGGGTCATGAACTTGACCCTGAATAGTAATGATCATCAGAGCGAGGCTGTAGGGTCTCAGTGTAACCCAGGCTAGTCAGATGAGATATATCTGTGGTCGTGGATGGCCAGTGTGAGTTCTGCCTGCTGTTGAGCCAGGGTTGTGTGAAGAGTCTGGGTGAGATGTGTGGGTAGCAATTTTACCATTTTGTAAATAATAGCTTTTTGTGCAGAACCTGGAGGTGATTTGGTGTATATAGGACTGAGGGGTGGTAGGGCAAGGAGGTGGCATTGTAGTTTCATTTTCCTTTTTTCTAAAGAGAGAAAATCTGAACTGGAAGTTGAGAATCTTTATTTGAAAGCAAACAGCCCAAATGCAGTCCTCTGACAAGGCATCTTGCCCTGATGTTTTGTAGATTCCTCAAGACAACACTGATGCCATTGTGAGCAAAGCTGTTGATCTGTGGCGCACACACTGTGGGACTCCAGCACACTCAGCCTGAGGACTCTCTTTCCTTGGGACAGCTTAGGAAGAAAAAAAAAAAAGGCATTTGGAAAGACATTTTACCATTGTTCCCCCATCCTAGTATGATGTTCTTCATTAAGCCATCTGTGTAAAGGTGCTCTTAAAACGTCCTGACCAATATGGAGATATTTTTCAATAAATACAGGTGGAATGAAGACACCTAGTGGTTGTGTGATCATGTCCTGAGTGGTTCTGGGTCAGCCAACTGCACTATTTTGATTGCACAATGTGCTCTTTCTTTTGCAGAAGTCAGTCTAACTCTTGAAGAAAGGTAAATAGACTTACTTGTAATGTAAAAATGTTTCTGCATGCCAGCCTATAGTTGATGTAACTAGTTACTGCTGGGAGCTCTTTGTAAGGTGAATGTACTATTAGCCTGGTGCATGCTGGATGCTTTTGCTAGAAATGCAATTGTACTCTATTAATGCCATAAATTTTCAGGTAAATGAGGCTTCACAAGGCTGAGGTACAGGACATCACAGTGACCAAGAATGGCATCCTTTTCTGAAGTGGTTTTGCCAGCTCTGTGGTTGTGCCTCCTTCCTTCTTCATGGAAGATACTCTGGAGAGGTGGATCTGTGCAGGTATGGAGAAAATCAGTGGGATGAGGCAGGATATTTAGAATTACCAATGCTTCTGCTGACTGCTTGGCTCAAAGTTGTAATTTGACTCTTGTTCGGTTCAGATTTCAAAGTAAATTTAATACAGAAATGTAAATTTCATTATTTAAGTAAAGGTAGAGTGATCAGCCATATATATTTACTGGACAACTGATCTTTTTCTTGTAAAAGGGTATAATTCTATTTCTACCTCTTGCATAGACCAGGGAATTGTATATAAAAACCATGTTTAGCTGTTATTTGACTCAAATGGCCCTGAGGGCAGTGTGAGAGATTGCCCATTTGAAGATTCCCGCCCCACCGCCCCCGCCACACAGCTAATTCACACAACCCCAACATTACTGAGTGCATTCTCCAGGCTTTGACACAGAAGATTACTTGGTCATTGGAAAACAAGCAGCAGTGACACTGAAGGTGTTCAGCAGTTTCAGTCCTCAGGGGGAATCAATAACTCATATTCTGTGAAGAGAGATGTGCTGGATCAGGATTAGAAATGCCAGTCGGTGTTACTGCTTCCAGAATTACCAGTGAGGGTTCCTCCAATTACCATTTGACTGAAGGCTCCAAACACTTGTTTAATTTAAAGAAGCCTTTCCCTATCACTAGGCAGGCCCAAGAGCTGCACATCAGAGGAAGATCTACTTGTACAGAATTACAGAAGGCCTGAGGCTGGCAGGGACGTCTGGAGTCCATCTGGTCCAACTCCCCTTTCCAGGACAGCCTATGACCATGTCCATGTGGCTCCAAGGATGGAGACTCCACTGCCTCTCTGGGCAGCCTGTGCTGGTGCTTGGTCACCCTCACAGGAAAAAGTCCTCCTGTTTCCACAGGAAAAAGTCCTCCTGTTTCCACATGAGCAACAGCAATTTTACTACAACATCCCATTGTATGTGGCATGGATCCACAAGTGCTGCTCCACTTTAATGTTCAGCAGAAATCTGTGAGCAGCTTTCTCAGTTCTATGTGCAAAGAAGGAACAGGAGTGTGTCTTTAATGCAGAGAGCATTATTTGTTGTGAGCTGTGCTGAAGGAGAGCAGTTCCCTAGAGAATATATAGTGGTTTAACTCTGGGTTTCCTTCACCAGCCTGGTATGAGACATTTGTGTGTCTCTTAATGGACCCATTCACAAACTTTTGCTGTGGGTTTACGAGGGAATCAGTTCATGCAGAAAATGCAGTGAATTCCCAAAAGACTGGAAGTCTGAGTGTGGCCAGCTTAGGCTCAGTTGACTTTTGGTGATTGCTCAGTTGCTCAGTGAAACAAAATGCTTTAGCTCAGAGACCTACCCAGGAGAGCAGAACAGCATAGTGTGACAACTTCACTGTGACAGCCAGAGGGAAGTTGAAGCAAGGTGCCTTTAAAGCCCCATCCTGAAGCAGAGTCCACTGTTTAGGAGGCCTGGGTCTGTGCCTCCAGTGACTGTCCTCAGCCTGGGGATGGAGGTGAACAGGTGCTCTTGGACCTCTTGAACTAAACCAGTGCAATAGTTGTGGTGTCCAGCTTGGCACTTGTAGGGGGAAATCCAAGTTTGCTCACTTACCTACTGTGGACTTACACAGATTGTTTCAAAGCTATGTGTAGTTGAGCCTCCCACTGCAATCCTTGGCTAAGCACTTAATATGAAGAAGGGTTATCTTTGGTATTTGTTTTTTGTTAACCTTTATGTCACCCAGGAAGAGCATGGTAGCAAGTCATCTCGTGGGCATTTTTCTGAGAAGCTTGAAAATGAGATATTTTGTGGTTTTTTTTACATTGCTTCTCCAGGACTGGTAGAGATTATAACAACTTGCTGCATGCTTGCATGTTCATTTAAAACTAGCTGTTAAATGCTGCTTTTTTTTTTTCTCTTTTCCTTACTTTTTTTCTTTTCCCCCCCAGAGACCTTGAAGCATTCACTTTGGTCAGTGAAAGCCCTCCTCTCCAAGCCTTCCTCTGCCAAATACCTCCATGGGCTTTGCAAAGAAGAAAAATCAGCTTAATTTGGTCCAGTTCTCCCCTCAAGCAGTACTTTCTCTCCAGAGAGGTTTAGAGCAGTGCCACATGTCTGTGCTCTCCCATGTTCTTTTCCAGCTGACATCCAAATGTAGTGGAAACTCCAGATAAGAAAAGTAATGGCAGATGTCAGAAGATGATGCTTGAAAGGTGATGAGTGATTTGAACTCTAGTAAGGGGCCTGACAGTATGGGAAGAAAAGCAGGGGAGTATGGAAACACAAGTAGCTAAAATACTGTGATTCAGAGGCTAGTAAAGTACTGGTGGTACAGAGCAGGTTTGTGTGGACAGGAGAAGCAATCTCACCCTGTGCCTGTGCTGAATTCTCAGGCAGGCACTGCCAAGCCAGCAGAGTGTGTTTGTGCAGGTCTGTCTGGTTTTAATTTTTTTTTTTGCCTCCTCTGTTTCCTGCCTGAAGATGGCATTGGATTGCAACTTGATTGCTAGTAATTGCATGGAATTCACTGAAGGTACACTCATCTCTCCACTTGGTCTGGTTTTATGAAATGCTTCAATTAAAACATAAAACCCCATCCCTGTTGTAGAGGTCTCGGTGCAAGAGACTGGACTGTGTTCTCACATAGCCTGTACTGTGTGTCCTCTCCAACTTTTTTATTGTTAAAGCAGAGAAATTACTGTATGTAATGAAACTATTATGTACTGCTACTGTGGAAGCCATAGCTGATTTTGGGAGAAGAGGAACTTTAGTCAAAAATTGTGACTTTATTTATCCAAGCCTCGCTGGATAGCCACAAACTTGCTGGCTATCAGAATGGAAATGCGTACAAATGGATTGTAGGGAGTTCGGTAAAAACTAAATGAAAAGAAACCAAAAAAGCCCAATACCAGACTTTTAATCAGATTGTGTCTCCCTGGCAGGTAGGGAAAGGAACAGAATTTGGTCAGTTAAAGTATACAGATCTTTAATCTTTGTGAGATTGGAATCCTCTGTGTGTGTGTCAGGGGAGGGGAGCTGCTCCCACTGCCAGTTGCAGTGAAGAGGCTGAGAGTCAGTTGTTGCTTCAGGGTCAGAAGTTTTGCACCATTGATTCCAAGCACTGAAGAGCCTAAGCAGGGCTGTTGCCTTCACTACTTTCTGCAGGAGGCCAGGGAACCCTCTTGAAGGTACGTACTTACTCATGGCAAAGTTTTTCCTTCTTTTTCCACAGCCTGGAATGCTGTGTAACTGCTGAAGCTGCTGGGGGGGCAAAAAAAAGGGCAATATGAATGTGCAGGAAAGGCTCAACAGCACTTGCTGGTGCTACCTGATGGCATTTTCTTTAACAACCAGGTGTTGCCTATTGGACAAAGGCCTGTCAATAGCAAAGGGAGAGGAGAGCTGGCAAATGCTGCACATTGACTCTGGCAGCTCACACTGGCAGAGCATTCCCTGTATCAACAGCATTGGGGTTTGGTTGTGTGTGTGTCTAGTGCAGACTGTTGGATTTGCTCTCCATACAAGTTCAGCAGCTGAGGTAGCACCCTCCTCCTTTGCACACCTCTGCTGATCCAGTTTGTTTGGTACGTTCCACTGAAGAGCCCTGGGCAGTCCCACTCTTCTGCTTTGATGCCCACTGAGGTGGGCAGACTTGGCTGGCAGCAGGAGAGCTGCATCCTTGATGGCATCTCTGTGGTGCATTGCCAGTCACTGGGACAGGGGGTGATAAAATACACAGGCACAGGAATGTTTTTTTTTTTTTTTAAATGAAGTTTTTTAAGAAACTGCATACATCAGAGACAAACAGTAATTTAAATACCATGCAGTTTCAGTATGTACAAAAACTAGGACATAGAGATCCAGTTTAATTTTTTTCTAGTTATTTACATCTTTTTCATACAGCCATAACCTGTTAAATTACAATACTGGAAGAGCACGATTGACAGCCACCACACTCACTCCTATACAAAGACAAACTATATATATACACTTGGATATCAACTGGAAAATGCAACTGGTGCAGGAGCATCTGGGACACACAGGAAGGCAGGTAATGTGCCTGTCACCTCCTCTTTGTGTACAGAAGTTGTTCCAAGCTCGAGCAGATTGAACACCTGGGAAAAATAATTTGTCCCCTTTTTCTTTCCTGATTTTTTTTTTATTAGCCTAGTCATCTCCCATGGCTATTTATACGAAGTGATTTTATTTGCAGGCACGTTAGGGAGCCCCCCACCATTTATGTATAACTGGGTTTCCACCTTGCCCATCTATTTTTATGAGTGCAAGCTTCACTTAGGCATGTTGGAAGTTCTTCCCCCTCTCTTGGTTTACAGTGGTTGCAGTGCACAGTAGAAATAACTAAGGGTGAGTCTGGTGAGTAGCTGCAGTGATGGCAGAGTGCTGTGGTCACACATGGATTAGGATGAAATGTATTTGTGTAATGGTTTCATGTCACTAAATGGTTTCAGTTAACATAAAATGCCTAAAAATCTGTTGTGTTCTTTTCCCCTCTCCCTTCCCTTCTGATAATGTCTAGAGAGCTCTCTAGGAATTGCCCAGACAGAGAGGTTGCCCTGAGCCCCATCCCAGCAAACCTGCAGCCTCAAAGTTCTTCAGCTTCCAAGTAGGGTTTGCTCTGATGCAGAATTACATTGCCAGGTCCCCGGTAATGCCACTTACTGGATTTCCTCACCATCACATCTAAACAATCAGAACTTTTTTGTCTAGACATTTGGAACTGCTTTTCCACTCCCCACTATCTCCCCCAGATCTCATACCCTGTATTTCTTCTTCATCCTTCCATAGGCTGTAGAACAGATATCACAATAGTGGCACATTTTAAGAACTCAGGATTCAGTGGATTATAACCAAAACATTTTTCTTCCTTGCCTCTAGATTATTATTTCCATTATGAGCCTTGGAGATGGGTGATAGGAATAGCTGTTTTTGTTCCATGTTGATTTTTCCATTCCCTAAACCTGATGCAATTTCTTTATTACCAGGATTAATCTCTTCCTAATACCAATGAGGTTGACTGGTGTTAACAGAGTCTTAGCAGGAATGCCATCATCTTTACATCCTACACATAATCCGACTTGAAGGGAGAGAAACCATGATTGTTTGTTGGCTTTTTTTTTTCTTACCTCCAATAGAATCAGAGCTACTTTAGTGTGATAGAGATGGCTTTCACAGGTGAGAAGATAAGTGCTCAAGAAATCATTTGAAAAAAAAGGGACTAGCAACTTCCCATGGATGCCAGAGGTGAGTGTGCAAACTGAGGATGCACTGCTGTGGTCAGGCCCTGCCTTGGCAAAGGTTCTTTGCAAACTACCCAGAGTCAATGAAGCTAAAAGCAGATGAGGTGTCAGTTCTGCAATTCTTGTGGCAGTGCCAGACACTTTGTATGGCTTCTTTCTCCTCCCCCTTCTCAGTAATAAGCTCTATTTGCAACTGGGGAGAAATATGGCAGTTCTTCCACTTGTGTACTGCTGTCTGCTCAGCCAGGAGCTAGCATAACAAATCAAAGAAAAACACAGAAAAAAGAAATAATGAAGAAAAACATGGATGCATGTAGCTGCCTGGGGACAGCATGAATTATGGGGCAAGGCTGAGTGTGACAACTTCAGAGTCAGGTAATTTTCATCACCTCTGCTCCTTAATGGTGTCCTTTTGCTTTCACAGCAAACCTCTAAGCTAACAATGCCAGGCCTGGTGTAAGATCCAGACTGGGAGCATAAAGACTTGTCAGTCTTCAGAAGAGCTATGTTACAGAACCCTTTCCTAATACAGTGGATGTGTAGCATGGAGGCTTTTTTCCCCTTTTCTAAAGCTGTGATGAAGTCTTGTTACATGTGCATGTGTATATGAGTGAACTTAAAAACATGAACCTGAGGGTTTAATGAAAGTAACCCCCAAGCAGTGTATTCCTGGCTAGTCCTTTAAATGCACTGCCTTTGCTGCCCTGAGCTGATAACATCGCACATTGAAGGCTTTCACCACTGATGAATTTGTCTCTGAAGCAACTGTGAGCTCGTGATGGAGGGATCACCCCATGTTTCTTCGGAAACCATCACTGCATCTGGGAAGGGTCTGACACAGGATATCTCAAAAAGGAAACACCAGAAACCAGCTGGTTTTTACTTTCCTTTGATCTTCCATCCTACAGCAGCCAATTCTTATTTAAGAGCTAATAATCCATAGCATTGCAAGGGTGGCCATGGATGAGAATGAAAAGCTTTTGCTTGCCTCTGATGGAGAGCAAATCTGTGAGGCGTGGAGTGCCACCACTGCGCATACATGGAGGGTCCTTTGGGCAGGCTGGGGGCTAGAACCACTCCACAGGCTCCACACTGGTCCTTTTGCTGTACTCCTGCAACCAGAGGAAGGACATGAGGTCTGAGAAGAGGCAGGAGTGTTGGCACTGTGCTGCACTGGCCATTAAGTGCTCAAGAGAAGAGGCTTGTCAACCTGCAATCAGTGGAGGGCAATATTAGCATGGCACTGTGGGAGGTGGACAGGGAGCACAGAAGAGAGGAGAGATATGTGGAAGACAGCAAGAAAGAAAAAAATTAGTAAGATAATAACAGAAGTAACAATACTGTAGTAAAAAACTTTGGCCTTTCTGCTCAAACTGTCAAAGCAAATTGCTATTACGGAAGAAAAAAGGTGTCCTGAAGTAATAAACTGGAATTCTTACAGTAATGTTGCTACAGTGCTTTGGGCCACTGTCCCAAAACAATGGCATAATAGTTTCTTGTAAGAGCTGGAAAGGAATCCTGACAACATTTGCCCCAGCTTGCTGGCATTATCCTGGTTAAGGATTCTGGAAGGTGATGGCCTAAATTCAGAAAAGCACTTTAATGTGTTCAGCTTCAGTTAAGCCTGTCAGAGATATCCTTGAACGCAGGGAAGTGTGTGCATGCTTACTTATTGTAGAGCACACCCTTAAGTTGGCAAGTAAACCAGGCCCAGAGTGACCAGCTCTCTGAGCTCTACTTGGTCAGTTTTTGTATTAAACCACTAGTAATAAAAATAAATTAAAACCAAAATTAGAACCAATAAATTCAGAACACCTCTGAATTTCTGTCCTTATGCCTCAGCTGGTGACAAGTCCCACCATCCATAAGAATGCACCAGACTCCTTTTGTTAGGCCAGGTAACACAATCTGTCATGCTTTGCTCAGAATGACTTTAGGATCAGTCCCTGAAACAGCTGATATAGAGAGGGTAGAAATCCCTCACTGAACACCCAGTTCCTCCTGTCCTGTGTTGCCTCTGGCGAGCTGGTGGGGAATCCCAGCTTTTCTTGCTGCTTGAGTGCTCAGTCACAAGGCCTGGGTGTAAAGACAGACTACACGCAGAGCGAATGCCATGCAGTGACCATGAAGAGATGGGTTTTTGCTTGCTTGTCCTCAACATTCTTCTCACTTACTGCCCATGGGTTCACTACTGGGTTCGGAAAATCATACTGGAAAGAGATGAAAAACAAACACTTGCCAAGACTGAAGCAGCCCTCACAGCAGGGAGTCCTGTTCTTTGGAGGTGATAACCTTTTTCTGCTTGGAAGCCAAACAGAGTGTACTGCCTGGCCATAAACTTCTCCAGGGAAAGCAGTGCCTTTCTAGTCAGATGATATTCACAGATGGGCTGGCCCATGGAGTAGTTTTGCTGCTTCACTATCCTTGTAAGGTGCTCACAGCCTGAAAGGAGTGCTTGAAGTGCTTTAATGCCAAAGGTGCTCATCTTTTGGAGACTTGACCCAGGCCAGGTGATTCCTCAGGGCTCGCTGGAGCTGATGACAGAGGCTTGTCAGGATGAGGGGTGCCTGAAGACAAAATGGTTGCACCACCAGCTGGGCTTGAACACTTATGGCAAATCCACATGCCAGGAAAGTTCTATACAGAGATGCCAAGTCTTGGCACGATTCCCACCAGGGGTATTTTCTGTTACTGAAGCTTGAACCAGCAGGTCTGATGATGCTGCAGTACTCATCACATGTAAATACAATTTACCTTTTATATTTCTTTTTTCTACTATTTTTTCTTTTTTTCTTTTTTTTTTTTTTTTAAAAAGGCAGTTTGGAAGATTTACATTGTACGTAACAGGGAAGTGAATAATACCAGCACTTATGGTTCCTTTTAGTTATGTTTTGAAGATGGCATAGTAGTCAGGTAGAATTGATCTGCTACGGTCTATGAAACCTGAAACCCAAGGGGGAAAAAAAAGAGAAACAGTAAGATAACATCCTCACATGTATATTGTACATAAAACAAATAGGAAGACTGATTGCTACAGTGGTACCATGAGGCAGCTCGATTCCTGCAGCACTGACATCAGAGCAGACACTCACACTTCTCAGCCCTTGCCAGACTCACAGTTCATGGGCATAGGCACCAAAATCTACCAAAGACATTTGTACTCTTTGGGTCCATCCTATGGGATCTCTGAGTGGGTGACTGCAGATCAGCTACTTCTCTTTCAGACCATATATTCTCTTTCATACCAGGCCTGAGTCCACAAAAATTGTCTGGTTCAGACAAACCTTATGCTCCTCAGCCAGCAAGATTTACATACAGTTTAAGCATAATTATTCCTTAATATCGGAGGTTAAAGAGACAAATGGAGCCAAAATGGCCATCCTTTTTATAAGGACACCCCATTCCATGATAGAAGGCAAATATTTTTTTAAGCTTTGATTTTTTACTCTTACTATGAATTAATTAATTCATCCCACTAGTAAAGTGACACTTACATTCTTTACTCAGCTCATGCAACTGCTTAATGACATGAATAGCTCATTACATTGTTAATGACTTTATAATGTTGATTTATCTAAGTTTGTTTAAGGGAATTACTTTTGTTTAAGCATGCTTCCTTCAAGTGCATATTTCCCAAAGCCACTTGTCTAACCCCTAAGTCCTCCTGCACTTCAAGCAAACCCTTATTCCAGTTCCTGTTATATCAATTATGGCTCTGTGTATGCCTGGCCCAGACTTAGCGAGTCCAAGCAGCTTGGTGGCTTTCAGATACAAACTCAGTCACCTTAAAGGGTCACTGCTCACCCAAACACTGGAAGACAAGCAAAATACTGCCCAGAAATCTGTGAAAAGCTTTACAGGTGGAGAGACTTCTTGGAAAGTGAACCAAGTCTATGTGTTGGAGGATGCTGAATGCCTCATGGAATTCAGTGGAGCTCTCAGTGCTGGTCTGCTCCTTGTAGCAACGCCCCCTTAAAACAGTCTCATCCTTTCTACATCTGTCACCTCTGCCCTGGAGGAGTGAGCTAAATGTCCCTCAAGGGCTCAGTCAACAGATCTAGGCCAACTGTACGCCCTAAAGCTTCTTTCAGGCCTCATGGCTCAGAAGCAGCTGGTTTGTCTCCAGCAGCACTCTTACTACAAACATCAGTGCAGCCAGTCTAGCACATGCCAGGAAGGAGAAGGGAGATAATGTCTGTGAGGAAATAAATGCATAATACATGTGGCAAATTTTAATATAATTATTAATTTATACACCTAAAAATCCCCTAATACAAAATTAATTTTGCCTTAAGCTTTTCTGTATTTTTCCTAAATGCATTGCCTGCATTTTTCATGAGCGTTGAGCTGATGAGTGCATTAATACAAGGGCAGCTCGAGTTTTGCACCAAATGTCACTGTCACTTGTCTTCAGGACCTAACCTTTGTCTTTAAAGTCTAAAATGCTGATTTGCAAAGGCCTGACTTCAGCTGAAATGGCCAGGAGTTTGGCTCATCTCGGCATCAAAACCAGAGCAGCCTTAGTGCAGGCTGTGTGAGGGGATGTGCCCTGACCTCCCAGCGTTCCTGTCAAGACGGGAAGGTGATAATGGGTAATTCATTCAGTCTCTGTAACTAAGAAAAGCCAAAAGTGTAACAGAGTGCCTCTCTTAGAACGTGGATCTTGCTGTTTCCCCACTGCTCACCTATGGCTGGACACAGGTGGACAGGACAGACGTGTGTGGTGTGGAACAGCTGCACACCCAGCAGGGTTCAGTGCGTGCTCATTCACACTCTGCTACATTCCCTACAGGAGTGCCCTGTCCTCCTTCAGACACCAACACTGCTTGCTTTTGATCTCAGAAGGACAGATACGCAGCTAGAGAGTGATGATGGCAAAAATAAAAGGAGGTGACTGTTAAACAGATGGCAGGCACCTGCATAATGCCAGGTAATGGGGCAGCATGTGTTTGTCTGGGTGGGTTTCTTTTACAGCCTGTAATTCTAAATACTGTCTGGACCTCATGGTGTGTTCAGTGCGTGTTGGAGAAACAGCTAAACAGCTGCTGAGGCTTTAAAAAAAAACCAAAAAAAACCCCCACCATTTATAGTCTTAAAAAATTAATCTCAGCTTACCTTGTTAGATGCCTACTTAATTCATGAACTTCCATTTCAGAGCTTTTAAATTCATTAAGCTCTTTTCGAATGGCTGCCTGCAAAAGACAAATAAATGTATAAATGAGAGATCAAAATAAGTTAATTTTGTTGTCAAAACCGTGTATTAAAAGTGAAGCAGATTGTTAACATTATCAGAGAAAGACTGACATAAAGACTTTAAAATGTGAAAAGTAACAGAGATACACATATTCTAAATCATATAAAGGGAAGAGAGAAATGCCTGAGCAGAATGGCTCAATTTGAAAACATATCACAGACAATGCAAACACAGAACCCAATTCTGATTTATTATGTAAACACTTCCATATACAACATTTGTATTAGCTTAAATGTGAGAAAAAAATGTGCACTTCAGTTTCTGAAACACTGTCATCTGTTTCAGAGCTGCACTGTGAGTAACCTGGGCTTAGATCTTTTACACTTGACACTTTTGAGATGTTTCCTCACTTTATGCATTCCTGAATTTCCTTGGGTGTAGTTACCTAAAGTGACTGATCTTAACCTGGGAAGAAAAGAGGGATGCTTTTCTGGCTTTCTGCCCCCTGCACTGCCTCAAGGCTGTGCTCCTCTGCCCTCCTGCTCCCTTCTGACCCAGCTGTGCCCTTTGTGGAACAGATCCAGCACGCTAAGAGTGTGTTGAGTCCACATCAGCCACAGTGTGATGGTCCATGAAGGAAAAGAAAACCAGGGGCAGTGGCAGGAAGAGAAATACTGAAGAATAAAAAGCCAGAGGGGGTGATTTGGACAGACTCTGTTTTTGCACTAATTCTGTGCTGACCAATGAAGGCAGCTATTGAACTAAAGCTCTGGAAGAAAATAACCTTTTATAGGCTGATGCAGCTTTGTCAGGCATTTTAGAGTTCATTTAAATTTGTCTGGCTATTTTTCCCAGCAGTGGACATAGTGGTGGGGGAAAGCCATCACCTGAATGGCAGAAATCAGGATACTGCCCCACAGGACCCAACACCAAAAACCAACCTGTCTGTTCCTTATGCTATAAGGGGCATTAATATTAGAATGAAAAACATATCTTCTGCTAGTACTTTGCTGAGAAAAGGTTCATTTGGAGACCTTAACCCTTTGCTCTATTGAATTTGCACATGCATTATAGAAAAAGCAAAAGTGATATCCAGGTATTTTGCCTTAACTCTTTACCAGATGACATTTAATAGTGGTATTCAATGGTTGTTCTTTTCAGAAACAGGATGAGGTACAACTTCTATGCAAACTTCATCTTCTCCATGCCCAGTGGAAGTTTTTCCATGCCTTTCAGCCCAGACAGGGATTTTTCAAAGACTGCAGAATCAGTTTGGAGATTTATTCCCTCCCTCATCTACCAATTAAGAGACTAAAACTCAGTCAGTTGACTCAGATCTTATCAAACATGGTGAGGTAAGATAGGAAAAGCTAATTTATCCCAGTATATTATGGTCTGTGGGCAGTCCAGAGGAAGTTTTTCTTTTTTTCTGATCAGTTTCTGCTTCTTTGACTTAGCCAAAGCTAACTGAAAAAAAGCCCCCTTGTCACAAAACTATGCAAGTTCTTTGGTTCAATTACACAAGCACAACACGTTGTCTTGTGTGAATAAAACCAAGAGCACCACAGATGAGTGGCATGGCCAGAAATCCTGCTCATTCTTTAAACACTGGACATCATGGTCTCCATTTCTGGGAGAGTGAGTTCCATGGCAAAGAAGTAGTCAAGGCTTGAATTCAGTCTTTAAAATTACAAGGACATCACAGAGTGACTGTAAGCATGGGAGTCACTGATCAGCCTCATAGTCCTTGTTTGTTACAGAATCTATAAAACATTTAAATCTTTTTCCTGAGGCACCATTAAGACCCTCAGAATGTAATGGATATAAATTTTCCAGCAATTTAACCCCTCTGCTACCAATGCAGGCACCAGAGACACCTTTTAGTGGAAGTCCCATTGGTGCTCAGAAGGGCAGCACCATCAATGCCAAGTATGCATTTTCTTCATCTCATGCAATCTCAGTTTGGTGCTTAAAATTCTCCCTGGTGAAATCCTGAGTAACACCAGAGAGAAGTTACCTGGCTTTGGAGGGATGGATCTACCCATCACCTGTCCTGTCCTGGCACAGCAATTCTGGCAAACACTTCCTGCCACACTGCTCTGCTAGGTCTTGCTGGATTTCTCAGCTGGCAGCATTAAACCCCAAACCAACAAACAACAGGGCTCTCATTAAGACTTCCCCTCCTGCTTTCCAAGAACGTGGATACCTCATTGCCAAACAAACCACCAACCTTGTGATCGGGGAAAAAAACCCCCACAGGTGTGTTGGGAAGTCAGGTGGAGGTTCATTCCTTGTGAGACCCAAGAGATCCACGTGCTGTGACACTCCCTGGCTGTGGCAGAGCTGCCCCACTTACTTTGTCTGCGGCGGTGAGTCGTGTCCAGGGCTTGTCTGCCCGGCGGTCGTAGTCCTGCGCGTCCGCCACTTCCACGTAGTCACTGAAGCGGATGAGGATCTTCCTCTCGCGGAGCTCTTCTACTGTGGGCCTCTGACTCAGCTGCAGGGTGGAGGAAGGAGGGGGGAAAAAGGCATCAGGACTGTTCTTTATCCCTGCAGAGTGCTGCTTGGGGATTTATTTGACTATAGCTGTCATTTTAATAAGAGGGTTCAGACGTTCGCAGCGCTGTTGGTTTTAGCAGCCTTTCACAGAATTGCTGCCTGGGAGATGCCCTCTTGTTCTAACACCTTGGGTATCATCCCACCTTGCTGCCAGAGCAGCTCACTGACCTTTGGGGAGCAGCTGTGGTTAGAGACCCCAATCCCTGGCAGAAATGAGATGTGAAGCAAGAAAGTCTCCTAGTGCACCGATGTCCCAGCAAGAGACAAAGTCCACAGCACAACTTTAAAACTACCTGCACAGGCTGTTCACTCCCCAAACTTCTGCTGCTACGTGTGTGTGCTTCTGTGCTGCCTGGGAAGACTCAGGCCAAGGCATGGAGTGGCTTCTACCCTGAATTCTGTGCAAACAGTGACAAATAACTTCCTTTAGGATTCTGAAATCCTGCAGACTTGTCTTTACCTCCAGAAAAGGCAGGCAGGATGACTAGTGCTCACTGAACTTTTCACTGTATCTATTGACAGCTCTATTTTCTGTCACAGTGTATTTGACTTCTAACACTTCACATTGCATGCTATAAGCCAAAAAAACCCCAAAACACAAGCTGCAAAAAAAAATTGGCAAGGATTCTATCATGTCATCTTCATTGTTCCAAAGCATTTCTTTCAAATTCCACAGCAGAATAGGCAGCCACAGTCAAAACTTCTCTCAAATCAGAAACAGCAGTGTGCTTGTAGTCCACACATTGCACAGCCAGTTACACGGGCAGGGACTTTCAGGGATCACTTCTTGGATGCACAGTGTGCTGCTTTATGTCCAAAGCGGTTCCACAGGAGTGTCTGAGGAAGAGGCTGCACACATGTAGATTACCTAAGTAAGTGTCACTGTTAGACTGAAACATTTGTAACCACGAGACAGTAGGAAAAATAATATCTTCATAAAATTACCTGCACAGTGTATCATGCTCTTCCCCCTCACTAGAAATAGGTGTGTTTTGCAATACTTCCTCCTTGTGAAGAGTGAAAGGTCCAAATGTTTCATAAAACGTCTGATAGTCTATTTTGCAACATACTCCTGAATCCACCTTCCTCCCCAAATTAAGTGTTCCTGGAAGAGCTAAGACTCAAAACAGCCAGGATACTAAACAGAGGGTGAAAAATCCCACCTTTCTCCGGCATTTAGGTGCTGATGCAGGGAGGTTCCACTAACCCACCCCGTGTCTGGCTTTAAGCCTGTGTGTTCTTGGTTGTCTTTCTCTTCTCTTGTGATGGGAGGTGATAGTGGGGCTGCTCTCCTTCCAACAGCCCTGAGCATGCACCCACAAACCAGGTGCAGACACCTCCTGTGACAAGGCTGCAGAGCTGCAGCAACGGCCCCTGGGGAAGGGGAATGAGGATGGAAATTCTGTCCCTCGTGGCTTCAGCCCAGCCATTTTGCACACACCAGAAGCAGAGAAATCAGGGAAAGAGAGTGCAACCAGGACCACAGCTCTACACTCTGTTATGTGATGCCCTTGCTTAGCACAGCTGGCATCAGTCAAGTCATAGCTCAGCAGTTCGTGTGTTGTCCCCAAAGCCATTTTGGGGTAAATTATGACACTTACTAGGAGGGAAAACTCCTTGCTGGTTTGAAAAACAACTTTGAAACTCCTGAGCATTGCAAAGACGTTAAAAGTAAACAGTTTTTCACACCTATCTTCTTCTACGGGAAGTGTGACATTTCCTGGGGTGAGCTGCTCTGCGTGTGGCTGCCTCACAACATTCTTCTTTCTCCCAAAAGCTTCCCAAGAGAAGCCCCATTTCCTATAAGCATATAACTCAGGCCAGCCATGCTCAGGTCAGCCAAAAAACATGTATGCAATGAGGTTAGCAAGAAACATTCCCTTCTGAACTCAGGCTCCATGTTTTGGGGACTTCTTTTGAGAAAAAGCAAAATGCATACTCAGCAGGCATAAGTTTGTCTGTTTTTAGACAAGATAAACATCTCTCTGAGCTAGAATGCCTTGTCAGAAAAGCCAAGGGGCACAATAAAGTAGATCGAAGCACATCTAGATCTAAAAATGCTATTTTTCATTCTAGCAGAATGAAATTCTAACTAGAATTAGCTCTTCAGCCTGGAATCCTGATGCCTGTGGCACCTGCAAGCCAAATGCACACTGTAAACAAACAAGAAGAGCAAAGTGCCATCCCACACTTGGGGTGTGATTGCAGCTCCACTGTGAGTGAGGCTTCTCCCTGTCCTACAGCTCACCTTATACATGATCTCAAAGTGGCAGGTTTTTCTAGCAGCCCCTGTAAGAGGAGCTGCAGGTTTGTTAGCACTGATACATTATTATTCAGATAGCACAGCACAGATTTGCTTTCAGTTATTGAAAATCTAACCTCTGACCACAGGAATAAGGAATCTTTACATTGAAATATTATGACTACACCTGAAAATTTCAAAGATAAAGGTGAGACTCCAGCTTTACGTGCATGAATTGTTTCTTTTCCCACAACCACATGGATTAAGAATGAATCACCAACTTTATCTGTATACTTCTCAGCTTTTAACATCTTAGGACATAGCCTGGATGTTGTTTCAGATTAGAATGAAATTTAAAAAACCCCAAAAAACCAAAAAGGTCTTACTGCATGGAGCATGACAACACCACCAAAATATGAAATCCCGTGAATTAAACTCTATTTCTAAATGGCTACACAGAAAGTGGGAATTCCTCTGAGTTTTCTAAGAGGAAATAGGACACTCTAAAATGACCAACTCTGTTTCACAGCTTCTGTCAGCTCTTGACATTAGCTGGCTCTCAGGTTTGTGCTAATCCAAGTGATGTGCAAGTCTGTGCAAAGGAGAAGACAGGTGGCTGCTGATACAGTGAAACATGCAGTGCCACGCTGCTGTCTGGGAGGTGTCAGGAAGGCAGGAGCAGCCAGGGCCACAGAGATGGTGATGCTTCTGCTGGCAGTGTGAATTCATTGTTGGTATTTACCTCAGTGCTGCTCTGGTCCTTAAACAGCTAATGTGGCTTCCTTGGTGCACTGGGTGTGGGTGAAATCAGAGAAATGACAGCAAATGTTAAGGGTTATGTGATGAAATGAGACATACCTGAGGAAAGTTCTCGTATTTGCAAATGCACAAAAAATCAAATCAGGTGCATCACCTGCACTGAAACTCACTGGGAAACTGGTGGGTGTGAAGAGCAGTGCACTGAAATCTATGTGAAAAAATGTCAAAGGCAAAAGCACATTACAAACCTGGGGTTAGTGTGCATTTTTCATTCTCAAGTGACACCTGGATGTAGGACAGACTAAAAGCTGCCTCTTCCTCTGAAGACATACAACTAGTGCTATATATTATTTTAGATGCTCTACAAGTGAAGCACAGAGACCAAGCAACCAGCTCAAGGTGACCCAGGAGGCAGAGCTGTGAGCAGAAAAAACATGCACTGACTCTGGTGCCAGTGCTCTGGCTGTGAAAGAGTCCTGAAATCCATAGCTGATATCACACAGTTCATGTGTAGCCATAAATCTACATATATTTCCATACATAAATACATGCACACAAAATATATTCAGTACATTAAACCAAAATGCCACTCTGATCATGCTAAATGTAAAGAGAGGGACAACCACACTCAGTGGTTTTCTCAAAGCTGTTAATTAAAGCTACATTATTTGAATGATTAACAAACTTCCTTGCCTCTCTCTCATGCCATTGCAGAGATTTCCTGTGAGCTGCAAAGTGCAAGGGCCTTGCAGTACATGAGCTGCCCAGGTTGCCTGTTCTGTTACCCCCTTAAAATGCTATGGGTGTTCATTTAAGGAAGAAACCCAGGTGAGAAATTAGAGACTCTAACCAGCAGCATGCAGAACCCCCCTTTGCTCCTCACCGTTTGTGGTAAAGACACAGGAGCAGGATGTGATGGAAATGCCCCAAAGACCTTTTCCTCTGACTATAAATGCAGTTTATCCAAATTAGCCACTAACCTTTCTTCTTCTCTGACCTTTCCCTTACTCCCTGCCTCTCCCTCACCTCTCTCTGATGAGTCCCACCTCTCTCAAGAGTTCATGATTTCCAACAGCCTGTGCTGATGCAAGGCAGTGGAGGTCAAGGAAAGATTGAACACCTTCATGTAAGCAAGGCATTTCCCACCAACTCCCAGTGGAAAGGCAGTTTAAATACTCCCAGGGAGCAAAGATTTCAATTATTGCATTGATTTTAAGAAACAGGCACCCTCATAATTTTGGTTGTCGATGTTAGAGCTCTGAGATATCTCATTTTGGAGCTAGACTTTGGGGAAAAATAAGCTATTGGCAGTGGGGGGATAGGAAGCAGTGAACAGCTCTGGGAATCAGGGAGCGCGATGCCATTTAAGGGAAGAGAAGATAGGAAAAGAGTTTTACTCCTCTTTGCAAGTGATTTGTAATGTGTTCTCCTAATCCAGGCTACGATTCTCTCACTAATGAATGTCCTCAGGGGCATTCAGGCTTGTGTTAATTGCCTTGGAGCTCAGCCAAGTTCATCATGGTTCAGAGAGGACACATTCCCAGCAGTAATTCCTGGGGGCCCAGATCTCCCTGTGGACGTGACCCACCTGCAGTGCTTCTCCCAGAGGGCCTCTGCACATTAATATTCTTGGAAGATACTTGGGGTCAAGACCAGTAATCAGAGAAGGAACCTTCCAAATCCACATGTCCTTCCACCGGAATGATGCAAACCCCTGTACTCAGAGCTGCTCAGGGTGCCCTGAGGAGCAGGGAGGGAGAGGACAGGGGTTGGCTGGGTGTGCAGAACCAGCCGTGAGCATCTCAGGGGACAGGCAAATGTCCTTCACCTCTCCATCCTCGGGCAGGAGGGACACGAGCTACTGAGAAACTTCCCCAACAGCATTGGCCTCCAGTTTGCTCTTTGAATGGCAGCTACTCCTCATCCCCAGTTAATTTGGAGTTAGAGGAGTCTGAGGGGATGAAAAGTGCTTAAAGGGGCAGCTCACTGTAGGTCACCTGATTCCTTTTTAAATTTTTTTTTTTTCCTAAAGAAATTGCCTGTCCAGATGATGAATTCAACTGGATATTTATTGCTGACTTTAATAAGGCATCTAGACCTAGCAAGGTAATCTTACTACAGTATGTCATGTTACAACTTATCATCGTAATACTGTAACAAAATGTCAGTGCTGAAGGAATTTTATGAACAGTTTTTAAATGGATGGAGTGGATTGTTCCGCTTGGAGTTGGAATGTCGCCACCAAAAGAGCTGGGGACAGTAGCAGTGTCTGTAGTGCGAGGTCAAAAGCCTCATCAATGACTTCTCCTACAGAACCCCCTTCCCTTCGGATTCCCGACCACGCCCAGTTAGCAAAGAGGCAACGCGGCACACTCCCCCTCTCCTGAACTTACCCTGGGGGCACGTGTGTGCTTCGAAACAGTGCAAACTGAAAGGGCTGCTGGGCTCAATTACACTTCTGCTTGAGCTGAGGTTTAGAATCCTGTGGTAATAAGACTTCAGCACAAACCGGCAGAAGGTGCCTGCCACTCTGCTGTAAACATAACACATCTGGGACACGCTCGTGAAAGACACAGCTGGGGAACAGCAACTATTTTTGCAGGACTCACTAGGTGTCTGGCATTTCTAGCTGTTGTCTAAAACACTTGCACACTTCATCCACTTGTTTCCTCTAGTGATTTCTGAGCTTTCAGGATGCTATGTTTGGTAGGTGAGAACAAAATGTGTTGTTGGATCAGGCCTGTGGTTCTTCCATTAAAATTACATGTGTCACTAGAACAATTTAAAAAAGTGATCCAAATGAAACAATACTGAGTTACAAAGGTGGGGGAGAAAAATCTACTACAGAGGAAGCCAAAAAAGGGCTAAAAGGAACGTGGCTGGGGACAGGGGCAGGCACATTAAAGAGCTGGCTGCCAGGGGCTCACACTGACACTGTGATCCTGTGGATCCTGCTTGGAAGCACAAACAAGACAAAGCAAGAAATCTCACTGAAAGCTGCTGAGGTTTCAGGGAGCAGACCCTGCTGGGGTGCTGTGGCCTCTGCCTGCAGCAGGCAATCCCTGTGCTTTGTACCCTTCCTACAAAACAGGGGAGGGGTGGGAACCCCACGGTGATGATGCCAGCTCAGTCAGCAAGCCCTCACTTCTCAGGCAGCAGATTTGGTATGGGCAGCTTTGCTTTTTACCTATTACAGCTGTTTATCAAATGGCATCAAGTTCTGCATTGGATTCCTGCATGTGTTTCCCCTTCCATGTACCGGGAAACTTAGAGCCTGGTAAAATGGTGTTCCTGGCCTTTGTGCAGAGCCTATGTCCCAGAAAACATCTGCAATGCAGCCAGGATATTTTCTTTCAGGCTGTGCTGTGAGGGAATGCAAAACCATGCCTGTCATTGTGGTCAGGAATTTAAGTGTTTTAAAAGTAATATTACAGCTCTCTGGGCCTCAATCTCAGCTCCTGCAGACAACAGCAGTATCCCCCCTCCAGTGCCCAAGGACTCTGCCTTTTGAACTCAAAATAAGGCATGAGATTTTCAACCATGAAAAAAAGCAATCCAGTTCTCTGAATGTAACCATTCCACGTATATTTAAAGCCCTGGCCTGGTTATTATTTATACCATCAAAGGTGTGATCATGTAGGTCAAAAAGACTAAACCACTTAAAATTGTATGGGAAGGGAATGGTGCTCTGCATAAGCATGTGAGTTTTTAGGGGGCTTTCTCCACTTCTGGAAATGGGAAATATGTCAGTGGTGAAATAAAGTTTATTGGCAACAACAGGATGGATTGTTCACTAGGAATGTTGGGGCATCTGCTGACATTTACACCAGCTGTGAAACTGAATGTGTATCTGAAATGACTCCTCTCCAGTTTTAAGAGTAAATGACTTTCAAACGGGAGATAAACCAAAACCAAACAATGCTATTTTGTTTGTCCTTCCCTGCCAATACAAGATAGTGTATGGTGCAGAAAACAATTTTGCAAATGCTTGTCTCTATTTAGTTTAAATACCTCAATTGACAATCTCCCTTCCCAGAAAATGCTTGGTTCTCAGTTTTATGTTTGGTTTTTTTTTTTCGATGGAGTTTTCAAATGCAATCAGCACTGTTTTAACTTTGCTCAATGTAATGCAGAAGCCATTACATTTACAAGGAGCACTGGTCCTTGTAAATACTGGTCTCTCTCCCCCTCACTGCTCAAAGCTCCTTCAGTGATGAAGCCTGGATCTTCTTTTGGCCTGTTTGAAATGTTCCCAGCAATAGCCTGCAAAGTTGTTCCCTTCCCTCTCCGTGGATTTACACCCTGCAACATTGCTGATTTCTTGTAAAGGTTTCTGTTAAGGCTTGTTTCACACTCTACTTTTGAAAACGGTGCTGAGGAAAAGAAAAAAGGAAAACAACTGTGCAGTAGGGAGAAAGTTACAGCAGTGTCATAATAGGATCAAAGTTGCTTCTCACCTTACGTGTTAATCTTCTCTTAATCTCTCGCTTTTCCTCCTGCTCTTCTTGCTCATTCCGGGCTGTAAAACATTTACAAGGATCTCAGGCTGTGAACTCATCAGGCGTGCACAGCATGCAACAAAATAAGCCCTGCCAGCAGGATATTAATGTTTCAGGACCTCTGATACACAGTATGTCCCCCTGGGGCTGGTGAACGCCCTCGATGCGTGGCCACTGTCCTTCTTCACACGCTTCATAAACAGCTACAGCTTCCTTCCCTCCTTCCTTCCTCCCCCTGTGTCGGCACCTCTGCATGTGTGGCACTTTCTGGAAGGGCTGGGCATCGAGCCAACTCTTCAGAAAGTGTTAACTCCCTGTCCAAAGGTCTTTTGGCCTCAGGGGTTCAGTCGCGATGTGGTGGGATTCTGCAAGGTCAATGGTTGGAAAAGAAACCTTTTTGTTTTCCTTTCCATCCACAGAATAATTTCTTGCAGCTATTCTTTGGAGATAATAGAAAAAAGCCCCTTCAGAACAGAGGTGCCAGGCAAATTGTGCAGCTTCCCATGATGTGAGCAGAATCAAGAAGAGCTCCACTCTGAGCCTTCACAGCACCACTCTGGAGCATAAAAGCAGATCCTTGGGCAATTCACTGTCAATGTTATGCCAAAAGACACCGTGCTACAAGTTCTTACCAGGGCACACCTCAACTCTTCTCCTTCAAGAGGACAATAACATTTGAGTGCACCAACTCTTCTTCCACTTAGGAGTGGGCTGTCACGCATGTCTTGGCACTGAACTTTACCAGAAGTCACGAAAATCCCAGGTTTTAGGCACCCCTTGAACAGTTAGGACCTATTTCCACTGCTCCTTACGCCAACCATCCCAGCACATACCAGGTGAGAGCAAACACAGCTCCTCAGCTGTCCCAGTAAGTCCTCCATGCCCCTGCTGTGATCTGCTTTGCACTCAGGCAGGAATAACTCTCTGCAGGTGTCAGGATGGACCTCAGGACAGGACAGGAGCCTGGATTTAAACCACCCCACTTTGGGCTGAATGAAACTCAAGGGGGAAGTGCCACGTTGCCCTCTGCTCATCCTGTGGAAGGAGCAGGCAGGTCTGGCAGAGTGGCAGCCACAAACCACCAGCTGTAGCTTCTTCTGATGGGAGAGCACAAACCAGCACTCCCAGTAACCAACTGGGCAAGCCAGAAACACTGTTTTGAAGGTCCCACCTTAATGCAAGCCTGCCCACAGTGGAGGGCATGCAATGTTTCAAACCAGTGCAGACAAAACCGGGGCCTTCCCCGCTCAGAAGGGAGACCTGAAGTGTTGAGGCCACAGGGGTGGGACAGGAGGGTCAGGCTGCACTGCAGGGTTCTTGCTGCTCAGGGCAGCAGAGCTGACAGGTCTATCACAGCTGCTCCCTGACTTCAGCAGGGCTGGGAAACCTTCCCCAGAGTAGACAAAGAGCCAGTCAATGTTATGATGTTTTGTACTCTACCTCTGTTCCCTAAGTGCCATTTTCCTCTTTCAGTGGTTCCTGTCCTTACTGGGATGGATTCTTTTCTAGCAGTGAATCCTCTAGCAATTTTTTTCCCTTCCCTTTGTGTCTCAAATTTGAAGGAGCTGATCCTGCAAATGCCTACTTTGAGCAACAGGGCCACTAATAAATCCATGTAAGGTTAAGCCAGAGAGACACAGCACTAAATAGAGCCCACACAGAGTCAGGGTAGAACTTCAAGCAGCCAAGAAGTTTTACATAAAACTTAGTTATGGCCATTCACTTTTGTCCTTGGCATCTGATGGCTTTCTTCTCCTCTTTCTCAGCCCAGCCCCCCAGCTGCAGAGACAGCCAGACAGGCTGAAGACCTCAGTGAGGTAAAAGCTGGAAATTAGAAATACATTCTCCTCCAAAAGTACAAAATGACTTCTTTTTAGCTCTTTCTCTGAAGTTAAGTGATGCCAATCTTGTGAAGCTATAAAACTGATGCTTTATTTGTGTGTTCAGGAGATGCTGTTTCTCTAGACCTGTATATCAGGGTGGGTGGGTGCTGGTGTCCAATTTTCAGGCCTGATTTCTCAGTAGAGTCTGAGGCCCTCAGAGTTGACCCAACCATCACTTCTGTGGGAAATTTATGCAACCCTGAACGTGCCAGGCTGACAGTCGGACCACGTGTATCCATCTGCAAAGTGGCAGGGGTGGGACGTGGCAGGGGCTTGAGACATTCTTCCTCACAAACCTGGACAGCAAGGATTAACTGCAAAAAGTGTTACCTCTTCAAACTAACCCTGCAGGTCTGGACCGCTCTCACCACATGCCTTTGACTTCAAGATGAGTCAGGGAACTGGGTGTGCTTCAGTGAAGGGCCCCAAGAGCAGCTACCCCTGCTCTCCCTTTCCTTACTGGGATCTTATAATTATTGCAGCACCACAGAGCCAGGGAGTGCTCAATTCGTGTATTAAGCCTGCCCTGCCACGTTTTGCCTCATTTCTTCCCATCAGGATGGGCAGTAACAAAGTTACAGGTATGACAGGAACATCATGGTGCCGCCCACCACACCTGCATCAGGGGCACTCCAGCTTTAGCCACACAGGAAATCCTATTTAATCTACTCCAGAGCTGGTTGGGTTTTCTTTAGTGTGTGCATGCTCTGAGCTGGGCTCCTGCAGACTGCTTGACCTGCTTATGCAGGTCCTTTGTATTTATGCACTCCTTTTATTATCATCACTTCCTAAGTCCCTCCTTCTCTACACCCCATTATATTTATTATAATTCTCCTTCTCAAAAGTCTAGAGGAAAGGCAGAAAGGGATGTGCAAACCAGACACTATTTATATTTACTTGTTTAAGGGTAGAGCATGCTTATGCTCTCTTTTTTTAATTATGCAACTATTTTAATCTTTTCCTTTCCTGCTGTGGTTCACCAAAAGTCGGAATGCCCTGGGAATACCACATTGCTCTTTCCTGTAATTAGGAAGCTTTTTGTCTACCAAGTCACACATGTTCTGGGGCAGATCTGTGCTGAGGAACCAAGCTACAAAAATTCCATCTAGGAAATACAATATGGTTCTGGGTTACAGGGCAATGTTTTCAAACATCCATGTCATTTAAGAGCCTTCATTCAATTAAAAAAAGAAACTAATGCTACTCAGGAGATAATTCCTCTGAAATGGAAAGACCTTGAGGGTGCTTTGTGGCTGCTGAGCTTGGCAATGGGACCTTTAGGAATGTCTGCAAGGCACCCAGTGTTGGATATGCTGCCCCTCTGCTGGTGCTGGCTCCAGCACTGCTGCCCCTGACCCCCCCAGCACCCCCAGGCACCTCCATCAGTGCCAGGGCAGCCTTTGCTGGGCACACACCAGTGCCAGGTGGTGCAGGCCACGTGTCTGCTCACGGGGTGATGCCACGAGCTGCCCAGAGAATCGGCCTCTGTCCCTCCTGGCCCCAGCCTGCCATCAGTCACGTTGCAGGTCCCCCCTCCTCCAGCTGTTCTGCCACCCCTGGGAGACAATCCCAGCTGGATGGGCCAGCTGTGGCCCCCGGGTTTCTGCCCCAGACTTCCTCCACCAGCCAGGGGGAGCTCAGCTATGAAGAGAGGGCTGGCCCCAAACAAAGCCTTCAGTGGCAGCCTCAGCGTTGCCCACACCACTCTGCTGTGTCTTTTCTCCTCTTTGCACTGACAGTCATCCCTCTCTCTCTCTTTGTCTGCCATGTGTAATAGCATGAACAGAAGAAAAAACCCTGCTGGGCATTAACACTGTAATTAATTTGCTAAGAATCTGATTTTGAAGTATTTCATCAATGAAATGTGCTAATTCCCAGGGAATTAATCTTCTGCCACCACATTTTCATGTTTCTATACAATGCAGTTATTTGAACAAGAGAAGATGAATTATGGACCTTCCTAAGGAGACATATATTTAGTATAAGGTACCATTAAGGAATACTTTTTTCTGTAGTAATTGTAAAAAAATTTTCCTGGAATTGTGCATTTACTAACTTAAAAAGGCGAGAACTTTTTATTTTGCTTTCTGTTTCCAAAGCAACAACAATTAGATAAACACCTTTGGTTTTTTTAATATTCAAACCACGTTAATGTGAGTAAAGAAACTGCCATTTTCTCCCCTGTTCTTCCATGAAATTTGGACCCAGTCTAGCTGCCCTTGAAGCTGGTGACAACGCAGCTACTAACTTAACTTGGATCAGGGTCTCTAAATGGTATTTTGCCCCTTTAAAATATCACATGTTGGGGATCTTCCAGCAAGTTTTTTGGCTGATTTAAAGGAAAAATTTCAGGGGAACATTTCAGGGAAATAGCCCGGAGTCACACTGCATTCTTTCTTAGATTGAATAAAGGCTCCAGCTAGTGTAGATTGCTGTGAAGGATTTTAGAAAAGCTAATCAAGCCATGCCTTTACTAACTTACAGGGGGATGCTCATCTACATAAGAGTCTCATAAAATAGACTTTTCAGGACAACTGACCCTCTGTTTGGAAAGCTGTTGAACATTTACTTTGGTTTCTTTTTTCCCCTCCATAGGCTGTTCATTATTGCAAATTTTCTGACTCTGATTTTAAAGAACTGTTCCTGCAGCTCTAGATGTCATTACAGACTTCCACGCTTGCTCCCATTTATGATGCCCTTTATTATTTTTAATTATCATTAACGATGCAGACCCAGAATAGTTGATGTTTATAAAAAGCACTAAATGCACCTCGAAACCAACCCAAATTATTTGTTTTCAGGACAAGTGTCAGCAGAATCAGGACTTACGTTTCAGAATGTTCCTCTGCTCCAATTCTTCAGCAGTTGGCCTCTGGCTCAGTCGTCTGCGAAAGAAGTCCAAGATGAGTTTTTGGACCATATCACATTCTCCTCAGTTTTCTCTGCCTTGCAGATGTATTTTGGGGTGTGGAAGGCAGAGCAGAAAGCCCTGCCACTGCTCCATTATGTAGCTGGGATGCCCAGACCATGCGTGACACGGACCAGGCTTCGCTTTCGCGTTTCCCACTCGCGCAAGACAGAGTACGTTATGTCATCTTAGGCATGACTCTCCCACCCCTACCCCAGGCAGGGCTGCTGAAAGCTAAGCCACGCAGATGTCTCCACTTAATTTCCTTCCTTGCATGCCTGCTTCCTGAGTCAGGCAAGTGTTTCTAGCTAGGATGCAGCTAACCCTCTCACCGGCCTCCTGACTGTGCCCTGCTTGTTCACGCAGACAGGCCACAGAGAAAACAAGGGGCGGTTTGGCAGCGCTGAGGGCAGAACAAAAGCAGCCCTGCTCCTCCTCCTCCTCCACTTGTGGCTTTTATTCAATCTTGCGTTGAAGCATCAGTGTGACTTGCTAGTCAACCTGTATGTAATAGGGTCAAAAAGCCCACAATCGAATTACAAATGGGGACTCTGTGCATAGGAATATTCGGAATATCAAGCGAGCACAAAAGGGTCTTTGGAAAACAAAGTAGACCAGGGAGATGACATCAGAAGTCAGCACTGTTGGGCATCCTCATACCCTCATCTGAGTCAATGGGAGTGTTGTCAATGATGTCAGTGACAGGACAGAGCCTCCCCTTCCTTCAGACGTGCTCATTCAGAGACATTCTCAGCTTGAGGGCCTCAGGCTCTGCCAGCTGGACCATCAGTCTCCCTGTGAATGACTGGCTACTGACAGGGAATGTGGTATGAACACTGGCTGTGTGGCTTCATCTTCTGCCTCCTCCAAGCTCCCTGAAGCAGAGCTGGGTGAGAGCTGCCTGATGTTGTCTCCTCACAGCACAGGGGCTGAGCTGCTGCTGCACACACAACCCCAGCCTCCCCCAGAACCAGGAGCTCAGGGGTGCCTGCTCAATATCCCTGCTCCTCACGTCCTGCAGGGTGCACAGGGCTCAGGGGAGCACAAGGATGGGCAGGAACCCTCAGGCCCCTGATTTTATGCAGTCTGAAGATTTCCACCAGCCATACATCCTCTGGGGGCACTTCACACCACACAAACAAAGCAGCAGAACATGGTCCTATTCCAGGGCAGAATTTGGAATCAGGAGCTTTGTCTCTTTCCCGTGGTGGATTGAACATTTATGTCATTTGGAAGAGTGTGGAAAGGGACAAACTGATCCCTAACTCAGAAATCAAGTATGTCTCCAAAGCACTTGGAAGACAGAACGTGCTATTCATGTGCTTGTGTTTACCATCTTTAAGATACAATAGTTGTTGCTAACAGCAGACTTCACCTTAGGACTATGAAGCAATTAAAACTACTTTATTTCTAGCAGCAGATGAAAACCAAAGAGAAAAAGTTGCCCCTTTTAGCCCCACCACGTGTGTCTGCAGGAATTGTGTTATAAATGTTTTTAATCTCCTGCACCTTGATGCTTTCGATAAGGATGCATCAGGGGGATGTTAAGGATGGACTCCAGCTATCCAGCACGTGGGTGGCTTCTCCAGAAACAAACATCACACCCAGGGAGAAAGACAAATCAGTCTGAAGAAAATGCTCCCCAGAAGGCCCTCCTCTTTCCCAGAAAGTAGGGACTGAGGACATGCACCCTTTACCCCTGTGCTGCTCAGGACCTGGAGACCATGGGATCCTTCCCCACACTGCATGGTAGGGCTCCTAGAGAAGGCAAACCACAAACACTTGTGTTCCCTGTCATTAGTCAAACTGCTTTACAGATCCCACCACCCCCCCTTTTCCAGCTGCAGAGCGCTCCTGCCTAAAGGAGCATTTTTAGGTGATGCACTTGCCTGGCAGAGAAAGCCCTGACACTTTGGACAGATGAGTTCTGGAGGTCTGCAGCTATCTGCACTCATGGGTTGTCTATGACTTTGGGGCTCTTGCAATCCCAAGAATTTTTAAAAGCAAGACCTGGGCAGTAGGAAAACATAGGGTACCCTTGTAGTGGAACTGGTCTTCACAGTGCAAGCAGTGAAGCAGCTGGAGGAGGAACAAGGTAAGGAATAGAAGCTGTGGAGGTTCCTGGCCTCCAGTACCAGTGTCTGCTTTCACCCCCATGAACTGCTCTCACATCCCCATTTTCATCATCCTTATTGTGTGACTGAGCCTTCTCCTGGTTCCCCTGTTTTAAGTCCTTCCTTCCTGAGCTCCTCAGGCAAGCCCAGCCCCTTCCCTAACCCTTCCCTTCCAAGCCCTCACAGCTCTCTCTTTTCTTGGTCTCTTGCTCATTTAATTTAATTTCATTTCATTTCTTCTCATGCTGTCACAATGACTTCTGCCCCTAAACCATCTCAGGGCTTTACAAACAACTCCACCAGCCCCTCAGAACAGCACCGTTTTACTGCTTGTTTTCTTGCCTCTTAATTTCCAGGTTTGCCAGACTTTGAACAGCTATTAACTTCTCAGTCTTTGAAAACCTTGATATTAGTCACAGATACTGTACCTCAAGAAATGTATCACTACTATGGCTGCAAAGACACATTTTTCTTTGCACACTGAATTTCAGTGCACCATCTCCAGCTCTGACCTTGGCAAACAGCAGGTGTGACAGCTCCCCTCCCTCCCGTGCTGCCCAGAAGAACATGGTAATGAAGCCCACCCCGTTTGCAGAGGTTGATTTCAGTGGTTTGGTTGCTGAGTTGCTGCTGTGCCTTATTTCCTTTAACATCTCAGGGGCTTCATGGGGCTGTCCAGAGGCCACAGGTCAGGGAAAAAATGTCTCATTAGCAGCACAATCAGGATAAACAGGAGAAAATGGGGGTGAGGAAGGAGCAGCCTGGGGCCACCAAGGTTGCCAGGCAGAACAGGGATCTGCTTGTGAAAACCAAGAATCGGGTGGGGGGGATGTGGTGCTGCTGTTGATCAGGACGGAGACACTGTTTCACCAACCTAACTGAGCTCAGGTGTCTGACCAAGGAGCAGATGAGACAGGTCTTAATGAGGAACCACCTTTAACACACTGTCTGTATTTAAAACCCCGTGGGACATGCATGACCTCCCCTGTGCCACTGATGCAGTTTTGCAATACGATTTAGACATTCAAGGGGGCAAGAAAGTTTTCTGCAGTTTGTGCTTTGCCTGGTTTGTACTTCATATGTTGTCACAATATTGACAACAACAGTTTGGCAAATACACCGACAAAGGTTTTACTACAAAGAAAACCTTCCTAAGATCTGTGGTGGCATAAAGAGAGCCTTGCTAGGATTTCACTGAAAAAATAATATCCAAATGAGATTGTCAGTGAAAAAATAAAGCTGTTTGCTCACATTTACAAAGACAAACTTGACAGCAAACCAATTTTCTGAATCAATTCCCTGCCTGACCAAATGCATCACACCCCTTGTACTAGACAATTGTGAAGAGCAGTGTGTGGTGGGCTTTTTTTTTGGGTGTTTTTCTTTGTTTGTTTGGTGTTTTTTCTTTGTTTGTTGAGTGTTTTTCTTTGTTCTTTTGAATTTGCTCTGGGCTGGTCACATTACGGTGGATGTGTAGGAGCTTGGGGACAAGAGGGGACAATCCTGAAAAAAATCAATTGCTGTAGACCTAAAACAGTGGCTGCTGGGGGTGTAATCTCTTCAGGGAGCAAGAGGAAAGAAAGGCAGCATTTTCAGTGATGGATGCTACAGTTTGGAGGCTGCCCAGCAAACTGAGAAGTCAGAATGAGAAGTTTCTGCTCCATGTGGCAGTGTCCTGCAGGAGCAAGAAAAGGAAGAACTGTGCATTTCCCCAGGCAGCACAAAACATTGAAATGAAGCACACAGGGATGCTCACCCTGCTCTGCAGTGTGGCCATTCACAGAGGGCTCTCAGGACAGCAGCCAACCACTTGTAGGGCTTTGGGTGAGAGTTTTGCAGCTCTTTCCTTTGGTAGTACCACTGAAAGAAGATGTGTCCCCTCCCAGCAGTCAGAGGTTTTCTCTCCCTGATCTCTTGCTTTGCTCTTAGTGAGCTCTAAGAAAGAGCTGGTTAATGCCATCCAGCTCATTGTCATCCTGTGAACAGGATGATTCTGGATATGTGTTTTCTGGGTACTAGGAATTCATCTGTGCTTCTCCCCAAGATTTAAGACAGTTTAGGAGCCCAGTGTGGGGTCATCTGCAAGTGTAATGGATGGACAGAACACTGGGCTCGCTGGAAAACAGTGCCCCATATACTTGCCAGAAAATGATTCCCCATCCCCTTATTAACCCTAAGTGGTACAAAAGGCAGAACCCAGCAGCTCTCCAGCACTGGAATGGTGACATCCAGCCTGGGAACAGGGCTGATAGGCAAACAGGTCACATGGTGAGATGGCCAGAATGTCCTCAAGACACCTCTGAGCCAAGCCACGCTCACACAGCTCTTCCTCATGACTTAAGTCACCCTGATGCAAAAGAAGTCCTGAGCACAAAGGGGCAAAAACCTCTGGAGTAACTCCTGAATTTATTCTTTAGATGCAAATCTCTCTTAATCAGCTGCAACTGGGCTCATACTGCCCTAGAGATTGCTCCAAGAGAGGGGCAAATCTGAGCTGGGCACGTGAGAATCCCAGCTGCTACAAAGAGCAACTTGTCACATTGCTCTTTAGTTGGTATAAATGAGCCTGGCTGAAGGCAGCAGAACTGTGCTGGTGGACATCAACTATGCAATTCAACAGGAGGAAAAGTCAATTGGAGTGAAAAGTCTTGCTGTTGCTTAATTTCCCTTGCCTTTCCCAAAAATGATGCTGATAGCAAAGCAGTATTGATGGAGAACAGGCCAGCAGGGGCTCTTTGCACTCCTGTGCCAAGTACAGAAAATTTAAACACAAAAACAGAGAAGAAAAACTTGTGTTTGCTCCTGCCAGTTAATTGTTAGCAGAGAGTAGAAATGAACCACCTTTTTTCCTTACATGACTGCACAATGAGCAAAAAAAACCCCCAAATCACTGTAAGCCTGAAGGTTCACTTTCTGTGAAGTATCAGCCCAGATAATGCCAGCCAGACTGCAAAGTCTACAGAGAACTATCATTCTCCTAAGCAGGATTTATAAAATGGGATTAAATACAGTTTTATCAATGAGTGAATGAATTGAAGGCACATTAAATAGAAAATCCCTACCCAAAGAAGCAAGTGTAAGAGTTTTATACCAATAAAATTCCTGTACTAGACTCCAGTAAGATGTTCACTTATCTGTCGGATATCTTCTTATCTCATCCTCTGAGCGCTCTTCCCTGTGTGACAAGTGTCCTGGTATCAGTCACGATAACATGATTTAAAGCTCATTTTCCTGAGAAATTAGGGCAATAAAGCCATCAGGAATGCTTGCCATGACTCAATAATCATGTAATGACTGCTCTCCACTTCCCTGGTCATTCTAAATATTCAGCCCCAGGAGATGGTGGTGCTCCTGCAGCTACAAAGCAGCCTGTGGCAATGACTGGAGCAGACCAAAGTGGGCAGAGACCCCTGTTCAGCCCTGGGAACATGGGTGAAGCACCTCTGAGACAGAGGTCAGAGGAGAACTGGGTGGATGATTTTGGTAGGAAGTCCTTGTTTTTGGTCAAAGTCTAAAAAACCGCTCAGTATCGGGTGAAGGTCAAAGTACCTTCTGATGGTGCCTTACTGGGATCTGCCTCAGCATCCCAGTTTGTTCCCTGGACTGGGATGTGCTGGTCCAGGCCAGCTACAAGTGTCCCACATCCCGGAGGACAGGGGCAATGGTTGTGCTCAGCACAGCCTGAGTTGATCAAGGAACTGAGTTCTGCAAGGGACACAGATCAGTGTGGAATGGGAGGCGACCAAACTGCAGTGCCATTGCACATCTGCACTCGTGTTCCCAGCTGGGCTCTGTGGGACAATCACATTTACAACTAAAATTATCCAGACTTTAATTTAGGCTCTAAGCAGTCTTTTACTACCCCCCAAAATTGATGCTTATCCCAGCCTTGATTTTGTGTTGAGAAACAGCTTCAATATCGACTTTAAAGCTACGATTAGTCCAGATTGCAGTGAGGGTTTTTTGGGGAAACTAATCAGCAGATTTTCTGCTTGCTTAAGCATCTGTGGAGAGTGAAAAACATAACCAAGCTGGCCCTTTGATGAAAACCCTAAAAGTGACCAATTAGTTTTCCCATTCTTTAGCCCATGTGAACCCATTCTTGAGTCATGGTGCAAATGCTGCCACCTTTACTGTTCCAGCTGACTGTGGGATTTATTTATTATGATTTTTTACTTACTCTTGGGAAAGTTACAAGCTCCCCCCCCCAAAAAAAAGACAAACCCCAAACAAACAAGAACTGTCTGCCCAGATTAAGTCTCCTGGGAAAAGAGAATCTTACTCAAAAATGTAGATTTTGACAGTTCATTATGTCTGCTTAAGGTTAAAATCTTGCCTATCACATACAGAACCAATTTCTCTAAAATACCCAAATAAAACCACAAACTCTATTTAATTAGAAGAAATAAAGGAAGGTCTAGATAGCCCTATGGCTCTGAGTAGGAACAGCATGGATAGTGACATATCCAAGCCATCAATCTTTCCTTAGACCACTATTGCAATGCAGTCACCCGCATTTTGTCAAGGAATTAGTTCATTTCTTTTCTACAGATAATGCCAAGCAGGGACAGACACCCCAAATTAAGATTTTGGCCCCCTCTCTTTTTAATAAGACTATTTGCAAACTGCCTCCTGGATCACACACAGGTTCAACCCTCACCCCCCAGGCTTTGAAACTGAGCCCTCCCTGCTGCATTGCTGCACTGTCCCATTAACATAAAACCCCTCAGCCAAAGTCTGGCTGCTCACAGAAAATATGGACATGCAAGTTGAAATCACTAAAAGAAAAAATAAAATAAAAAAAAGGTCATGGGTGAATTAACAATTCCACCACATGAGCCTTGCAGCACTACTTCTCAAATCTCTTATCTCTAATCCCCTGAGCAAAATATCCAACAACTGCAGCAGGAAACTGAGGAGAATCGTTTTTAGAAGAAGGAATTTACTATGTATCTAACTCAAGAATGTATTTTTGGAACAATAAAAATGGGATATTTTTGAGTACTAGAAATCCAGAGGGGAAAATGTACTAAATGCTGGTTGAAATTCTAAAGCATGCCAGGAAAAACAGATGGGTGTTAGGACCCATTGTAATAGAGGCAAAAAAAAAAAGTTCTAAAATGTTAGCAATTGTCCTTCTGTTGTCTATAGAGCATTGTGAGAAGACACTTGCTTCTCCAAATGCAATAATATTGAACCCAAAGCTGATTTTACAAAGCTAAGGAGATCACAAGTCACAGTTCAAGGTCAACCCATGAATGACTGTAATAAAGTGGCCCCACAAAAATCAGTCTGAGCTGAACAGGTTTGCTTGCTCTCTACAGGAATCACTGGGTCTGCCTTGTTTTAAAATCTCTCTCCTAACATTGTTTTGTCTCTGTGAACACACATACTTGCAGCAATGAGTCTTTAAAGATGTATTTTTGAAGGAAAGATCTAGATGCTGAATCTTAGGAACATCCTTTGCCTTACACCTCCCAGTAACTTTTTCCTGCTTAAATGCAACATTCTTTTTCTCCCAACAGTAGTTATTGAAGGCTTCTCCTACCAACTCCTGCACTTACTCAGTTTTGAGGTGTAACCTTGTATTTGGAAATCTGCAGGAGACCAGATCACCATGAATGTCTTTTGTTGCTACAGACCACTCAAGGATCTATCTATATATTTATATTTTCTCATATAGAGGCACTAATACAACTGCAGTACTAAATTACCAAGGCAGAGACATTGAAACCATGCAAACAACTAAGACAGCTTTGCTTGGCAGCCCAAATAATCTGTGGCCATCGTGGAAAAATCTCAATCTAAAATGCAAAAAGGGGTCGGTTTTAAGGAAGGAAACCTCAGCAGGGAACTTCACCAGCTTGTTGGTGTCAATTTCCACACACGTGGGGCCAGCTTGAGAAAACCTCTTCTGTTGCTACAGACCACTCAAGGAACAGAGAGAGGAATGACCATGGAATGGTTTGGGTTGGAAAGGACCTTAAAGCCCATCTCATTCCACCCCCCCTGCCATGGGCAGGCACACCTTCCACTAGACCAGGTTGCTCAAAGCCACACCCAGCCTGGCCCTGAACACTTCCAGGGATGGGATATCCACCACTTCTCTAGGCAACCTGTGCCAGTGCCTCACCACCTCCACAGTCAAGAATTTCTTCTTAATATCTCACCTAAACCTGTCCTCTCTCAGTTTAAAGCCGTGGCTCCTTGTCCTGTCACTACATGCCCTTGTGAGAAGTCAATCTCTCTTGCAGGCCCCCTTTAGGTGCTGGAAGGTGCTCTAAGGTCCTCCTGAGCCTTCTCTTCTCCAGGCTGAACAGCCCCAACTCTCTCAGCCTGCATCACATCCATCCCTTGAGCACACTGCTTTGTTACAGACCATTTCACCAGCGCCGGCGTGAAGAAAGGCAAGCAAACAATACTGGAGGAATAACATTAATCTCCAAATAGCCACTTTACAATGGTAATGTCAGGAAAAAAGGCAGCTTATCCACTTTCTGTGAAGTGAATAAAAAGCTAAAATCCTCAGTGATTTGGAACAGCCACGATACAGAACTCCAAGTAAGAGCTTTTTTAACAGAGGTTGGCAGTGACAGTGATTCAAACCCACGACAATTCAGTTTCCAGGAGCAAAGATGCAGAGGGAATAGCATGGTGCCCATACTTTGTCTGCTTACTGAAGTGGAAAATTCCTGGAAGTGAACAAATTTGAGAGCTGTAAGAGTGATTATTTTGTGTCAGAGGGATTGCAGACCGCCCCCCCCCCCCCCCCGCCCCC
>VXAU01002928.1:328642-406148 GCA_013399695.1 Formicarius rufipectus | reverse complement strand
ACACCCCCCCCCCCCCCCCCCCCGGAGACTGTGTGAGTTCAGATCACCAGACTTCAGGAAAGGCAGGTGCTAAATAGCAGTGACTTTCTGCAAAGGGCCCTGCCTAAAATTTTCACTTGAATTTCACTAGAATTCACTTGAATTTCACTAGAATTAGGACTGGCTGAAACATTTGTGACTGCTCACTGTTTAGATTCCCAGCCAGTGGGTATTTAACACCTTCACTGCCAGAGCCTCTATGCATTAACAAAGCTCAGAAATAGTTTGTTTTTTTTTTTTGGAAATTTTGGCATCTCATGGAACATTAATGCTGCATCAGAGACAGAAAATACAAAAAATGTCGAGTCGAAAAAAGAAAATAAATATTTGCCTGGCTAAAATGAAAAAAAACCCCAAAACCATGCTTTGGGAAACTGCACACTTCTTGTTTTGACAAGGTATTAGACATGATTTGCTCACAGTTATAGCATCACTTTTAGGCTGAAATGTAGCAGCCTAAAGGCATGACAAAATATTTTTTACTCAGGAGAATTCTTGTCCCATCTGCCTTTTCTTCTCTTGAACCTACTGAGATGCACGTAATTATCTGGAGGCTAAATTTGGACTATAAAGTGATAATTTTATTTCCCCCCATCCCTTTTAGCTTTTTATGTATTTCCACAGCAAAACAAATGGAATGCTCCAAAGAGGCTTAGCACATCAAATAGGGAATTAGCAGCAGGAATCAATAATCTCCGAAGTAACAGAGATCCTATTTCCAGGCAAATACTCTTAACCTCAAAATAAACAAAATCCCCCCTCCTGAAATAAAACCCTTGCAGGGGGACATCAAGCCCTGTGTGCTGTGCTGCTCAGGCCTTTCCCTCTGTCCCCTGCATGATGGGACATCAACCTTCTCCCTGAAGTTCTGGGTCTTCCCTGTGACATTTCCAATGAGGTGCTATCAAAATCCACATTTTTGCAGTTGTTTGCCCTCTAAAGGAAGACTGCCTTACACTGGTGCCCTTTTTTTCAGTTTTTTTACTTTATTGAGCTACTGACTGGTCTGAATAGCTGATGCAGCTGCCATTCAGGCAGAAAAGCTGTAGAGAATTAATATTTCAAATGCTTTGCACTCAGGATGAGCAAAGTGTGTTTGTTCATGGCTGCTGACATGTCTTAAGAGAAGCCTGGATTTCCCTGCAGGGCACACTGCAGTGCCAAGACTGAAATACCTGTGTCCAGGGCACTCAGTGCCCTGATTTTGTGGCATACACTGGTTTTCTGCATATCCAGTAATGTTGTAATTTTTCCTCTGTGTGTGCAAAAAAGTCCTTATTCATCTCTAAGTGGTCTTTGTGTTAACACTGTCATAGGGAAAACATGAAAAACTGCAACCTCACACAACCGTACCAGGTGTAATGCTGAGTACATTTGCTTTCTTGATATATCTGTCCAAAAGACATGTAGTCCCATATTAAAAAAAAAGACCGATAAAACCTTAAATCTTATTTATTACTCTTTAAAAAGTCCTGCTGTTTACTCACACACCATGGCCTGCATGTGAAACTCCAGGGTTTCTGGGCACAGACAGATGCCCACACACACAAGTTAGACTGACTTCTCTAGAAGTCCTGCTTGCACTCTCAGTCATAGCCATGGGGCACATACATGAGCACACGTATATTTAAAAGCTGATTTGAGTCAGGATGAAAAATTGTGTTTATGTGTTTGCCTGCTTTACAAGCACTGCCTGCATTAAATCTCCTGCACGTGTGATGCCAAATAGGCCACAATACACTGAAGAGGTGGGGAGTGGGGGAGGAAATACAAATTATAACTTCTGAGAGAGGTTAAATATTTTACTCAAAGAGCAATTTCACCATTTTACAATCATCAGCCTATAAAGTGAAATTTTTTCCTGCCAGTCAGCTTCTTTTATTTACTTGTACTGCCACCTGATTTGTTTCCTTTACAGAAATTACAAGGTCATCCAAGCTAAGCAACTGTTGTGCTTGTGATTAACTCCCCACAATCAGCAGGCAGAAAATATGAAAATTCATGGTTAAAGTTTTTCAAGGTAGAAATGTCTGACCTAGTTCTTTATGGAGCTGCCCTATATTTGTCAATATTAACCAGCAAGAGAAACAGACAAAACCAACAAACAAACCACCTTTGTTTTCAAAGACGGACTATAATATTTTGAAGTAGCTGCTTCCTTGCTTGTGTTTGTTTCACCTGTTTTAATTAATGCCATTCCTTTACTCAAAAGAGAGTACTTCATGGGCTCCACCTGGCCTCTGGTTCACTGGAGAAAGAAGGCTATTTCTATTACCAAAATACGTGATTTTGTTTCTGCCACAAGTTTGCACTGTATTACCATCAATTATTTTACCCAGCAGAGAAATGTGGCTTCCTCTCAGATAGAAGCTGACAGTAGTTTGATAACTAAAAGCAACACTGAGAACAATTTGGGACAGAAAATGGAGGATACCACACCCCACTGAAACTACAAAGGAAATTAAGGTAGACTTAATATATTGCCTCAGCTGTGTTGACAGCCTGAATTAGACCTCAAATACAGACTGTGTCAGGGAGCTGAAGAGTATGGGATGCATGAAGGGGAAATTGTAACCCCATAATGTACTTTGCCTCCACTTCTGCAGAGAAGGGATGGGAGAAACAGATGCTGCAGTGACAGTGTGGGGTGACTGGAACTCACAGGCAGTGGGAGCAGGGACAGACCCCAGGAATGGGAAATTCCTTTCTGGGTTGGTGACATCTCTTATTGAAATGAACTTCTGACGTGGGGAAAACACTTTTCATTTCATCAGTGGTCACGTGGGTGCCTCTGGGGAGGCCTTACCCTCAAATGCTGCTGCCTGTTGCCCACCATTAAAATCATCCTCCACCTCGGCACAACGTTCCTCCTCCTTTATAGTGACAGAAATGTACATTTGGAGCTTCACCTTCTAACGTGGAGAGACACATCTGCCCACGGACAGACCATATCCACTCTCTGCTTTCATAAATACCAAAACATCTGCTGGCCCTGGCTGAACAGAACTGCTGGGGACAGGGTTTCATCCCATGCCAAGGAGGAGCTGCAGAGGTTAAGGAGACTGGTCACCTCCCACACGAGGGAGCATGTAGAGGTGACATGTTTTGCAGTGACACCGTGACCTCCCCTTTCCTTTGATTGCTCCACTGACCTTTTGTCATAGCAAGTTACTCAGACGAAGCAAACTCGGGCAAAACAACCACCAACTATCAAAACAATAGTAACAGCATCATTCATGATGTCAGACGTGCCTTTTTCCATCATGAAGGATGATGTTAGCCATGGAAGTTCCTAATATAAAGAGACAAGTGCAAACTGTGCTCAGAAATGAGGATACTTGCCCTACTGAAACACAGAGTGAGATGCCTAAAGAGATCTTGGTATCGGGGTGTTTTTTTCCCAAAGCACACGGACTTTGCTGTCCACGACAGCTGGTCATGTAGTGGAGTTTTCTAAAGCTCATAGGCACATCTGTACATTTGGAGACACCCAAAATACCTTAAAAAAAAATTAAATATATATATATGTGTGTGTGTGCATATGTCTCTTCAGTGGCTTGCCCGAGGTTGGAAAGAGTGTATTTTAACTACAAAGCCATCCTTCTCTTCAGCATGATAGAGCTCCCCAGGACACAGACCACAGAAAAGATGTCTGACAAATCCCATCTCCCCTCTGCCCCCACGTGCAGAACCCAGCCCAGCTGTGCTCAGACTATTCATCCCCGGTGCTGGAGCCCAGACGTGTCTCGACAACAGCCCAGTTTCCCCTTGTCACCCCTAAACAACCTCCTGCTCTTCCTGCCTTCCCCCTGCTGCTCAGGACAACTCAAACACCTCCCCCGGGGCTTACACAAACCAACAGCATCCTCAAGAAGCTAAACCAACAGGGGGAAAAAAAAATACCATTTCCCCCTGGGGTACCGTGGCAGCTCCTCTAATCCCGGTTTTTCCCTTTCCCGTGGGATCCGTCCCCTCCGGGCGCTGCCGCCAGGGATGAGCTCTTGCTTTAGGCACTCGCTTGCCTCTCCTTAGGGGAAGCCGTCAACAACCGGGCGAGAATTGCGGCCGTCAGGCGTCATTAGGAAGGAATTATTTCACGTGGCCCAACAAAAAGAGGTCTGTGAATAAAGCCTAATCCCGCTGTCTGCCAGTTCGCTTTATCCCGAGATGAGTCGGGGCTGGCAGCGCAGGACGGGCACCGGCCAAGAGGAGGTTCAGCCGCGCTCGACGGGGCCCTGGTGCTGCCATCCCCGGGCTGGATAAACCCTCCCCTTTACGGGACTGCCACGCTCTTCAAATAATTAACCATTTCAAAAAGCTGAATCTCCTCACAGCCCTAATAATAGGAACGATCACTTCGGGCTGTTCAGTCCTCTCAGGGCTCTGAAGGAATGGCTGTGCAAACCCTGGACACTGACCCTTCCTCAGCACTGGCCATACCTGTCACCTTCACAGTGATGCCGAAGGTGCAATCCTTTCTCCAAACTGTCTTATTTTTCTACTCTTCTTTCTTATTCTTTCTAGCATCTGATGTCAACAAGTCTAAAAATCTCATAGCAGCCTCATGACATTAAAAAAAAAAATCAATGGCAATTTTTCATACTTGTGGGAATTCACCAAGTTCATTTCATCACAGGATTTCTGCTTCTAAGCAGCTTTTTTTTTTCAGTACAGCTGAGGCAGATATGATATTGATCAGGGAATGCACAGAGTGGATTACCTTTCTCAGCAAGGTAGCAGGTGACCATCATCTATCAAACCTGCCACTCCATAAACTTTTATGACTTCTCATGCTACACTTCTCAGTCACAGACAGCTTGGTACTGTTTTCACAGCATCAGTGGGACTATAAACACCTCTAGCAGGTGTGCATGCCCATACCTCAAGTGTCCTTATTTACAGCCATATGCACACACACAGTGTCCCTGATCTGTTGCCTCATGACACTTGCAATACATTATTTCTGTTGCTTCAGATCAAGATTTCCCACTTGCCAGTGGAGGGACAGCACTCTGTGAAGTACTGCAGTGAGTGAATCCAGGGTTATACAAAAACCAATGCAGAGCTCTCCTGTACATCTGACAGAAGAGCTTGCCACTGATTCACTGCTTTAAAGCCAGAAGAACATAAATAGTGACCCACTCACAGGATTCAGCTGAGGCACAGGAAGAGCATCCCCCAGGGTCACAAGAAAAGCTGTAAGTAGCTTGGTATTCTCTTACTTATTTGTTTTATTATTAGTTAACGTGCAAAGGGCTGCACCCCACCCCTCATATCCCTTTGCTTTCACACTCTTGGGTTAAACAACCTACAGCTAACAACTTTTGGCAGCAGCACAGCACAAACTCTTGCTGGATTGCAAAATCTCATCAGGCTGCCTGTGGCACCTGCCAGTGAAGGGCAGCAGTCCCTGGACAAGCACTGCTTGCCTGGGGACAGCCTTCCTGTGTCTCCTGACCTGCACTCAGCCTGCCCTCTGCCCCGAGGTGGGCAGGGCTGTGCTGATGGGACAGACACGGTGCTGACCAGTAACAGCACTCTACACGTCTAGAAGTTCCCTCAACATTGTTTCTCATTGTGATAATAGCACACTGGATTACCAGATTTTTTTGTATTATTAGGTCATCCTATTCCAGCAAGTAGGAAAATCCAGAATCTAAGCAATTCAGGTAAAAAAAAAAAAGAAAAAAGACACTGCCATGCACTCCTGAACAGCAGCAGCCCAAAATCTCAGCTTTAATACTCCTGTATCTAATTGCTAATGAGCACCTTTGCCAGAGCTGGGCGGTTAAGAGGCTCAAAAAAGATGTGAGTGCTTTAGAAAGCCTCTCTTGTAGGATGCATGGTGTATCAACCATAGTCAAAAGACACGCATTGTCTCAGGGTATGGGAGAGACTTTGTGAAAGACACACCAAAAATCAGGTCTTTCCAGTTTAAAGGGGTACAAAGTCCTCAGTGAAGTCTGGTATTTTTCTAAAGGGCTCTTGTGCTTACCCTATAATATTCTGATTATGAAAGTCCATGTGGTCTCTTAGGACCACAGTTGTGACTCCCTGGTGAAACAGAAACTCGAGGACTGGCACTGAAACACCTGTCTCAGCACCAGGGACAGTCCTGCAGTCTCTGGGGGACGTGCAGCTCTGCTGTCCATCACCCACCACTGCTGGCTCCCCTCCTCACCAGGGGTTCCTGACAGGCAATTCCTGACAGGTTCTGCCCTGGGAGAACCTCCAAGCTTCACAGTCACAGCCCAGATATGCCTCATTCCTCCCCCTCTGACAGCCACTGACAGCTCAGTGCGGGTCCTGCTGGCCCCGACCTCAATAACCAGGGGACCTTTGCTTCCCAGCACGTCCAACACAGCCAGGGAAACAGGCAGGAGGGCTAAGCCTGTCATTTCCCTCCCCTTGTTAACTTTCAGACCCCTGTTTTTCTCCTTGCTGTCTTACAGTCACATACACTTCTTGAGCAGCTGTGAGGCCGTGCAGGCACCAGAAGGATAAAACGCAGGGAGAAGCTGGACAGGCAAAAAAACCCCTCAAACTAAACCAAAAAAAGAAAAACCCCAAACCTGTCCCAAATGAAAAAAAATCCCTACCCAATTAAAGATTTACTTAGCACAGAAGGTTTGTATTTCAGAGTAGAAGTTCTTGGAGCTAAAAAGGTTTTTAGCAGACAAGAACATGACCTCCAGCATCCATTTCGTAACCCCGAGTCACAAGTGGTTATGAGCTGAGAGTTGTGCATCTGATTTGTGCTCTTTGCTTCCCAGTAGAGATCACATTTTGGAGTAACCCATTCTGGATTGTTTAGAGGAAGAGGTCTTCTAATCAGTGGCTGTAACTAGTTGCCATACTGTGCAGACTGCTCATGGTGCAGTGCCCTATTCATGTGGCTGGAATTCATGAGGTGGGGGATCTCCTGCCTTTATCAAGATGTATTTTCCCACCTTGGGCAAGAAGCTCCAGTTTTTGCTTGGGTTTGCATGTGCTGAGCCATGACACAGGACACAAACCAGCTGAGCACTACATCCATGTGAAGTGTTCCTGTGATGGGCACGAGGATTTGGTCTCGTGGCTGAGCTAACAGTGAGGTTTGTGGTGGGCCAGATCCTGCTGTAAGACACAGTCCCTGCAGCCCCACCTTACAGCTGGTCTGGTCTCACAGTCAAGGCACTGCTGTCCCACCATGGGGAACACGCTCTTGAACCTCTCTTCCAGTTGGTGAATGCAATGATGGAGTCATGACGACCCCCTGGGACTAACAGGAGGTTCAGAGGTTCCAGGCAACATTTAAACAGGATCTGAACAAACCATTCTGTGCCAGACTGATTCCATGTGTGACTCTAATAGGGCTGGAGGAACGACACCTGGGATGGTTTCGGTCCCACACAATATGTCAGTGGCCAATCTCAATATGCCTGGCTATGAGCATCTTTAACAATGACATTCTCTTTGTAGTACTAAATTCTGCTCTGCCAAATGTGGCAGCCAGTGAGCTCTTCCAAGCTAAATACTGGGAGGATTATGCATAAATACTGAAGTATCCTAATCAGCCTCTTGGTGAAAATTAATGGATCCGTTACAGACAATAACTATATGCTGAAGTTTTTATTCTGCATTTTTTTGACTTCTGTAAGTGGCATCTGTGCTTTGGTTGGCTGGCTATTTTCAACCCCAGGGGGCCATTGGTGGAACAGTACAAATCCCTCTGAAATCCCAAATTGCCAGCTGCTATTACAGTCTGCATCTAGCATCTTCTCTGAGGACTATAAATGCTTCACTACTTTAATTTTGCTTGGCATTTGCATCACTGTGTGACAATTACCGAGCAACAGCAAGCGATGGATCCAGTAATGAAGTCTGGACAGGAAAGAAATACTGCCCAAATTGAAATATTTTCTCTGTTTTAATGGAATATTCATCAGTCTGTGCACATGGATACATTACATTTGGATACACAGCACTGGGAGGACAGGCACTCTTCTTTTTGCTGCTGAAATGCCTGTGGCTTCTTGCATGTTAGAGATGAGCAGCACTGTGTTGTCCTCATATTTCTTAATTGTATTCAATTACTCAAGGGGATGAGACCCTAAGCTGCAAATATCAGTAATTAAAAGGTCAATTAAATGGCAACTGTGCTGTTCCAGTTAAGGCTTGTGAAACTCTCCCAGTTTCAGTGATTTTACACTGGTATAAAGCAGGAATCAATTCAGCTCAGCTATTTTTTTTTAAATCATATACACACACCTTTAATTAGTTGAACTATTTGTGGTTGCCCCTGAGTCCTAGGGGCAATATGAGAAGACAAGATCAAGCATTATAGCTCAGACTAAATTAGCAGAGATGCAATTGGGGAAACAAACAACATTAGGGGAGTACAGGTCTTACACAGGAAGGGTTTTGGGTACAGCCAAAATTAGCTTCTCTTGTTAAAAGGGCACAGGCTGAGGAAATATTCTTAAAAGCAGGTTTTGGAGAGGTGAGAAATAAAATATTTGCAATGAAAAAGACCTGGAGCACAGTGAGCTGTGCAGAATCCAGTGCTTGTAAATGACACTACTTTCCTTCATCAGCCAGAGCTGCCAAACTTTGGAGACACCCAAGAAATTTAGGCAAAGGGACAACACAGTGGAAATGTTGTCCAATGTCATCGCAAGGTCAAGCAGTGAGATACACTAAGAGATGAAAATTTCAACTCTTCAAAAGGGTTCAAAATTAATCATATCAACACTGAGACCTTATTGTCCTCTTTGGGATCCAGAGCTTCACATGCAGGTGCAGTTCTGACAAAGTTCTAGGCTGAATAAAGACTGAACTGAAAAATCACAGCAGCAGCAACAGAGTAGTACCATCCTGCATATTTTGGACATGATTGTTGAGGCTGAAGAGTTAGAATACTGAAGAGTTAGACAGGTCTTGGAGCAGGCTAAGCATGATCCAGCACAAAGACTTGCAAAGACAGATTGGAAAGATGTGGTTACTTTTTTCCAAATAGGTGATAAATAAAAAAAAGAGTAAGGCTGTGGAAAAAAATAAATAAAATGCTGAAAGTGGTATTTACCAGGAGCTCCTATTTCTCCCGTCTTCAGAACATGGTAACAAGTGTTACCCACTTATCCACTCTAAAAATCAAAAAAGAAAGCCCACAAGAAAATCTCCAACAACTGGCTGGTCATCTCCTTGGGGTTTCCTCAGAGTCACACTGGAGGGTAACCAACAGCATTCACCAGCAATACACACCACCAAGCTGATAACACAACAGCCTTGAATTAATTACAGAAGTCATGGCTGGAGCACAGGAGGTTCTTAGACATTCCTATCTGACCTCAGTTTACTGATTTTTTTGCAGAAATCTTCCACATTTAAAGAATTTAAAAAATTACACCCACCTGTACCCCATGTGATAACAGAAAACCATCATAGCTGGTGAGCCGCACTGTTATGAAGAAGACAAGTGTCCAGCCAGGGTAAATCTGTCCAGCCTGACCCAATAAGGCACATACTGAAGGACTTAAGCATTTTGGACCAGGACAAGTCTCAGCTACTCATGGGAGATGCAGTCAGAAGAGAAAGTTGTACCTCTGCCCACTGGCCAAACTAAACAGCTTATGAAATGGCACCTGCAGCTCCAGCCCAGTGTGTTGGCAAAGCTGAGTATGTCCCAATGGTGCACCAACAAGAAACAAATCCACACAGCTCATGCTGATATTTAACACAGTCAAAGGTCCCACAGCATATACCAGGAAAATGAGCTAGGGAGTTGTATGGGAAGTTTGATTGGAGCAGAAATAACGACTCGAGTCTTTTTTTCCTTCCCCATGACTTTTCCTCTTCAACGCTGCGACAGATTTCAGAAGACTAAAGCCACAAACTGATTCCCCCGCGTATTTCCAAAAGCAAGGGTTAAGAAAAACGTTTGCCTCTTACCTTGTTAACTTTGTCCCAATCTGCTGCCTCAGTTCCAGCCTCTCCTCATCAGTCTGCATGGGGAGGATGTTCTTTTCCTCCAGCTCTCTCTTGGAAGGCCTGTTGCTCAGTTTGATTGCTAACGAGTCCTTCCTGCAGATCTTCCTTGCCAGGGAGCCTGGGAGGGAGAGAGAGGGGAGGCTCTGCCAAAGGAGGTGTCATCATTTCATTACTGCATGCAGCTGGCAAAGAAGGGCCAGCCAAGAGAGGACAGGAGGTTCTCCTTTACACTGGGCTGGACTGTGGGAAGAGGGGTGTAATTAACTTCATGTGCTCAATTAACCTCAATTCATATCATAATAAGGAAAAACTGAAATTGGTGGATATACAGGAAAAAGAAATTAATATATTGCTCCATAGAGGGGAGTAGAGCAGAAGGACTTGTTTCAAAATTGCTTCCAGCATCCATGGCTTTCTTTAGCCCAGTTTATGAACCACAAAATGTGGTTCATCATTTGACCTCAGAATCTGGGCAGGCATCAGAGTTACAGCGTGTGAGAAGAGAGAGGTCTGAGCGTCCCCTGCAAGGTAACGTCACGACATCCAAGCTGCCACTGGAAGGAATCAAATGTCAGTCAGAAGCAGCACAGATCTCTCCATACATGAACTGACACTGCTTCCCAGACAGTGACCAAGACTGTGAAAACCAGTGGCCTTTAGTGGCTCAGACTTGCCTTCTGAGGCTTGTGTCCAAAGCAGTCTGAGGAAGGAAGACAGAGATACTCAAACCCGTGAGAGGTTTTGGCCTTTGGCAGGAGAGTGCAAGCCCGCATTCCTGCTCTGTTCTTTAGTTTAAGGGCAAACACTGCTTAATTTCACTTGCAGGGGAAGGGAGGGTTCTGAGGAGAAGAAATATGCCTGTTTTAGAATCTTCCATGCGTGCAGTTTCCAGAAAAAAAGAAATCCAAGGGCCTGAAACCTTAACTCAACGTGTAGGATGAGGAGCAGCTGTCATATGCAAAGTACTGCATCTCCTTGGGAAAGTCTTGTGATGCCACACTGAGGCAGGAGGTGGGCTTTCTTAGAGAGGTCAGGCAGGGGCCACAGGTCCCTTCCCAGTCTGTAACTGTGATATGGGTATCAACCTCTTCTTATCTGAGCCCAGTCCTGACCGTGACCCCTTTCAAAGCATGTGCACACTTGGGAAAGTGTATCCCAAAGCCAATTTCTAAGTGAACTAATATAAGCCCAAACCAGTCAATTTAGTCTGAGAGCTACCCAGACAGGGATTCATGTGCATTAGGGAAGTCACTAGAAATTCATACTACTTGTTTTTTTTGGATTAGTATCTCCATGCAGTCAAACCCTGAGAGATGCAAAAGCCACAGTCAGGAAAGAGAGCACATAGGCCTTTTGTTTCCCTTCTTATTTTAAGTTTAGACTGAAAATCAAGTAAATGAGAAAGGGAAAGAAAAGGGAGCGAGTCTTACTTGTAAATAATGAGTTATCCTCCTCTTCGTCTTCCTCTTCTTCCTCTTCCTGTCTTGGGTAGAGGCAGGAAGAGTCTTCATAGTCAGTCTCATGAGGCACATTTTCTTTATTGTCATCGCATTCGATCACAACAGTTGGCACTTGTCTCATGTCTGGAAGGCCCCCAGGTCCTGTTTTTGGAACACTGTCACCTGTGTGTAAACCAGAGCTGTTGGGAAAGAAAAACAAATAAATAAACCAGAGGAAACAGCTCAGTGAGAGACAGAGGTCCTTCCCTCACTGCATTTAGGAAAGTAGTGGTTCCTCCGTCCCTTTTGGAGAAGAAATGACAAGAGAAAGATCTGCAAGACCAGCAAGACATCTAATGGACCTTACATTTAGGGTACAACACTTCTTAGGGAGAAGTAGGACATGCAGGCAGAAATACTGGCAGCCAGGATGAAGTACTGAATATCTGTGGCAAATATTTAATGATCAGCTATTTGGGGTGGCAAGCTTGCCTTCAGCCTGGTCTGTGTGACCTCTCCGTGGTGTGCAGGCAGTAAGGAGAAAGTGTCTCACCTGAGTGCAAAAGGTGGATAAAACTGGGATAAAAATGTACAGACTGTAGGGGTTAATTGTAGAAAGGAAGAGGGAAACCATGACTTGCACTCCTTAGATAAAACCAGTTTTTATCTAATAACTCATGTTGCTTCTCCAGTGTGGAATCAGAAGGAGAGATTGGCAGGCAAAAATGATGGCAGCTCTGGTTTATTTGGGAGACAGCAGAAACCACTCTCTCTTCTAAGTCCCAGCTGAGCAACAGCTACATGAAAAGTGGGGAACATTTTCCTGCTGACCTGGAGGGCACACAAATTTGGGTCTCTCCTTACAGAGTAGCCTCAATTCCCTTGAACAGTTCAGCCTGCTCTGAATACCAGAGGCTTTCTGCATCTTGAAATGATTGAAATTATTTTCTACTGAGTCAATGTGAAACATTTTGCTTTCTTGTGAAAAGTTAACATGGACTCTTAAATGGCTGCCAGATAAAACCCCAGAAAGACTCCTAAAAATGTAGTTCTGGGAATATAATACTAGTCCACAATATGTTTAGGGATTAAGGAGAAGAAAAGGTTTCAGATACTGTGAGCAAACCATACCATGGTGTTGTTATCATGTTCAGCTTCAAAGAAATCATTTGGTTAATTCCAACACTTTCTATTGCAGACTAACCAACAATGAGATGCAGAGCTTTATTGGATGCCTTTTACAGAGAAAATCCATTTTCTCAGTGGTAGTCCATGTTTTGTATCACAAAGTGAGAAAGATTTATGAAGAACTGGCTTGTGAATTTTTCTATTAGACTTCAATGAGTTTGACCCAAAAAAAAACTTTATCCCCAATGCGGTTTTAAAATTCATCAGCTGAATTTTCAGAAATGACACATCAATGCACTATAACCTTTAAAAACTTTCAACTAGCTCTTAATTTATTGAAATACTTCCAGAATTTTAATATTATGAACTTCATCAAATCTGTTCGCTCTGTAACCTAATTTCTGAATAAGTCTCTTCATGAGGAAAAGGCAGGAAACTCAACAGTCTGGAATCAAATTTCAGAGAGGAACTACAATATTGTGACATTCTGTTCACTGTTTAGTGTTCCCCTGTGTCCTGAGGGAGGGGGGTGTGGGTTACACCCCATGGGTGTGCGCACAGGGCAGCAAAATCCAAGTGGCTCAGCAGCTCAGGTTATCCAGCAGCTCCGGGATGGCAACAAGATCCACAAGTTACCACAGAGGAGCTTTATTTGAACTACTGATCTAGAAATAGGCAGCTTCTCCTCTCATTGTGATCTCTCTGAATCATCTCCTCTCTTGATAATACCACTCTCTATTTTAAGCCCCTCGTTTTTCCTGGTGGTGTGTGTTGTCCTTGATTAAAATCAGCCTTCTCCACGGCCTTTTCACTAAGTCAGCTGTCGAAGCAAAGCTGCTGAAATACGTGCAGTGCTGCAGGATACTTAAGGAAGACAAAGCAAGGTCACTGGATGTGTCCATTGGGTATAAATTCCTCTATATCATTAGCAAAACTCTCACCCGGTTAGGTGGTCTACACCACAACATTTTCCAGCGTTCTTCACCGAAAAGCACATTACCGTGTTTGAAACAGCTCTTTTAAAATCACTTTCGTGTTTTGCAACAAAATTAGAGAACAAAGCTACAGTGAAGCAAGTGCTTGTGACAAGAAGATAAACGCATCTTAACACACTGATTTGAATAATTCGTAGCTCACCAGTACAAGCAACTTGCAATTACTGCTGCATCATCCTTACATGATCAAAACGGCAACAAAAAGTCACACCACTACAGCCCGACACGTTTCTGGTGAGAAAATATTTCAATGAAAAACCTCAGTTGAAGCGTGTGAGTGACTCATGGTGCAGACAAAATCAAAAGAGAAGAAAGTGAAATCCCTCCTGTAAAATCTAGTGGGGGAGAAAAACCCACACGCTGCTCGTCTGTCAGCCCAGGCTCTTTGATTCTGGAATAAAGGGTTACATTTTTATCAGCGTGTTTTCAGACCCACGGAATACTTTTCCGCACTTACCAGTTACAACAAAAATGTGAAAAAACCCCCACTTCAAACCATTGTATATATGTTTCTACTACAGGCACGTGTGTGTGAGAGACAGAGAGAGAAGGCAGAGCTCTAAATATTAAGTGTTTCTATCCTTAGGCAATGCTCAAGTTTAGACAAGAGGTAATTCTCTTGACAAGTTTTATGGGAGAGAAATGCTTTCTGACTCAAACACTCTTTCTAAGATTCACAAGACGCCGACAGTAATGTCTAATGCATTTCATTTCATAAATCTACAGGCTGCAGCTGGGCTGGCTGTCCCAAAGGAACGGGTTTCATTCCATCTTTTGCCTCCCAGGGATTTTTCAGTGCTCTGCCACGCAGGCAACCCCAGCCCGGCCGAGAGATATTGCCACTTCTCAGCTCTTCAGTACCAACAGAGACCTCGATGCAGCTGCTCCGGTACAACGAGCCCACAGAGTCATTGAAATTAATTGTCACCTTTCCAGACTAGGCAGAAAATGAGGCTATTTCAGATGAAGGCACTGCCTCCCCATGTCAAAATTGAAGGCACGTTCTGGTGGCACAAGAGAGTCTCTGAAGCTTCCTTGATGTGCGGCTTTGGACATGGGCACGGTCTTTTTCTCTAATTCATTTCAGTCAGGAAGGGGAAACCTGCATATTTTGGTGGCAGGGCTTCTCAGATTTACATCAGCTCTGAAAAAAATGCATTCTGAAATGGCAAAAACTGGTGCCCACATCTGGATTTTACTTATGCTTGACATGCACCCTTTGGGCTGAAGGGGAGAGCACAAATTGGCCCCAGAGGTTGCAGAAAAAAGGTTACATGGAAATCACACGTTTCTCTGTTTCAACTTGATCTATAATAAAACTGGTGATTTATCAGGGAAAATAGAGGTAAACTGGCAGCACAAATGACATGTCATCATAGTCATGCTATGACAAGGGGCAGGTTGCCCTTCTGAGAAGAGGTTATGACTGCCACAAAATGTTTGCAATCAAAAGTGTTAAGTGTGCAAATGAACTTAATGTTCCATAATGACTGTAATAAAACTGAATAAAAAAAAATCCAGGAATTAACTGTCATTTTAAGTCATAAGAACAACTGGGACCCGAATAGCTATGACATGCTTTTAATGTACCTCAAGACATGAACTTATTAATATGCACCTGATCCAGGTGAGGCAGGAACCTGCAATCCCTCCTGCAGAGGGGGAAAGAGAGGGAGAGAGGCTCAGGGGCTTTCTCAAGGTCAAACAGCAAAATAACTTCTGGCTTCCAGGCCCATACAGGGGGAGAGCTCATTTTCCTCTGGCAAGCTTGTGGCTCATTGGCACAGCACTGATTTTCAGCTATCAGACTCCAGATGTTGTTAGACTATCCAGATTGCAGAGATCTCATATGTGAAAGGAAAAAATCCAGATTTCTAGAGGAAGGGGATATTTTAGCCTTTCATTCTTTGTCCACACTCACAGACCAGGTGGAGAGAAGAGTTATGAGGTCTAAGGAAAGTTTACTGGGCAAAATGTGGATTTGGTTATGGATTGTGTCTATCAATGGAGCTTAAATGGCCTTGAGGAGCTTCCACTGCAGCAGGACCAAAGAAACTAGCCACAAGGAAGAAAAGGAAAAAATCCTGAAGGCAAAGAAAAAATTCAGAGCAGAAACCTGATCTGTGCTTGTCTACATGATCCTCCCTTATTAAAAACAAAACACTACTCTAAATAATCCCCCAACCACCAGACTTGGCAGCATCATTGCTGCAGCACCCTGGCAATTATTCTGTCAAGTTGTAGGATTCTTTTGAGATCACGTCTGAGATCAGCAAAAAGCAAGCTGCCAGTGAAGCTCAGCATTCCCCAGAAGGTGCCTCAGAGGTTTGTCAGGCTCTCTTATCTGCTCAGGGTTCCTGACCCAGCAGCAGTGACCCCGTACCCTGGTTCTCTTGGAAGGATCAGTGAAGGTCCTGCAGGGAAGGAGGATGGCCCTACATGTCCTATCCATGCACACCACCTGATCTGAAAGAGAGGGAAGGAGATCCAGGACCTCTGCAGTTCCAGCAGGCTCTCCAGAGCTCTGCACTGAAGTGTACAATGATGAATATTGCAGTGTCATTTCTCTTCAGTTTAGTCCAGGGAAAATAATGACTGTAAAAAACGTTGGTGTTTGGTGCAAATAATCTCAAGTTAAATAAATATATTTTAAAACTCTGCACAAATCAAGAAAACTTAGCAAATTTACCTAGATCACAATGTGGCTTGAAAAAGCAATTTAAGACTTTAACAGCTAGTGTCACCTTCACAGACCTGTAAATGGTTTGAAATACTTTTACCTTTAAATACTGTAAAAGGAATGATTGCTGTTGCAGAGGAAATGGTCATCCCCTATTTTCTCCTTGTGAATGCACAAGTTATTGATTTGTTTTGACAGGCAGCACAACTGAAGTACTCAATGCATCAATCCATGGTTGAAATAACAGTTAATCAACACAAATTGGTTATGAAAAATCAACTGCCTGCAATACTGTGAACTAGGATTCCTATCAATTTTAAATGGGAAATATCAGTGCCGGAACCTTTTCTTCTGCAAAGGGAGGCAATTGCTTCACCCTGGGAAATGAATCCTTGCTTATTCAGCTTTTAACAAGCAGCAGAGCTTCAGCTTCAAATTAATAGTTATACACAAGCAACATCTTTAAATCAGTTAAGTGTATATTTGCAAACATAAACATGATGGATGACTGGGAATTGGAGCACTCATTGCTGTGGGGCAACAGATGCCACAATGAAGTCACACCCCGAGAGATGTCACTGGGCTCAGCATAACCAAGAGCCTTCTGCACACGGTGGGAGCCAGACAGTGAGACACCCAACCTGAGCTGGGGGTGGCATGGGCAGTGCAGCCCCCAGGGAGCCCTTGGGATCCAACAGCGACCCTCTGAGCTCTTTCTAATCCTGCCTCTACAGCTCTTTTGCTGGTGGGAACAGGAATCTCCTTCCTAACCCTAGCAGGTTTTGCCCAGCTGAGAACTGCCCCCTGCTGTAGAAACCAAACCCACCGTCCCACCCCATGGTGTAATCACAGAGGTCTGGCTGTTCTGGTACCACAGTCAGATGGCACTGTGGGACAGCCTCTGCTTTCCTGGCTGCTTTTCAGGCAGTAAGGACAATCTGCCATCAGTAATCCAATTATTTTCAACTATGCAATATAAGGAGTGTAACATTATCACAAAGAGGGATTGGGGTAAATCATTAGGCATTTTTTGGCTGTTAGACCACATGTTTCATCTTCCTGTATAAGAGAAGGATGATCTGCTGCTCCTAGAACAAGCTGCCTACAAAACTGCCTTCGGTACTAAATAAAACATGTCATTTCTTTGGTCTACCTTTTCTCTTTTGGGACTTCCTCAGTTTTCCTCTACAAGATGAAATATATTTTCCAAAGCTTGCTAATCTTGCAGTCTTATGAGGACAGATTGCATTTATGCAACACGCTCCACCTTCCCTTATTCAGACTATTTGGAGCAACATTCAGAGGTACTCAAAAGTGACAGTGACAAAAACCAGCCCCAAGGTTGGTAAGGCCCTTCTGATCAAATGTGCTGCCTTCCTTCCGGTGCAAATGGCTAAGAAGATAGCTGCTGTGGAAGGGGTTAAATACTTATTTTAAGATCAAACATGGAATTTAACTTAAATGATTTGAAATAATACAAACACTGTGTATTAAAACCCTGCCAAGTGACTTGTAGAAAGTCCACATAGATTGTTTCGGGCTAATTGCTAATACTAATGAGATGCTCTGCTTGAGTGGCACATTGGATTATTGTTGCTCTTTTATGAATGTTCCACTTCCTTTCCTTGCAATTAGCAATCCTACACACAAGTGGAGCTCTGGTCTTATGCACTCTGCAGTATATATTGCAAGCCAGGCACGTCCCACTAAAATCTTCCCCACTGGTTGTATTATCTACTTCCTTAAACAGGACAATGAGGTTCAGGAAATTTTGTCTTTCTTTCCTTTTTGCCACAGACTTGTCAAACAAACCTGGAAAGGCTCTTCCCTGCCTCTGTTTCTTCAGGAATGACCCCAGGGGGGACACCTCATGCAAGTGCTACGACCATAACTCAAGCGATGACACTGACACCGAGGTGAGCAGGAAACAGGGCACAGCAAGATGCAGTTTTAAAGGCTGGTCCCTTACCTTTCTAGCCTGTGCATGGTCATGGCTAGTGTTTTGTTGAGCTCCTCGATCATCCTGCACCCCGAAGGGTGAATGGGCAACGTGCTGGACCCAGAGGGGAGGTGCTGGCCGTGGCTGCCGTACTGGAGCTGGTGCTGGTGAGCTGCTAACTGGGATGGCAGGACAGTGTGATGCTGCTGGGTCAAAGGCTGCTGGGAGCTCTTCTGCGTGGAATAGGATGAGAGAGAGAGGTCTGGCCCCCCTAAAGGCATGCAAATCATGACTTTCTTTGGAGGTAGTGGAGGTGACAGTTTAACTGGCATACAAGGCAGTTTCACAGGAGCGCCAGGATCTACAACACAAGAGAGAGAGCCCCGGGGTTAATGTTCACGTCAGTAAGATGGACATGAGAGCATGTGGCTGAGTGAGCGGGTACTGAGGCTGCCAGGCACCCCTTCCCCGCTGGGACAGATGACTCTGCATACCATACCCTCCAGGAGAAATACTGTTGTTTTGCAGCGCTTCTGAGTCTCCCCAAAAACATCCCAGGGCTGTGCACGCCCCGTAGTAAACATGTTAAAGCGATGCTTAACGAGGCTCGAGGCACACTTGGAGCTTTAAAGCCCTAATCCTCCTAACCAGGAGGTAAGCACAGCTTCCACTCCACAGGCACACCAACAGGGGGAGGGCAGTGCGGTGTCTGAAGTCACAGGGGAACTCACCGCCATCCCCGCCAGAGCAAAAGCTCAGGGATGCTCGGTCCTTCTCAGCCGCTGCAGTGCAATTACGACAAGTCACGCTTCTTACGGCTTTGTAATGTGCAAAACATCTGGTGTTAATGACAAGTGAGAAAAGGTTTGAATACTAAACGGGAGAGGTTTGTAAAAACGAAGGGCACATGAGGAAAAAGGTATAAAGGGCAGTAGATTGTTAGGACTCGGGTATTTTTTTAACAGAAGACCTGGCAGGCACTTTTCTCTGGACTCATGCACTGAATTTTACTTTTTTAACTCTAGGAATGTTCATTGAAACCCACAGTTGGGCAGGTAGGCAAAAACTTTCCTGACTTCATACAGGAGAGGTCCACTAAAAAACCTCTCTTCCAGAACTCAGCTGCAGGATGGAGTTTTGCACTGTGAAATATTTTCAGAAGGGAAAAGAGGTAACAGGAAGGCTTGTAGTTGCCAAGATGGGTGGGGGGAAATGGTCACAACACATGCTGAGAGCAAAGGAGAGAGCAAATATGTGAGCTGCAAGTGTGAGTTTATCTCTGGGAGGAAGGTCAGGCCTTTTCCAGCCTGGAACACTGCAGACATTTGGCTCTGCAGTGTAGCTTGGTGGGTAAAGCTTACATGATCTTTGGTCTCTGCCTGCTTCAGTGCACTCTTCTTGCTGCAGGGTAAGGGAACGATAACGGACTTGCAGGGCCATAATCTTCTTTTGACCCAGAAAAGCTTGGGAGGAAGATGCTGCTCTCCAGGTTCCAAAGGTCATCACCCTCCTGCATGCAATCAGATTTCTAAAGCCTGTTTCTAGCTGGTTCTTCTTCTTCTTAACTCTCCTTGCCTTTTCTCCTTCACAGCCTCTTCTGGGTGTTGCCTGTACTAGCATCCATACCTAATAGCCAGGGGGCACAAGGTTAATACGAGGACTTCCAAGCACTAACACTTCTTGAGAATGATTTAGGATTGCAAGGTGAAAAAGGACCGTGCATGGAGCCAAGCTCAGATATGTCTTTTGGCTTATTTTAGTGCCAGTCACAGCTTCACTCCGTCCACAGTATCCACTTATTAAGAGTGTTTTTGCTATGCTAGGAGCAAGACATTGACAGTCTTCCCTTGCTTTGCAGTGTTTGTAGGTTAACAGCCTAGAGGAGTCAAAGGTGAAACACACTGTGCTGGTCTTCCCAAGTAACCACCACATCTCCTGAACACCTGCCTGCCCATGGGAAGCAGTGACTGAATTCCTTGGGTTTGCTTCCCCTGCTAAACTGTCTTTACCTCAGCTCATGAGTTTTCTCACTCTCACCCCTGTGATCCTCTCCCCAGTCCCCCTGGGGAGGGAGGGAGGGAGGGAGCCAGCAGCCGTGTGGGGTTTGGCTGCTGGATGGGGTTAAACCACCACACAGGAGCAAAAGTGGCCTTTCCACAACACAGGGTGGGAGAGTTACAGAGAGGAGAATGCAGTCTTTTGCCTTTCAAGGGAATATCAAATCCACTTGACATGCTGCCTCTTGCAGGCAAGATTTCTTCTGATGGCTCCACCAAGGCTGAACTCCAACTCAGGGACTTGCCAAAGCAGTACAAAGAAACACTTGCAGGATTTTCAATTCAGGCACACAAAGGTCTTCTAACATGCATGTTTTTTGTATGTATTACTGCTTTGTATCCTGCTTAAAGGAACACACCTCTTCAATAAAAGGTAAATAGCAGAAAGAGTAAAGAGTAGATTCTATAAACCCCCTAGAATAAGGCTCCTATGGGATTTGTTATAACAAAGTGGCTTTTTTCCACACACTTGTGCTTCAGGCAATTTTACTTCTACAGCTTGTCCTGAATGACAAAGATTACACTGAGATCTGCACTTCCATTTTGACAAATGCAGGTTTGACAGTCGGTTTTAGATCCTTTTCTGCAGCATCTCATTTAAAGTCTTCATTTGACAGTGCCTGTGCCTGGACACCCCATCACTCTGTGGCAGTCATCCTCAATGGGGAATTCACAGAGATCCCAACTGGCATCTCTTGCTTTGGACAAAAGAATAACTGGGGAGTATTCTGGGCTTGCTGCCTTTTGTGAGCCTGAAGATTAGAGCAATATTATATGTTGGGAGTTCATGTTTAAAGCAAACAGAAATCCTTCCTTCTTCTAAAATACAGGGAAAATTTATTTTCTCATGCAAGCATTTATTTAGTAGAGTTCTGACACAGGCCCTGCAGCTCTGGAGTTGCATGGGAGAGCAAGTCTAGCTTAGTTACCCTGAGTAGCCACATATCCCATCATGAATCAGCTGTCCACAATCTGGTTTCCACTTTTCATAACATAGGGACCTTTAGTTTGCCTTTAAATTGAAATAAACACTTCACATCATTTTTCACTGGTTATCACTGCTGGGTGACTCCACTAGACACCTGCCAAAAATCCTACCCAGTGTTTTTAATGTCTTTATTCAGACTGACTGTGTTACAGCCAGGTTCTCAAGGCTGTCTGAATATGGTCCTAATACCAAAATAGACCCTTGAAAATGAATGAAAGGCATTAAATCTACTTGTCAGCCCTTCACCTTCAGGAGAACTCTACTTGTCTGTTTTTTAAAAAAAATGGTTAAATGGAGAATGACTGAAATGGGAGGTGAGTTCCAACCATTCCCCCAGAAATTTAACAGTGTATCTTCACTGACATCAGTAATGGAGACCTTGGCACTGCAGCTTTTACTGCTTGATCAGTGAGCAAGTGGGACATTGCCCAAATCCATGGGCTCCAGACCCGCTGCTGGAAACTGCTCTACCATCATCTAGAGTGAAGGATGGAACAAATTCTCTGTGCATGAGTCTTACAGTTCTTCCCTCTGTTTGTTTTCATTTCCTGGTGTACGTGATTTACGAAGGAGGGGTGGGAACAGCTGTTGTCTCCAGCATGGAGGATCCATCAGACATTGGGCATCTGCAGACAAATGGGGAGCTGGACAGGGGAAACACAAACAAGGAATCTGTGACAAGTGTCTTCTCAGCAGAACATTATCAGAGTCCTAAATCACTGCACAAAGCACTCGTAACAGAGCTGTGTGGAGCCAGGTGTGTGTCTGATTAATCTCTTCTGGCTGAGGTTCTTCAAGCTCAAGAGAATAATGAGCAATTTTCCAAGATACCGGTTCCCAGTGGGGCTGTGACCACTCAGAACTGTGTAATAACTTGTATGCTAGAATTGATGAAAAATATGTTAGACATCAACATCCCCACTCCTGAAGACAATAAATTACTTAGAAGATTGTTGTGGATGTCACAATATTTGCTGCTCATCAGATCTTTGACAAGCAGGTCAGCCTTTACAACCTCCACACGGATCATTTTTCTAACAGCTCCAGTTGCTGCATTTCCTTTGGGGTTTTCAGGAGATGGATAAACCCACGTTTATTTGTTGCCCAGCTTTGCTCATGTTGGGTTCTTCTGATGTGTTTGTGGTGCACTGCAGCCGTACACCAAGTACATGAAGGTCTGATGCTCCCGAGTCACCCAGGGTAGCTGGAGAGTTGGTTGCCACATGGTGCAGATAAAACTGCTGCAGACAGCGTGGTAGGCAGCTCTGGGTGTATGGCAGCTCCTGCAGGGCTGCTGGGGAAGTTCACTGAAGTCTTCAAATTCTGCCCTAACTCAACAACTGCATGGAGAAGGAGGACGCAGGTTCCTGGGTGGCACGAGTAGAAACACAGCCAAGGGATCGAAGGATTGTTCCCCTTCTATTCAGCGCTGCTTAGACTGTATCTGGACTACTGTGCAAGCTTAGGACCTGCCAGGAAAGCTACCAAAAACCCAGCATGAGTTGAGCAGGAGGCCACTGCAAGGGCTGAGGGCTACAGCACCTGAGGGACTGGGTCTTGCTCAGCTTGGAGGAAAGGCAGGTTGCAGGGGGAATACCAAACAGGAGCCTTCCAGCCCCTACGAGGAGATTATGAACAAGGTGGAGCCAAACTCTTCACAGGGGGGAGGAGAGACAGTGGACAAAAAATGAAACTGAAGAGGTTCCGGACTGCATTATAAGGAAGATGTTTCCCCCCAGTGAGAACAGCCAAACAGTGCAGCAGGTTGTGCAGCTGGAGTCCTGTGGAGTCTGCAAGACCCAGCTGGACAGAGCCTGAGCTACCTTGTTTGAGCCCATAGCTGGCTCTGCTTTGAGCAGGAGGTTGGGTTAAAGACCTGCTGAGGTTCTTTCCCACCTGAATGACCTTATACTGTGACCTTTGCTGTACTATATACAACTGCAAGTAATAATACAACTTGTCATAGTGAATTGCTCTTTAAATTCCATCCAAGTTATGAATCCTGTAAAGTAATGTACAAAAAAGGAAAACCAGTGCAAAAACCAGCACTGGCTGTTGAGGGAACTCCATAGTAGAAACGGGGTGATGTGCCTGGTATGTGCTGGCAGCATTTGGACAAGTAGCTTTTACTTTTTCAGGTCATCTCTCCAGGAACCACTTGTGCCTAAACAGTGGGAGTCTTTTCTTATTTCAATGAGTTTTTGAGCAGATCCATAAGAACAAGTTAAAAACTGTTCTCAAAGATTTGCCATGCACCTCCTGCTGACTACAGCAAGATCTACAGCCATGTCTTCGGGGAAGACTGGAGACAGAAATGCTTTGCTGTTCTTCTGTACCACATCTGCATCCAAGGCTCCAGTTGAATTTGGAGAACAAAAGCAAAGCATTCTTAGCCTGAAGGGCTGAAAAGTATAGCTCTGCATGAATTCCTGTGCAAGGCCTTGAAGAGGGTTTTGAAGGTGAGAAGATGTCCTGGTGCTGGTGTGTGCTATGTACTCCCCTTCAGGTAGCACCTCAAGGGGGAGGTATGGAGAGAGCAAATGCATCAGAGTGGGGTTTCCCAGGAAAACCTGGTGAGGGAGAGCTGCTTTGGCTCTGCTGCTTCTCCTCCAAGCAAACAGTGAGAGAATTGTCCACTGCTCCCACGTGAGTGTAACCTCTCTTCAGGTGGAGGCAACACCACAGTGGAGGATAATGTCTTGGGCTCATCCCCAGAGGAGCCTTCTGACACACATGTGACTATTGCATTATAAAATACTGCAGAGGGTATTTACTGGATAAATTTTAGTTGCAAATAACTTTTATAAAGCTGTCACTACCACCAAGTTGTGGCAGTGCAGCAGGACCCCAGGCATTCATGTTCCCAAACCTCATTCTTGGCTGGTCTGCATTACCAAAAGTAACTAGTGAGGACTTAACATTTCCTACCCTGCTAAATGTTTGCCTCTAATTCTGAATTAGTTTTGACTCTACATAGACATAACTAGAAATCACAACCTCAAAACAAAAAATGTGCTATGTGCCTTTTCAAAATCTTGAATGAAGTAAGCAAGAGAATGAAAAAGACTTTTCAAAGCTTAAATGCAGTAGCTAAGCAGCCAGATATAACCAAAGCTACACCCTACTCTAATATTAGACTAAAATTGGGCTCAAATGCACTCAGCTGTTGCTGAGATCCAATTTGAAGGGCATGTATTTTGTTCTCTGATGTTATAGGGGACTTTATGGGTTACTGGCAACTCAGTTGGAAAATATAATTAATTTCTGAAAACATTATCTGTGCTGGTGAGAATTAACAGCTTAAGGAATCAAGATCAAAGGCAGCTTTACACCACTGGGGTCTATCAAATCAGACATGACTAGTCTTCTTGTCACTTTTGACCATTAAAGATTTTATAATGACTTCATCCCAGCACCCCAATTAAATGTGGTCCCAGGTGATTATTTCAGCTCCTCCTACGTTTTCAGCAAAGGAAGCTTCCAGTGCTGTTCTAAATCCCTGGTTTCTGCATGTGGATATCAGAGAAATAAAACAGTGAAAGAAACTCTCTCCATGAACATTGCCTAATAATAATAACAATAATAACAACAACAATATCTGACAGCCAGTAGAAGGCTCACAGGAGGTGAGATTAAACGTGCTCTTAGGTGTTTATTTAGGCCTGCTCTTTTATGTGCATTTCTTACCAATTGAAAGGCCAATTTTTGTCTTGGCATGGGAGGACAGATATTTGAGATGGTGCAAAATGCTTTCAGAGGTAAGGAGTGTTTCATTTCTAAAACCTGCATTGAGTCCTTTGTCAAATTCTGCAAGTCAGTTTTCATAACTTCACTGAAGAATTTTGGTATAAGTTCACAGCAAGGGGTGGTCAGACTCAAAGGAAACTATTCTTTCATCAACGTTTGTATTTAAAAAAAAAAAAAAAAATTTTTTTTTCTTCTGACCATGCCTGCAGTGATTTATTGGCTTGTATAAAGCATATTTCTATTAAATAAATACACTTAAGGACACAGACATACATATATGTAGAGACAAGTTGTTGCTTTTGCATTTTCACTGTGTACCTGAACCCTTCACAAGATCACATCTTCTCTCATATTTTCTCTCTGATCAGCCAGACCATGACACCAGTGTCACTCTGCACTAGCCATGCCCAGGATGTCTTAATTTCTCCTTCAACCTTTCCACAAATTCTTCAGTAGTAAAATGTGTATGCAAGAAGAAAAGTCTTTACCCCAAACAACACCAGAATTCAGATTTTGCTTGTTTTCTCACGCACAAGCTGAGAATGTCTCTGGAGTAATTAGTAAAAGAATAGCACTAATTCTGCTTCTCACTGATGAGGATGCTTCATTAGGATTGATTGCTCATTTCCAGAGATTCTAAATGGCTAATATAATTTCCAGTGGAGAACAGAAGGCACTGAGCAACATGGAGATCCTTTAGAAAACGGACCCTTTAAGAACAAGCTTCGTACCTTTATTTGTGAGGAATGTATGAGCGAGTGTTTGAGTTCCACCAGGAATAGCTCTCAATTAAACTGGGGCTCTATGACCAGTTTTGTGTCTCTGTTCCTTTTCCCTGAAGGTTCTGTAGATGCCTGTACCAGAGTCTAGATGCACATACCAGACTTTATTTAGGACTGGATGAAACAGCACTAAAGGCCATTACGAAGTAAGAGAAGTCACAGTTCTGTTTCACCTTCATTGGAAAGTCATCACCATTGAGCAACTCACTTCTGCTGATAGCTTGAGCCTGATTCTACTTCACACAAAATTTGCAGCTGCAAATAAAATAAAATCTACACCAGAAGCTTCAGCCTTTGATTCTTTTGCTACTGCTTCCAAATGAGAGGCTTATGAATGAACAACATCGAGTACCTGAGCTTTTTTCTGTGCTATTCCTAATTTTTAATTTCTTCCGTGGTGGCCTCATTTCTGAGCACCTTCTTAGAACTGGGACAGAGTGTTATGGGAGATCACAGGAAGCTGGTTTTGCCCGTAGTGAAGCCATTAAAACTTCTGCCTGGCTTTGGAGGCTGCAGGACTGCCCTTTCAGTTTGTAGTTTAAGGCAAAAGAGTAACCATTATGTTATTAGTTTTTGACAGGCAAGAAAGTAAAGAGGTTTCACATAAAAAGTACAATACTTTACAGAACAAAATGGGGTGGTCATCCAAACAGAAACACGAAGAGACTACATAGACATGTGAGAGAAAACCAGAACATGCTCTTTCCTAACGAGCTCTTTCCTGATATAGATCTTAACCTGAATAAAATAAGTAGTCAAAGAAACAAACCAGGAAAAAACACCCCTATAATGTATTAATGTGGCTGAGCATTTCTCACATCAGCCCTGAATATATCAGGGCAGCAACAACACAAGACTGACCTGGGGGGAGACTGGGAGCTGCCCCAGCACAGAGATGCACCACACCACGTGCTGAACTCAGGGTTTTGAAGCTTTGCCTCCTGTGCAGCAGCTGCAGTTCTGAGCAGACTGTTCACGAGGTGCAGGCAAACATTTAGGGAACCTTTTTGGTCTGTGCAAATGTAGCCATGCTTTGCCTCAGTGGTCTAAATGAGACACTGGGGAGAGGAGACCCACCAATCCTCCTTGTGTAGCTAGGGCTTTGCATGCCAAAGAGCTTGGACGTTTGTGAGAGCACGTGGGACACAAAAAGGAGCCTGTGCTGTCTGCTGTTGCCAGTTTCCAGGCAGGAAGAGATAAATTACAGCATAAACTGTAGGACACCAAAATCCTGGTCATGGAGAGCTGTGGCTGGACCCAGCAGCAGGAGGGGAGCAGTCAGAGCAGGGGGGTAAAGGGGAAGCAGTCAGGCAGACAGTGTGAGCAGGGAAGCCAAGTGGCAAGAAGTCATGGGACAGAGCTGCCTTTGTAAGGATCAGGGGGGCAAGGAAAAGACAAGGGTATTGGAAGGGTATAGGGTGTGTGGAGAGGGATCTGCCTATATGGCTGTTGTGGGTACAAGCAACAAAGGGCAAAAGGAGAAATCAAAACGCCCCCTTTTCCCTCAGCTCTCACACCTTTCCTCATTAAGGCCATTTAAAGATACCTTGTTTTCTCCATACTTCCTTTCCCATTAAAGCACATCCTGCAATTTCAGTGGTGATGGTAAGTCTTGATGAACAGGAGTGAGGAGGGTCAGGAAATGCCACAGCAGTCTTAGGTAATTACAGCTGAGAGGGGAAGTGCTCTGGAGCAACCTTGATGAAGGTACACCCTGTAGGTTTCGTGATCCCTGCCCCAGGTATGACACACACATCACCAGCACACACAACAACAAGTGCCAACAGCCTTAGGGAAGGAGGAAGAACACTGAGCACCTTGCTAGAATGGCAGGGGTTCCTGTAAGGGAAGTGGTGGAGCTGAGGGTCCAGGAATACCTACTTACCAGTTAAGTGGCTGGCAATCCTGGCAATAGGTTTAGGAGGCAGGGCAGGGGGCTGTTTGAGGAGGGACAACTGTTTCACTGGGGTGTCCTCATGGTCTCCGGGGAAAGCGGCAGATTTTTTTGGGGGAAGTAGCAGGACTGGCTTAGCTGAAGGATCTTGGGACAGGAGGACGCCGGAGTCATTGGATGTGGGGCTCTCTTCAGACACTGGAGGACACAACCACAACATCACAGACCCAACAACGTTACGAGCAAAGCAGCAGCGGGTACAGCCCCAGAGAGACAAGAAGAGCAGCACAGCAATGCAGATTAGGAACGACCAAGAGTGTTCACTCAAACATTGTGTAACGTAGAGAGGAAGAAAGAGAAAGAAAAAGAAAGAAAAAGAAAGAAAGAAAGAAAGAAAGAGAAAGAAAGAGAAAGAAAGAGAGAAAGAAAGAGAGAAAGAAAGAGAGAAAGAAAGAAAGAAAGAAAGAAAGAAAGAAAGAAAGAAAGAAAGAAAGAAAGAGAAAGAAAGAGAAAGAAAGCAAGAAAGAAAGAAAGAAAGAAAGAAAGAAAGAGAGAAAGAAAGAAAGAAAGAAAGAAAGAAAGAAAGAACGAAAGAAAGAAAGAAAGGAAGAAAGAAAGAAAGAGAGAAAGTAACACACATTTACACAAAAGCCAAATTCCCCGTTATCTCTGACAGAAGCCAGCTCCCTTATGTCAGGCTGGGACATATTCCCACATCTTGAACACAAATTGAGCCTTCAAATGTCACATCTCTGGCGGTCTGTCACCACAGCTTGCTCAGGACCACATAAGTTACCAGGTGGTTTCTAAACTCATCCTGTCAATGTAAAAGCACCTCACAGGGTGCTTTCTCTGCTTCAAAGAGCTGTGCAAGATCCTGGGTAATTACTTCTACAGCTCACTGCTCCTCACTCACACAACTTTGTCCACAACTCTTGGCAGCACAGAGCGATGCAGAAAGAGGAGCTAACCCCGATGCTGCCCCTCTGCATGGGCTGGGGGGGGGAAGTGCAGCCAGCCTCACCTCGGGTAGGGCAGCTGGATGTCCCAGTTACTGACAGATGCATGGTGTGAACATCACCCAGCACCACGTGGCAGCTACAGGGCATGATGTTGTACCCTGGGGTTCAAACGTGTTGTCGGGTCCCTGCTCTAGAGCTCATTGGCACATCTGAGGTGTAGACAGAGTGGGAAATCTGCTCTTACATGTCCACAAAGTGCAGGAACTTTGCCTCACTCCTAAAGAGGTTGCTTGCTTAGAAGTTACTTCTACACCAAGTCAGTCAACATTTCTTGTAGAGAGCTCAGTGACAATCTTTATGCTGTCACCTCCTTTTACACCAGAGGACCTTCATCTTCAATAAGGATTTCTCGGGACTGAACACCAAATGTTAGAAGTCAAACACTTGTTTCACACAGGTTAGATTACCTACATGACAATGCAAACAAGATGTTACCTGTCCCATCCATGATCTCTGTGGTTGGGAGCACCTCATATGAGCAGGGTTCCACAGATGCTGGGACTGACTCCAGTTCTGCTAGGGCTGGCAGGGATACCTGGCTGGAGCTCAGCACTTGCCCAGAGCCCAGAGGCTGCCCGTTCTCCAAAGCTCCTTCTTCATTTGGTATGGAAAGTTCCCCATCTGTTCATGGTTGGAAGAAAGCAGAATGACAAAAAAGACACATGAGTAAGGTGCAGGAAGATTTCTAAATGAAAGCTGGTATCTCCCCCAGCTTGCTTTCAAATGAGGAACCTAGACTGAAATTTTGTATGCATCCATGTATTGGGGGGGTGTGGCCCCACACTGGAGCAGGGGAAGAGTGTTACAAGTCCCTACTGAGGGGGACAGAGTGGCAGAGAAATGTGTGATGAACTGACCACTCTCCCCCCCTCCCTGCCCACCCCGAGCCAGTGCAAGGAGGAGGTGGAGAAAACTGAGAGTAAAGTTGAGCCTGGGATGAAGGAAGGGGTGGGGGAAAGCTTTTTTTAGGATTTAGGTTTTATTTCTCAGTATCCTACTCTGATTTGACTGGCAATCAGTTAAACTAATCTCCCCCAGTCAAGTCTGGGTTGCCCATGACAATAATGAGTGAGTGATCTGTACCTGTCCTGCCTTCGACACACGAGGAGCCTTTCACTGTGTTTGCTCCCTCCTGCCCAGATGAGGAGGGGGGTGATAGAACAACTTGACAGGCCCCTGGTGTCCAGCCAGGGTCAATCCAATACAGGAGACATAAGGACCAAACCAATATGGCTTTTATCTCCAAAATATTAGTTGTGCAGAGCGATTTTTGGAGGGGTCTGCCTGTGATGTTCTGCCCACCACAGTTTCACACAAGTCTGACAGCATTCTGCTTGCTTAAGGGCTTAGTAAGACTTGGGAAAGACCTGTCAAATAACTCAGCTGATCTTTTGCTTACCCTAGGATGGTCATTATGCTTGGTTCCTGACCATCCTCCACCCATGGGAACACTCAATGCCAGAAAAAATCTGTTTTCCCTCTGTCTCTGTTGAAGCTGGGAAGTCAGGAATGAGAGTGGGCTGGGCCTGAAGCTATGAAGCTTTCTTGAAGAATATGAATATATACTGTATATAATTTGCAATATTTTAATAATAGTAACAAGAATTATTATCCTCCCTCTCACCAACCTTTATGCCATGCGGGACATAAGCAAAATCATAGGAGTATGTCCCTATTTTACAAACAAATAACCACATTTTACGTGAGGGAGAATAATTTTTATAGTTGCCTGATGTAAGGTTTTGGTACAGGGGTATATCAGATCCCATTTAGAAAGCCTGTTTTTATAGTTACTAATAATATCTCCCCTATCTGAGCAAAATTTCTGCAAGAGCAGCTGGCATTTTCTTTCCTATCAAACACCACTTCACATTAGAACTAATAAAGAACAGAAGCAAGGATTCAGATAATTCTCCACGGTGTCAACCTCTGTGATTTTTATCTCAGAACTTGTTAAGCACAGCACTCCAGTACCTGGAGGCAAAGACTACATGGATATCTCAATTATAGTTTTAAAAAGGAAAGTGTTCAGCCCCTGTGGTTACAAATGGAAGCCTGAAAATATAAGTGAAATGTGACCTGTAGTACTAAAAACCAGCAGGCAAATACGCAGAGCTTGATTTTACTAAACATTTAAATTGTTTTTTGAAGTGAAGCTCAGGATTTCAGGATCTGGTTTTTGATTGTTGGGCACCTCTAATTAGCCATATTACTGCTCAGAGTACTGAGTGGAGCTGTACATCATTCAAGTGAGTGCACACTTTACCCTCACAGGGCTGAGATGTGCAAACCACTTTGCAAAACAATGCTGAAAAAAAAAAGCAGTTTCATTTTGGTGTTAGGGCAGAGCAACCAACAAGTCTGAAAGTGCATTAGCTGATAACTGTTTAGAATTATACTGCTGCCATTTAAAGCTTCTCTACAGTAAGTGAAGATGGTCTCCTGTTTGTTTTGGAATGACTATAAATACCAAGGTCTTGACTTCCTTGGTTTTGTTGGAAGCTTTTTGAAGACCCAGAGAGCTGCTGCGGCACACAGTGACATCACACCAGACTGAATCCTGACCTGCAGCTCTGAGACCCATCAACTGTTGGAACCAGGGCAGGTTTTCAGACCAAGGAGTCAGAAGCAGCTTCCAAGACAGAGGCCTCAGTGATAACAATGGAATCTGCAGGATGACCTTGGCCAACAGTGACCTGAGAGACCTGAGAGAAGAACCATTCCATTCCACGGAATGATTCAAGGGAAGGGTTCTATTAATAAAGTTAAAATTAACATAGATAAGCGCTATGTGAGTTCACAAAAAATCCAAAATACATCTTGGTTGATACTCAGCTATAGCTGTGTGTTGTTAAATTGTTTTGATGCAGTGTATTAGTTTTAGAAATATGTATAAGTGTGAGTTAAGGTGGTCCTTTCTTGTACTCTTGAAATCCCTGTGCAGTGGAACATAGAGATGCAAGAATGGAAACATTTAGCGTCTTTTCCACCATGCCTGAGTAGAACTGTAACTTTAGACAAAGAGAAATAAACTCTCATTTTCGTTTTTGATGCAGTCAGGTTGTCTTATTAAAAGCTGAGGCTTGCAAGCCTCTTTCTAAGACACTAAAACTATTCTTGTGCAAAAAGTCATTGGCTACAACCAACTGAGGTGGCTAAAGGGTGACGACACGAATCAAAGCCAAAGGCTTTGTCCAAGTGTGGGCAGCACAGCCTCCTTTCTAATTGCTGTGGTCATTCCATGCAAACCCATTGATTTCCCTAGGCAGCAAAAATCAAACTGTTCAGCCGGTGTTTAAGCTGAATGTTCTTCAGCTTGACTGTTTGGGCAGCAGTGCTATGCATTCTGTGCTCCCTCTGCCTCCCTTTTATATCCACACACACAGAGTACACGTGTTTGGGGCAAGGGCTGCTGTTCTCTCAGTTACCTGGTTTCATGAAACTGTTTCTTATGCAGAGCAACTGCTTCTTGAATCAAAGGCAGTGATTGTGTCCAGCAATATCACAAATTCATTAATTCAGTGCATTAATTCAGACTCAATCTGACTGTAACCGTGAGCAGAGACAAATGCACATGATTAAACCAGTACCATTTGTTTTTTTGGAGGGGGATCTGCATATTTTCATGAAGGGAGATGCCTATCGTAATATGCTGAGCATCTGGAAATCTTACTGCCTTAAGTGCACTTCGTGCTTCTCAAGATACATTAGCATGATTTAAGAAAACAGCATTCAAATGATCCACGAGGATTTATGATTGCAAAAAAGTCAAACGGAAGACAAAATTCTGGCTTTTACTTTTTGTCATAATAATAACAAGCATGACAGCTTTCTCTACTGACAGAGCAACCTTTTTTTAATCTTACCTCTGAATATCTCTAATCTTTATTTAGAGTCTAAAACTTGCCCTTGGATTTGAATGAACCCATCAGACATGGCACAGAATCCTGACTGTAATATAAACCCCACATCAGGTCTCACTTAAAGTAGAACTACACGGGGAGCTGCTCCAATACAGCAAACACATCAAAGATGGGGATGAAATGATTTGTACAGTGAAGAGTATCTTAGTGTGAATTAATCCTGCACCACAGACATGCTTGACAACCAGATATAAAAAGCAAATTACCTATTATTTTTAAAGTGCTAAAGCTATTCTACTCAGCTGACACACAAATGAGAAGAATCCTGGTAATGCAATTGTTACACATATATGGGTGAACTCATTATATTCAGGGACTGGCTATGAGTTCCAAGTTAATTTTGCACAGTGACAACACATGTAATCTGTTGTTCTCAAACTTGCTAAATCCTTTGCTGTGTTTGCACAGAGCCTGATGCTACTTATTGGCAATGATTTCTCCTAAGTGCACGAGCTTTGACAACACCAGCTGATTCTGGGGCCATGAGAGGGTAACATGACCCCTGCAGCACCAGGAGCACAGGAAGGCTGCTCTTCTGTTACTCAGGACACTCTGCACACCTGAAGTCACTGAAGGAACAGGATCTCAGAGAAAGAATTGCCTGAACTCACCTGCCACTTCCTACTCTCAGGACTTTTAACAAATTGCCTGGTGCGAGGCAGCCCACAGTGCATCCTCCTGACTGACACGGTCCCTTTGTGTCCCTCATGTTGTAGCTCTGCCTCCCCCTCTCTCTGTGTCCCTTACTCTGAACACCTTTGACTGTGGGACTTCCTGCACATCTGAAAAGTGCCACGCTCACACATCCCTTCTGTGGGCCGATGGCTGTGGAAGTCAAAAGGGGGAGTTTGAAATCCCAGGAGTTTTTCTGAATTGGGTTCTCTCTTTCAGTACTTCCCTGCTCCTTGGTAAGACTGTCCAGGCAAACATTCTTGATGGCAAAGCAAAGGAAGAGCAGAGAAAAATTCCCTGTCCTTTTCTGCCATGACTTCAATGGGCAGGGGATGGAAAATTGAGTGTTCTTGCACATGATCAGGACCTGCCCCTGGAGCTGTTTCCTAGCACTGGTGGCTACCTTAGCACAACAGTTGGGATCCTCCTCAACTTCAGTCTCTAAGCAGATCCAGTTTTTTTGGGATCCCACGAGACAAGCTGCCTCTGGAGGAGTTCAAAACCTCCTGATTTCACTGCAGCAAAACTGAAATAGTTGCCATCCTTCCTCCTTGCTGCATTACCAAAGCCACTTCTTCAAGCTTATCCTCACACACTGCCACAAAACTTACCTTAGCACATAAGTGCAACACGTCCAGATCTTGTCAGGATTTAGGCTATTTGAAATTTAAGTCTAAATCCAACATTTTGATTAGATAGAGAGCACGAAAATACAAGAGTGTAAGAGTTGAAGACTGCCCATGCTTCCTTGAAAAACCACTGCCTTTGGAGCAAGCAATCAATACATGCTCATGTTCAGAAATTTCACACTACAGGCAATCGCATCTATGTTCAGATAAAAGAAGAATTATCAAAATACTACAAATGGATAAAATTCTTACAGCAGAGGGCAATTCCAAAGACAGTTGCTTTTGGGATGGTTACGCCTTCATGTGAAAACCCAAGGTGTTTATGTCTGGGCAGGAGCAGTGGTGAGGCAAAAGCTGTGAGTTCCTCGAAATGCTGCAGGGTGTGCTCTGTGGTGCAGGTGGACTTGGGAGTTTTAACATCTCAGCACTGCCTGCCCACAAACTATTAGAACAGCAGGAGCCTCATCAGATACTTCTTCAACTTACTATTTTCCAAAAGTACAGAGTATTTGAAGAAATTATAACCTTTGCCTACATTTTCAGAATGCTCAAGTCACAGAGCCCTGGAAATGGAAGGTAACAGAAGCTGACTTGGTCATGAGTCTGGCCCTTAGCAAGAAAAGAGTTCCCTGCAGATCAGTCTGGAGCAGTTTCACTTGACTAGTTTAAGTGTGGGGGTCGCTGAAGTGATAAAAGCATTTCTTGTTTTCCAAGCACAGCAGCTGGACTGCAGTGACCCTCCCACGTGTGAATACTGTGACTTACTGCACTCTGCCAACCTGCACCTGCTGGATGACACCAAGTCCTTTGAAAAGCCAGCAAAGCCTGAAGCAAACAGGTCAGAGCATCCTTTGAAACAGCAGGCAAACAAACCAGCTAATTCTGTTTTCCTTCAGCACAGGACACAGGACAAAACCAACACTAAGCAACACAGCAGGAGTTTTTGTTCTTAGGTCAGTCTGTCCACATTAAGTTTCATTTGAACTCTATGGATATTTTTAAGAAAGAAAAAGCTAGAATTACTCACAGGCTTATTGTGCCTGCTTTGTCCACTTCTTAGGAAAGGGAGCCAAAGAGATTTAGCAATCTGGCTACACCTACTGTCTCTGCAAGATGCCTCTTGGCATAGAAGGTGCTACCATAACCAAATAAAGCCTTCTGCTACAAAGTGCTACAGTCTGCTGTGTTTTCTTGAAGAATTAGAGATTACCTAACAGGAATTACAAGGCAAATGTTACTTCCACTTAAGGTTCACACTGAGATATGATATCCTTTATTAGAATTACTCTCAGATTACTACACCATTGAAGAAAACGATGTGTTTGCTCTACCACACCTTGCCTTGCTCACATCCTTGTATCATCAAAGCTATTTGATTACTGCTGCTTTTCCTGTGTATTACCAGTTTCTTCTCTGCCTGACCTCTTTCTTTCAGGGAGGGGTACCAATTCTTAGCTTCCTGTGATTGTAACCAGCAGGAATAAAGTAGGATACTAAGGAGTCCAACTGTTTTGCATTGCAGTTTCCCTTTTAGTGGCACTTGACAGTGGGGAAGTCCAGTGCCTCTTCTTTTCGCACTGGAAATAAGAGGAAGTGGCAGATGTTTCATGCCAGCTTTGAAAAGGTGAAAAATTACTATAAAGTGGAATTAGTTCCCTTCTTTCAGACAAAGAGTTCCAGACAGGTTAGCATCTCCTTCTCAAGATGAGACAGAAGATTACAAACTACAGCATTATTTGATCAATAAAGCTGTAGTGCATTGGTAGCAATGCAGGGGAATCTCTCCAAGTTCCAATGTGGAAGGCAGAGTCAGGCTGCACAGAAACGATTTTTCCTGGAGATGCCTTTGAGTATATGAAGGGAACCTATTTTTTTTTTGCTGCTTTTTTTTTCCCACTTAAAAAACTAGAAAAGATTGGGTTAGTAAATTTTGAATTTCCCGCCAAGCTTGACTAGAAAGTAGGTAGCAGATTTAAACACTCCCAAATTTATAAAATAGACCACGTTTCTAATGTATGTGAAAGTTTGTAACTTCCATTGACTTCTAACAGGTTTTGTACTGGTGTTGTTAAAGACTTTTAGATTTTGAATTAACGAGGCTTTAAAGCATATGCCTAAATTCTATTGAGACTAACAGGCAACTTTGTCATGTTTTTATATGATTTGTTGAATTAATTGCCTTAGTTATTGACAAGGGAAGCAGCAAAACAAAAGCTGCAGTTAAAGACTGACTCATAAGAATGTCAAGTATGTGTTGCATTACCAGCAGCAAACAATGATGTTTGAAAAACAATGGCATTTTGCATAAAAAAAGACATTTCCAACTCAACAAATTAATTATCCCGAACAAGGAATTATTATCCCTTCTGAGCTCTTTCAAGGGAAAGTACATCGTTCTGTGCTCCTCAGGATAACCCAAACCTTTCAATGATTCCCTTTTCCACAACTATTGATCCCAAAGTGACTCGACCAGACAATGGCAAGACAAGCAGGCATGGACCCACTCCCTCTGTGCCCAGCCTGGGTGCTTTGCTCCCTTACCTGTGGCTGTGATTTCTATTTCTTCTGCTTTACATTTTTGATTAGTGTTCCTTTTTATTTGCTAAGTAACTACCACAGGTATCCAGCAGAGAGGGCAGAACCGAGAGAGGGGTTTGGAGACCTTATTCTGCAGAGTCTTGCAATTCAGGACTCTATTCCCAGTTCCCAGTTTTACAATAATGTAATGTCTGGCTGTAAAACTATATGGGATGTCAATTTAATGTTGTGAAAAGAAGAACACTTACCTTTATCAAAAATTTCTTTCAGTACTCCTCGTTTTATAAGCTCCTCTCTGCTTTGCCTCATTGACATTTTTCTTTCCAAAGCTGTAAGCAAAGAAAAAGGGTCAATATAAACAGAAAAGAAGGGAAATGATTGTTTTAAAAGGCACTAGGCCTTTTATGGCATTTAAAAAAAATGTTCTTTTTCCTCTTCAAGTCAGTGGCAGTTTAGCATCTCAAAATAAAGGCTACTGGCAGTGCAGAGAATCTGTCTGCTGCTGCAGCGAGGCTCTTATTGACAGAAATGGCTACAGACTGACTGATCTGAGGGCACGTCTGCAGCTCCCATTGCTTGATTTTGATATATGACCCAAGAGTTTCTGTGGAGAATTAGAGCCAGCAAAGGGGGAAAAAGGAAATTAGTGAAGAGATTGGAGGGAAAAGTAAGAAAGAAGGCAACACAAAGGGTAACATCAATGAAAGATGTGGCTGCAGAACACAGCCACACTGTCTCCAGGCCATGGAGGGGGATGGAAGCCAAGGCTTCTTTGCTGCTAATTCCAGTGAGAGCAGATTGAGGTGTTTGGGACAGTGCAAAACATGAGCTGTGTAACAGCCTTCTCCTCTCCCCTAAAGGGATGTAAATGCTGGAAAGCCCAAGAGAGCCACTGCAGTTTCGAGCAGATCTGCACAGCCCAGTTCTGCACTGGCAGCCTGGAGACCAGGCAGCAAAACAGCAGGCAGGAAATACACGTTTCTTTAATTCAGTAGTAATTAAAACAACGTCCAGTTAACCAAAACCCCACAAAGCATGTGCACTGAGGCAAAGACCTGAAAGCCAGCAAGCAAGGGGTGCAAGAAGTGATGTGCATGAGAGGCTGTGACTGCACCTGCTCTGTGAGAAACAACCCCGTGCCTGCCAAAAAAGAGGCACAGTCAAGGGCAAACCGCTCCTGCCATATGCTGCTCCAGCACACACAGCTCAGCTGGGACTCAGCATCTCCAGCCTGCCCCAGGCACAATTAAAGCCAAAGAGGCTCTCCAGCCCCCAAAACAGGAGGGTGTAACCTTCCCTGGTACAGCTCTGTGTTGGCTGTTGCCAGAGGGACAGGTCTATTGGAAGAATTAGCCGTGCCTGGGCTGACACGCTGCGCTCGTTGCGACGGATTTGCTGTCAGAGACTCAGTGTGAGCACGGCCAGCTCTGCTTTGCTCTTCCACACAGGGCAAATTTAGGCTCCCCTGATTCTAAAACCAGTTTTGAACACACATTCTCTGGGACAAAGAGGACCGCTGGGTACAGTCAGAAGCTAAAAAAAGCTCTGGTCTCCCCTAAACACATGCTCTGAACTCCAGCGTGGATCAGAATTAATGGCAGGCTGAGGCACAAGCTGAGCACGTGCTGCACTTTGGTTTTTAGAGGCTCTTAACATAACACAGCATTTTCCAGAGTGCCTGAGACCCATTTGAAGAAGTGCTTCAGGCTCCTCAAGTTTCAATGAAACACCAGCTTTTAAGTTTCTTGTATGCTTTTGAACGGAAAGACCCAACAATCAGGCTTTGGAATCTCACTGCAGACTGCTCCTCAACCTGCCTTTTCTCTGTGCTGGAATGGTCTTGTTCTGGTACAACATTTAAAGCTCCTTCCTCTTCTTCCTTAGGAATAAATGCCCTTTGCATCTCCAAACCATCCCCCCCACTCCAAAAAAACCCCCAAACAACACCCAACAACCAAAAACCCCCCAAATCCAAATCAACCAAACATAAAAGCCAGAACAAACTACAGCTAATTCCTGAGCTTTCTCCCACCAAAAAAAAAACCCAAAAAAAACAACCCTGTTAAAACCTCGACAGACTTTAAAGAGGTATTTGGTGGCACCCAACAGCTTTGCCAATAGGTCTCACAAAGTGTCATTTTCTGTTTGTGCAAACAGTCTGTCTGAGCTTGCACTTCAATGGGAAACCAAGGCAGGTGAATCAGCAGCAAAGCAGCAGTTTCTGCATCTCGAAAGCAGCACTGCCCCCACAACAAAGACACAGGCAAATCCTGTATTTAACCAGAGAGATCTAAGTGAGAGATCCCTCGTTTTACACACAAACTCATTGGCATCCACCTGGGTTCACCATCTCACCCTCCTGCCTTGGCAACAGCTGGCTGTGCAAGGTGGGAGCATGACCATGGACTTCACGGCAGGGAGGTCCCAGCACATTCCTGCAGCACTGCTAAGTGATTTTGCAGACTGGAATTCGGGATTTGGGGGAATCAAGTGCTAAAAAGGGGCTATCAGGACATTTTGAAGGAGTGCAGGACCACATCTTCCAAAACAGTTGCTGGGGAAGACCCCCCAGTATTGACCAAGCCTCCTCAAAGTAGTAGAGTATTTTTGAAGGTGGCAGAAGTTCAAGGCCAGAATACAGACATTTGGAAGGCTGTGTGTGTATAAATAGGCTTTTCAGATACTTCCTTTCAGTTGTAATCTGCTTGTGTTCAAGAATGAAATAAAACCCACGACCCTCCAGCTGACGCTCAGACAAAACCAATTTTTTTTTTCAGTTTCTAAATCCTTTCTAAGTAAGTACAGGACTTAAAGTATTAATTATTTCCCTACTAAGCCAGTTTAATTAATAAGATATTTAGAGGAAGGGCATGCTGGGCTAAGAGCAGCACTGAATGATAATAACAGATGTTATACTAAAACTATGGAACATGCTGCCTTTCTTTAATACAAATCTTCCTCCCAAACAAGTGTTGGATGTTTAAGTGCATAACCTGCTATGCTACCACTGGATCAGCTGGGAAAAAAAGACAAGCACTTAAATGCAGAACCCATTAGGATCTCACAGCCTGAACAATGAAATGCTTTACTCGGTCGGGATTTCTCTGGCAAAGGTTGCCAGGTCTCTTACCAAGGATTTTCTTTTCAAGCAGAAAGCTGATACAAAGGAAACTCATTCCCTCTCTACTGAGAAGGGATCCATTCACAGCAGAGGATAAATAAAAACCCTGAATTAATCCTTGATTCATGAGAACCGTGTAAATTCTGTGATGGGAAAACATGAAATATAATTAATATTTAACAAAAGATGTATTAATTAGTGATTTTCCTTGGTGATTAACCTTTTTTTTTCCCCCATTTGTATAACCTTCCAGGAGATTAGAAATAAGCATTAAGCCCTCTTTATGGGATCCACTTATGCCAGAAACCAGTTATCATAACAAATTCATCCACTCTCCAAGAAACTCTCCATCACCAGCTTACAGAAACGAGCCTGTCTGTACTTTGTGGTGTAAGCACAGAGATTTGCTCTGCAGCACACTGTTCCTTTTAAGTTTCGATGAAGAAACAGTGGGGAATGTTTTTATGAAGGTTTCTGAGCTGGCAGTTCTGACCTAGCCCCTTGGGAGCAGCTCCCCTCTGCTGTCCCCTCTCCGTGGCAGACCCATCAAGAGCAGCAAAGCCTCGGCAGGGTCAGGAGGAGTCCCTGCCCCTCCATTCTGGAAATCTAATGCAGTTTAGTCTTGATTCCTTTACTAAGCTGCTGTGCTCTGGGGTGGCAGAGATTGTGGGCTGCTCCTCTAGCTGAGAAGGTGAAGCTCGTGCTGCCCCCGTGCCAGGAGCTTCTGCTGCTCCATTACCCAGCAAGGAGGCACTGACACAGTCAGGACATGGAACCTTCCTGCCCCTCCCTCGAGACCAAAGTGTCTCAGATGAACCATTCCAACCCACATCTACATGAGATAATAATAATAAATAAATATTATTATGCAAGATGATAACAAACCAGCCTCCTTTGCAGAACTTGTCATGTTGCTGCTTAAACCAAGGGGAGGACTAAATAAACAAGTTCTGCCTTTTCTTCTCATCTGAGAGCTGCAACTAAATCCCAGTCTGTGCCAACCAGTTGGATCTCAATCTTAACCTTAACCCTTGGCCTTTGTCTTAAAAAAGCACCAGGGGCTGCTTTGCATAGGTTTTTCCTTTCAGAGGCCAGGATAATTTTCATGATGATTTTAGGAAGCAAAAAGGATGGAGCTTAGTGCAGAAACTTTCTGGTGCATCAATTACACTTGTGCTCAATTGGAATCTGCCTTGCTAATAATTCAGATCTGAATAATTAGAAACAAGCAAACTGATTGTTTTGCACAATGTTTAGATAAACAACCATCAATATTTCCTTCAGACTTGTAAAGAAGGGGAGATTTTCAGATGTGGTTGGATCATGCATCAAAACATGATACATCATCTTGACGTGTTTCCAACTTTGTGGACAAACAAATGGAGCAGGATTCATCTGATAAAAATTTTTAAATTGAGGACTTCTGCCTCCGAGTTGACCTCCTTATATATTAAGAGCAAGCCTCAGGCATGATTAACCTTAGCCTAATGCAAGCGTCCAACCAACACTGCACTGCACCATGGAAGGGCCTGTTGGGCTTCACTGACTGCAAAGGAAGCTCAGGGTGAGTAGCTGAGATAAAAGATGCACGAAAATGGGGCTGATTACACTCCTGAAATCAAGGGTAGCTTTAAGAAAAGAAACGCTGCTGTAGATGAAAGTCTTGGACAGAGCTGCTGGAAATGCAGATGTGTCAGCTCACAGAGAGCTCCATTAATTTGGGGATTGTTTTAATTGCTGTGGCATGACACCCAGCACTGCTTGGGCTTTGACCAGGGCCAAAACACAGGCCAGTTGAAATAACTGGTTTGCCTTGCTTAGTGCTAAATATGGATTTTGCTTGCACAGCTCCCTGGAAGCCTGAGGGAAATAAAAGCATTCCAACAGGTTCCTGAATCTCTGAGATTTAAAGTTCCTTACAGAAGGTCTGAATCCCTCTAATATCAGCCTGGGTTTTCTTCTAAGAGCATCATCTACAAACTGACTCAGACAGTTCACTGCCCACAAAGGGTTAGGAGCATCTTTTTGCCTGAGAGTCTGCCCATGACATCTCTTGTTCTGCTTTGGCCTGGCACTCCCATTCTGTGAGATGACAGAAGAGGTGAGCATCAGCAGGAGGAAGATGGGCTCGTATTAAAAGTTAAGCTTCGTTTGAAAAAGTGTATTAAAAATACCTCTCCAGATCAGGTATCAGTAGATGATCAAATAAATCCTTTTCAGTACGTGAATGATTCAGAAAACTAATTAAAAAAAAAGAAAAGAGCTATAAGACAAACTAATACCACAGGAACAGAGCCCAGCATTGATGCCACACTAAAGAGTAACTCAAACCACTCCTCAGGCAAACCACTGTCATCATTAGGGAAGTGGAAAAGTGAGGTACAGGCAAGTTGAAACAGCCTGGCTTGTCACCTGCTGTATCAGTAGCAAAGCAATAACAGCACCTATTGTGTGTCCTGGGCGCAGCACTCCAGGCTAGGAAGTGACCCATCCAAACTTAAAATTTGTTACTCTATAATTAAGGCAAATAAAATAACAGGAAAAAGAGGCAGAAATAAAATTAACTCCCTCCTACCAAACAATTAATTTCATTTTATTTCCAGTCTTGCAAGTACACCTGGATTTATTTTAGATTACTACTTTGTAAAAGCACAGAGAAGATGATGGGAGGGCACTTTGCTTCCAACTCAGATTCAGATCAGCTCAAGGCACCAGTCCAGTTCCAGTTAGAAACACCAGACTGGGGGCATGGTAAACCTCCTGACAGGTGAGCCTTTGAAATGGCACAGTAAAAATAAACACATTCCCTTGAGAATGCAGGACCACATCTAAAATTCCTCATTAGTAACCAGAAGAGTTTAGGAGGTGGAACAGTTGGCACACCTGGTAATGACAGATAAAAATTCAATCATCTTTTCCTTACTGATTGAGAAAGAAAGTAAAACTGAGGAAGAAGCTGAATTCAGCCCTTAGAAAACTCTAGACTTGAACTGATCTTGCTGTATGTAAGTCCAGAGGATGGACTTGGGAGGAAAGTGGATGCAAATTTGTAAATATAGAATTTCAGGAGTTAATCAAGATGCTGCAAACCACACTAAGGGAGATGACAATTCAGTAACACAGCTCAGAAACACAGCACAGAACCAAGAATTTGGCAAACACAAGGAAACGTAGAGAAGTTAAATCTGAACAACTCTATAATAATAGTTCTTAGTCCTTTTGGAACTAAAGAAATCAGAATCTAATCCAAGAACAGGACTGAAAAAAAAAATCAATTAAAGGACATGGTTCCCCAGGGAAAGAACTGAACTTCAAGTTAGATCCAAAGAAATCCAACATAATGGATTTCACAGGCCCAGCAGAGTGAGCCTGGCAGAAGAGGAATACACGAAAACAGGAGATAAAACAAGAAACCTTGACAGATATAACAAAAGGTGTGTGTTTGGAAAACAAACTGAGGCAGTGGATTTGAAAACAACACAAGACTGCAGACACCTTAAGAAAAATGTCACCACCCCCAGCTAATAAACAAAACCAGAACTCTACTGTGTCAGCCAACTGTGACAGTCTATCAGTTGCATCTTGGACAGCTTTGCATTTTCATACCTTTTATACATTGCTTTTCTAGTCACACTTGAGATGCACTGTCCAGCAAGTCAGGGAGAAATCCAGAAAGCCAACTGGAATACTGAAGAAAGGAAGAGCACACACTCCTTCTGTTCATCCCTCTCAATTGCTGCACAGTATTTTCATGAAGTCCTAGGCAAGAGCTGGAAAGCTGAGACTCTAAGAGGGACTGCTTTTTACAACTTAATGAAATAGGAAGCTCTGTATCCTGATTAAAGAAATTTGCAGCAAGGTAACAGCACATCATGCAATTACAGTGTGACTACAGGCTGGAAAGTCAGACCCTGAGCGCTCTGAGACTGTCTAGTTAAGGCATCAAAAAGGGGGAATGAGGGGGTGGTACTGCCTTATTTGAAGGCTTTCATCCAAGCAAGAAACCAAGCAGAGCAGAACAGCCCATGCTGAAGTCCGTGCTGCTGCCAGCACCTGAAGCAGCTCAAACTGGATTAAAGATAAAGTGAGCACAGCTCACATCCCCACAGTTCTGACTGCACTGAGGCTGTGTCCTAAGGACCTGCAAAAGGCTCCTGGCACAATCCTTACTACAGGAGATCCATTTACATGTTCACAAATGGTGGTTTCCCCTACAGGCTCCTGAATAACAACAGGAGTTTTAGTTGCACAAGTTGTAGCATCAAAAATACGGGTTCTACCCATGAAGCCTTTGCAAGCAGCCAAGGTGAGTGATGCCATATGGAAAATAATAAGTAGGAACATCAGCAGCATCCCAAAGAATGGCTGTTTTTAACAAGTGACTCAGCCTGCTTTAGGCACCTTTCAGTCTCAGATTTCTGTACAGACAGCAGACAACAACTATGCTAAAAGCAAGTTAAGGAAAAGCTGGGTGAGATACCTGCAGGGTGCTCCCTTTACTCTGAGGAGATGGCACCCAGACCCATGATGCTACAGTAGACATCTGCAGTGTCATCTGCAGTGGCAGAAATGTTTATTTGCAATATTCTGTAGCATAACAGTTCGAGGGACCTTCCTCAAAGCAAAACCCATGGTGGGCATCACTAAAATAAGATAAGGACTCCTGTGACTCTCTGGAGAGTCCTCTCCGTAACAGAGTTACACATGGGATATAAATAACCAGGCAAGAAGCTGCTTTTGGACTTGCTACCCATCAGACAACACGTCCAGATGGCAAAATACAGTGTAGTTTCCATAAAGACACCTAGTAGATGTCAGGAAACTGGATGCTCCAGTGTAACTTGTAGGGGGTGAAGGAGTCAACTTTCCTGGGACAGGAAACGGGGAGAGAATTTTGAGGTAAAAACCAAACAGTGGCAGGTTGATGATAAGAAGGGAGAAAGAATGCTTGCACAGACCACCAGAAGATGACAACCAAGCATTTGGTCCTCTCGTTTGCCAGCCGGGAGCATCACCAGCTTCTAGAAAAGAGCTGCACTCACCAAGACAAGTGGCACAACTCATTCTATGGCAACAGCCACTGCTGTGTGGTTTTACACCTCAGTTTACCTCACAGCTCTACCTTTCTAAACATGTATTTCCCACTGCCAGAGATGTGTAAACCCAGTGCTTTGCTCCCTAACAAAATCCTATTCTGGAAACAGTGAAAAAAACCCCTCTGCTGGATGCTCCTATTTCACCACACAGGGATTTGGGATCACTTCAAAAACATCCACCCATTCCCCAAACACTGGGGTAGTAAATGACAGCTTCCCACTGACACTGGGGTCGTCAGTACACTGTAACCTCCCAAAGTGACACACAGGAAAGATGGGAGAGTTGTATGTCTGTGCTCACAGGTACACCTGTGGAAAATAAAGGATACAAAGCATAACTTGCAACTAAGAAATACCTACTTCAACCTGTTGGCTTAGGACTGTTTGGAGAGAGAGGTTGTGAATATTTAATATACTTCTCAGACCCCATCACTTCTGTTGCACACCCAGAAAACCTTGACTGAGCACACACAAATTAAAAATGCATTTGCTATTGGGAAGAACTGGCATCAACCCTTCAACACAGACCTCTGGTAGGAGCCAAACAGGGAATCATTTATTGAAGCCTTGATTATGGGAGAGTCTGAATCACAAAGAAACAAACACTTCCTCCAAAATAAGGAGATTCTTGAACTGCAGCTGTCACACCATCCAGCAGTTATATCTGGGGGGTATTTGCAGCTTGTGCAATGGCTGGTTGGGACATAATGCTGAAAAAAAAGGAAGTGTCTTTAACACCAGAGTCTTCTCTCCCCAGATAGCCCAGTCTGCTGCTTTCTGGCTTGGAAGTTGGTAACAGTTCAAACTACAGTAAAGGCCCACATGCAATTTCAGCATGTTTTACACATTTGGAGTCTTGGTCTGATTTGTTTGCTTCTGTGGGGTGAAAAGATAACCTTCCCAGATGGAGGGAAACTCTCCACTACACATGGCAGTCCTCTGGGATCACTAGACTGAAAAAAGACCAACTTGTGCTTTCAGTTGCAGCGACAAGAATGCAGAACAGCTCCCTGAGATTTTGGCATGCACCATCCTGCCTCACAGCATGGACTATTCCATTATTTCAAACAAAGATATTTTTAAAAAAATGAAATGATTTTATGCTCCTCTCCAGCAAGAGCTTCAGTTATCTGAGAAAATAAGGCATTTTTACACTTGTATTAGATGTTATTTTAGTGCCCTTTTTTGTGTGTTATGATGCTTGTCTGGGATGGGGAGACAGAGATGAAGATACTAAACACCTTCAGATGGTAACAGTTTTGCACTACAGCACTGATATAAGAGACAAACTTGGAAAATAATAGTCAGGAAGGACAGGGGAGTGAAGGAGATGTGGGAATAGTCTGGACACTTCTTACCATGTATCCACATTGTAAATTTTGATAATATTGTATAAAATAACACTGCAATGGCAGTCTCAGATCTCAGTATTCCACTGTAAGTGTTCCTGCTGCCCAGAACGTAATAGTTAAGTGTGTAGAAAACCAAACAGAAAGTTGGTGGATTCACAGATGATCTAAGGTTAAAAGCAATGGTCCAGAAGCATAAAGGCCCTGGTAAACCACTCAAATATTCATCACAGCAGTGCTAATCCTGAAGAGCTTCAGCAGAATTGCAGAGTGAAATTCTTCTCTACGAGGAGTTGTGCAAGTCTTTCTAAGTGAAGTGTCACTTGGAGAACTTTATTTAACTAAATCCAAGAGCAGCACACTGCTAAGGCCAGAGAGTTTTCTTCTCAGAGGTCCCCAGGAAATCCAACATGAACTAGTTAGTGTGACACATAACCCAGGAAAGACAGAAAAGTGGGAAATGGCAAATAGGAAATCGTTCTACTTAAGAGTCTGAAAGTCACCTGGGAATTACAGAACAGTAAGCCTGGTCCCCATAGCCCCAGTCCAGGAGCAGCTGCACTGACTGGAGCTGGGAACAGGCACCTAGGAGAGAAGAAAGAGGAGATAAAGTTTGAGGTAGGAAGTTCATAGAAGTCAGTGAATGAAGACCCTTTGTTCCATGTTGGCTTCTCCAGAGTCCCAAACCCCCTATGTTAAGGTGATTGGAAGTTTTAAAATTGCATTAGATAAGAGGGATTATCCTCCAGTAGATCAATAACATGTAGAAATCAAAGAGGAATGCCCCCCACATAAGCAGAGGGATGGAGTACTACCTGCTGTCCCCTTCACAAAGACACTTTCTAGAGAGGCTGACAACAGGGAGGTGACAAAGTGTGCTGACTGCAGCCAAAACTGAGGCAGCCTGCAAAGAGCTGCGAAAGATCTTCACATACTAAATGATGTGTGACAAAATTCAACATTGGTAAGAGCAAAAAAAGACATTTGGGAAAAGGCAGCCCTGACTCTACATACAGCTAAATTAGTAATTCCCACTCAGAAGACAGTGCTTGGAAACTCTGCAGAAAACCCTCTGAAAACATCATCTAACTGTTTGATGCAGTAAAAAACAAAGGAACAGAAATGTGGAATTATTAGGAAATAAATACAGACTTCTTGTGCTAGTATATACTTGCCTAAGCTAACGCAAGCCTGGAATCCATCTCCAAAAAGATACATCAGAACTAATAAAGTTATGAAAAAGTGGAGATAGAATGATTAAATGGATAGGGTATCTTGCAGAGGAATAAAGAATTAGAGTGAAACTGTGTTTTCTTCTTATCTTTTCTTTTCTACCCAGGTTGTGGCCCCTCTGATGGTCACACAAACACATGGCACCTCCCCTAGGCTGTACTGTGCATGAACCAGGTGATTTCCTTGAAGGAAAACCAAGGCACAAAACAGGAGAGCCAACATCAGTGCACATGTTCTACATACCCTCTGGTGGGGGCTGCAGGTGCTTTTGTGTACAATGGTGGGCTTTACTGCAAGAAATATCCATTAAGGCTAAAAGTGTAATTTGGTTCCAGTGCCACAAAGTGATGGAGGATGAATCCACACGTGGCTCCTTCATTTGGATGCAGCTCTTGGGTTATGAATTTCGGAGTGCTGCAATCTGATTTGCTAAGTTAGGAATTGGATAAATAGATGCTGACCCTGCTTCTTGCATACAACATAAGCACTCACTGCAAGAAAAGATATTGGGGCCACCACAGACTTGATCTCCTATGCCTGTCCTTGACTAAATTTATCTTTAAAGGATGTGTTTAATGAATTAGGAGAAAACACCCTCGATCCCAACACACAAACCAATGTAATTATCTCATTGTCAAGAAGGGTGTAAAGGCAGATTAACCTGTGAAAGGAACTTGAATTTTATCTCCTTACCATACACGTCAGGGTGTTTTTCTGGCATGATTAAATCAGGCCTATTAAGTAATAGAGACTTTGACGTTCTGACATCTAAAATTACAAAAATGGATTCAGCTTTCATGGCCTGTGCAGTGCTGGTTGCAAAAGCAGCTTAAGTGGCTCGTGGGGCATACAGGCTTAGAACCCTTTTTCAATATGGACCTCAGGATTTTTCACTCATTAATTGCAGAGATTTATTTTTTTCCCCTTTGTTTCTTTCAGTTGTAGGAAGTACAAGAGCAGGTGCTGTCTTTGACTATGGACAAGCCTGAATTATTACTGATTGCTTTCTGACCATGCTGTACGTGAAGGGACAGTGGAATGGGAATCTGAAATCTGAAATTCTGCCCCGTGTGGGGTAATGGCCTGACTGGAGATGGGTTTTTAACCAAGAGAATCAAGTCATGCTGTTCTGCAGACTTTGACAAATGCTCCACAAAAGGATGACAGAGAGGCCACAACTCACTGCTCCCTGGGCGATTACAAGGGTGATGAAAGTTGACACTACCTTGAAATACTTTTCTGAAGATTATCAAAGTGCCATTATAGTGTTATAATTACATGAATTAAAATATTAATGATGGAGCTTCGGATTTCAGATACAAGTGAAGAAATAATAAGCATTCAGTGATTCACTCTACTTAGATATTCTTCTATTTCAACTTTATCCTGGTCTTTTTTTCACATCAGTAAGATTTAGATGATTTATTTTTGTGAAATTTCACTTATTTCTGTTGCATAATAGAAATAGATGCCAGTCTACTTCTTCCATCATAATTAGTTGCTGTGGAGATGGCTGAACTATCATGGATTATTATAATTGCAAATGAGGCATCAGCAGCAGGAAAAGATGACACTGATAATGTGCAAATATTGCAAGGTTCCTCGAGACTGGTTGAGTGGGAGATAGTTGAATTTGCCACGGTGAAGAGCAGGCTCACAGAACATGGGGGTGGGGTACATTGCAGATGGAGACCCTGTGAAGAAACCCAGCACTTACATATGATGGCACCTTAAATTTAGCTTCATGTAAAAGCAAAATCATCGTACGACCCATGCGTTTTCTGATTGTGTTACGTGTCATTTTGCTTATGTCCTGTAGAAAAGCCATTTGTGGTATTCACCTTTATTACTGTCAGCTGAAAAAAACCCACAGCAGTAATCCATGAAATCAGGAGGTGTTACACTGAACCAATCTTTGGCAGACAAATGAAGGAGAAACAGGTGTTCAAGTATCTGCATGAAAAGTGGCTGGAATTATTCCTCTGACACAGTTTTGAAAAGGCAAGAATCACATTGCATCTTCCACAGGAGACTAATGAACCTCTCTGGGAGGGAGAAAGAACTAAGTAGACAAAAATGAAATTCCTGATGAACTATTTTACAACAGAAATCCTTTGCAGGACGTTGCCTTTTGCTGTAGGGCTGGCTGGCAGTGCAGCCTGCACCTCAGAGCTCCAAAACTGCCTGTGTGCAATGCTGCTGCCTCCACACAGCCACTCTGTGCACTTCCAAATTTACAGCATTATTAAATCTTCCCCTTTTCTGCTTCAGTTGCACGAAGCAACTGGCCTGCTTCAAAAAAAAAAAAATCCCCAAATTATGCTTTTATGAAGAAACAAACTTCTAAAAGCTTGACTGAGCTAAATGCTGAATTAAATACTCTCTTATGTGTCGGTGTTCAGTGCTAAGTTGCTGCATTCTGAAACGTGAAGGGAAAGTGAGAAACAGCTCTTTGTAAAACAAGATTTCTTACCCTTTCTGAACACAGCTGAGTAACTGACATCAGAATTTTACTCCCAAGACTTCCAGGCCATTATCTGGAGAGCTTTCTGAACACCAAACAAGCATCCTGGCATCTTATGAGGTGAGAGAGGCAACCTGTGTGGACTGATGATGGATGGAGGGCTCAAAATATCGATGTATTTTTACTGATTGAGTAACCAAACACCATGTGGGTTTAGTACCAACAAGCCCCAGTTGACAGAGACTGGAAGGGATTGTTCACGTGAAGGTGAACTTGCACACTCCTTTCTGACCCACCCTGATGGGCAGAGAGTTCTCACCAGCCGCTTGGCAAAGCAAAACCCAAACCACGTCCCCTGAAGCCTCATCCATCTACTGCACCTTCTCAAGGCACGGTTGCTGATGTGACAGTCTCATAATTAGGCTAATTTGGTGGTTTGTATGAGATTCAAACCACTGTTTTAACAACAAATCCACAGAAAAGCAGAAAACAAAGAAAGACTTTCCCCCCCATCCTGGTATTCAGATGACATTATTGGGGTATCTGGGGTTGTATCTGAGATAAAGCCAAGGGCTAAGCATGGTGGGAGAGATGAATGTATGAAAACCACCGACAAGTTACTGGGTGGGCTCTTTTTGTAGGCATCTCTTGTGTAATATTTAAGTAAAACTCTACAGGACTTAAAATCTTCTTAGCATTATCTTGACTATTTTTGAGTTCCAACAGCCTTTTTTACCCAGTCTGCAGACAGCAAGGAGGAGTCAGGCAGGTGTGACTGTTCATCCACAGAGTCACAGGGTGGTTTGGGTCAGAACGGCCTTAAAGATCACCCAGTTCCCACTCCCCTGGCATGAGCAGGGACACCTTCCACCACCCCAGGGTGCTCCCAGCCCCAGGTGTCATTGCAGGAAAGCAGTATTATACACAGAGTGGAACAGACACATTCAGAACAGGCCTGCTGCCTTGGCAAAGAACAGAAGATACTGAAAGAATTATGATTTTTATGTTTGCAGAGAATTATTTAACGGCACTGAGTGCATTTAGTCACTGGATAGACACAGACAGGCCAGCTGGCTTCCCTCCACCTATCAGCATATTACAGTGAGCTCTGACTTTCTTTCAAGAGTGAAAACAAAGGCCTAACTTAGGTAATTAATTACTACAATCACAGAACCAAATCCTGCTCTCATTACCTTTTTAAATCTTAGATCAAATTTCACTGGAGTTCATGTTCTTATTGTAGATGCAAATTGATGCAGCAGGGTGCCCATATTTTTGCATTACTTAAATTACTCTAAACAATAGTGTAAGTTGACAGTTCAAAACCAATTTAAAGGAGAAGAATCTCTTTAAAAAGAAATCAATTTCTGTTCCTTGTTCTGTTAGATTTTTTTTAAAAGGCCTGAAAAGAGACAATCAGTATTTTCATACTGTTGTTTTCATTTAATCTCAGAAGTATCAACTTAGAAAATGCCTGTTTATCTCTGGTTTTGTTAATGAACTTACTAGGGATTGCAATTATATTTGCTGTGTCATGTAACCAGACTTTGTAAAATTGTTCTCTTTCCCTAAAGAGTTAACCTTAAATGTTTAATTGATGCCATAAAGAACAGAATTTGCACAGATTTGGCAAACATTTTTTGCCTCTCTGTTCTGAGGAGGACATAAGTTGAACTACTCAGGATAGCTGTCTTCCAGGGCAAATAAAAACTTGCATTTTTATATGCGTCAGAAAATGCAAATATAACTGCAAAAATAACCTCCATCTTCCTTATAAATGAAAGAAATGAAAGAAAATGGAAACAGAAGTCATCTTCCCATCAGAGGTCACTTTTACCAAAGATCAGACACCAGAGTCCAAAAGAAAATCTATGATGCATTTGATTTCCTGCATTCTTTATATAGCAGAGGCAATTTTTTTTTTCAAGTGACTTTTTGATTGTGTTCTGCTCCATCCCTTTCTTTTGGCCTGGCATGCTGTAAGAAGAGCAATCACAGTGACACAAGCATTAGGTACAGGCTCTGACAACCAAATCAAACTTTAGAACAAAAAAATAATAAAAAAAAAATCAATAGGCACATTAAAATTGCTTTTGGTGTCCCATTATTTATGAATTTGCCCTTGATGGAATTCATCATCTTTACAAAGTAAATATCCACTTTTCATCTGGTGTGTTTTCTGCCCCCATCCTTTCTCCCTGCAGTTGGGAGGGAGGGGGAAGCTGTTGTTTTGGGGCCTCTGGATATTTGCCTTTGGCCAGGGATAAATGGCCACAATAGTTTGATGATGCATGGAAGTTTTCTTGGGTTTTCCCAAAGTGGGTGTGTAGGTAAATCAGAGACAACCCAGATCTCTAGAAAATAGGAATAAATAAATATACAAATATGGGAATTTCCTGCTGGCCAATTTTGCTAATAGCGCTATTTTCCTTTGTGCACTGCCTGCTACAGTACTTTAAATATCCTCCTATTCCCCTGGAACTGCAGCTCTGTTTGAAGGAATGCATGAGGAGCCCCAGCACCAGTGGGGGTTCCCTCACTGCACTACCTGTTTCATAAGAGAAACAGAAGTCTGCTTATTTTGCAGAAATGACAAGGTGTGCCAAAAGAATACAGAAAAGTTGCTCCCAATCACATTAATTTAATCACAGAGGTATCATGTAGGGTCAGCCTTTCCTACACCACCAACTCTGGCAGACTTTTAACCACGCTTCCTAGAGTGGGGAGGTGATGTTTTCCACTGTACCACAAAAGTTAAGTGTTTTTAAAAAACAGAATTCCTTCAACATTTTGCTGAAAAATACCTCCTCAAGCCAGTTTTTATGAGTACAACAAAATTCTTCCTTTAAACTGCAGCATCCTGGAGCTTTGGCTGTTTTTATCCAAGCAAAATTATCAAATCCCAGGCAAGCCAGGGTCTTCTTGCCCAGAGAGACAACCACACCCAAGAAGAATCATGGTTTCTTCTCTCTTTGTTGAAATTTTTTGTTTGTTTTGCCTTTCTTTCCCCCCCAGGAAGATGTTACTTGTTCATTCTTTGATTCCTTCCCTCTCCTTCAGTCCATGCAAACATGCAATAAACTACACAGAGGGTGACTGGAGAAGAGGGGAGGCAACTGCTTTGCCAGGCTGATAAAAGTAGTTGCTTAACTGCTTTGCTAAACCTGGGCTTGAGGACTCATTTTTTCCCCCAAGACTTCTCAGTTTTTGTAAAGTTTCATGAGGGTTTTTTTTTGCTGGACTCATAAATTGCAGCACAACCCAAATCTCTTACTCAGTGAGGTGCCATGCTGTAATTAATAAATCATTTGCATTTCGACGGCAGCTCCTGTCAAAGAAGATCAAAGAGCCCAAATATCAGAGTGGTGTCTTCACATCCCCTCTCTCTCTCTGGTACAGTTCCCATGGGAAATCTAAGGCCAACCCCACATCTGTGTCTGGGGCTTGAGGAGCTCCCTCCCCACCTCAGGCAGCTCATGCCAGAGGATGGGGCACTGCTGCCCTCCTGCCCCACAGATCTTGTAGGGTGAAGCAACAACTACATACTCTCACTTCTACTCCCAGAAGAGACTTCAAATTTAGGTGTGACTCCCATAATTTCCTGTGGGTGGAGGAACTGTCAGTGCTGGTTGTGTGGTTACCACTGTGACCTGATCACTTGGCTGGTTGTATCCATAAAGTTGGCCAATAATTAAAAAAAACCCAACAGCACCCACATCTCCAACAAAACCAGTTCCATATACATCCCAGAAACTTGGGATTTGCAAGAGTAACTCTTTTGAAATGAAAGCAGTTTCTTTTGAAATTAATTCAACTTTGGTAAGGAAAAATATCAGGATCACTCTGAAAATATTACAAATGCCATCTCTAAATGTGCAAGTAAGACACAAATCTTGCTGGGAAACCTTAAACATGATGGTTTTTCACATGAATACTCATTTAGAGAGGAAAATAAGCCTTTAACCTTAATAAGTTCTGTTGCAGCTCGCTGAAAACTATCATCTTTCCTACAGACTCTAACATTTGTGATGACTCCGCTTTCTCCAGTGGAATTTAAATGAGGAAGAAATGGTTTCAACATAAATAAATAAAAAGTTTAAAATGTCTACGAAGCTCTTCCCATCAAAGACAGTTGATTTAAAAATACCTTAGCAGGCTTCTTTCTAATTAGAAATATTAACCTTGCTGCTTGGAAATAAGTATGCATGTTATAGTGACCCCCTCAGAGTCGTTTGTGATGAGAGGCTCACTCAGAGGAACCCAGTCTGAATCAGACAGCAGATAACATGAATTGCTTTCCTTTAAGGTTGCACTGCCTTCATCTAATGTTTTTATTTAAGAAGACCACACCACGTGTCTCCACGTGTCTCTGTCTGAGTGTGAATGCTCAGGGCAAGTGCTCCCCCCGTGTCATTTACCACTGACTTTAAGGAACAGAATAATGGCAGCTTTTATTAATCCAGCAGAGCTACCTTTAGACAGGTCTGGTTATCTCAACTCTGGTTCATCAAGGATGTTTTGGAAAGTGATAGAAGGTCAAACTCCTTAAAGGCCACCTCCTTTCCTGGGGAAGAAGCCCTTGATTCTTTCCCTGTCAGTAGAGCACTGCTGGGGTGGTCAGCTGCAGTCTCTGCAGAATGACAACCACGTTCAACTGGACCAGCAGCCAAGTACACCAGCCCAGAAACAACTAAGCCCAGCTTCCAGCTGATGTCACCTCTGATTTTGCTCACTTGCTGCTTATGAGCTGCAGCTCCTAGCCTGGCTTTAGTGCCTATTCATAAAAACATCTTAAACTCATTATCAACTTAAAACCCGTGCTATTTTGAATAACTATTATTGTCCTTCCTGACAGAGTTGAGGCACACAATTCACATCAGCACAACTGTTGCAATCCCTTTTTTTCCTAGTAAAATTCAGGAATTGAGCTAAACAATGTTTTGAAATTCCACAGAGAACATTTCCCAAAAATCTTACCAAAACATCTCTGGGACAGAGGCATTTAAGGGCTCAGGAACTTGGTTTCACATTTTAATTACAAATGGCTTCTTTTAGTTAAACAGAACTGCATTTATTTTCTGGACTGAGCTGTGTAGACCTGCACAAAACTCTGGAAAACAGGGAAGAGGCACTGAAGAGAAGAAGAACCTGAAACATTATAAGCCAGGTTGAGCCTGTTCTAAGCAGCAAGATTAAGACTACCTTTATACAAGGGAGTTTCTTTTGCCTTTTCCCTGCCAGCTGGTGACTGCTTTAGCACGTCTGTCCAGCTGTGCCCTCTTCTCCAGACATTTATGCTTAATGGGTGAGGAAGAAAGAAACAACGTGTGCACTGCCTGCAGGAGGGAGGTCATGGGCTGATTTCACCTCAGGATGTTGTTCTGGTACAGACTTCAAGGAGAAGTGACTAAATCTTGCCTGGCTGTTTTGGGGAAGCAAACAAACCCCCATATTCTTCTCCATGGCCCACATCAGAAATCTGCTGCTAAGAGAGAGGAGATCAGCTCCATCCCATACTCTTGGGGGTCTCTCAGAACTAGCTGGAAGAAGAACAGTGCTGACCACAACAAAGCAAGTGTACTCAGTCACTGGATCCTGATGGCCTGGTACCTGGCAGGGGACACAGGGGAGCTGTAATTTTGAATCCCCAATGCTTGCACTGGGAAATTTCTGCTCTGCAACCCTGGAAAAGTCCCCAGAATTTGCTTCTTAGCAATCATATACTGCGTAGGAACACGTGTCAACACGGAGCATGCCGTGTTGGTGATCCCACCCATCGGGATGGCTGGTCACAGATGGGAGGATTTACTAGAAGCACTGCTAGACTTACTCTTTTCCAAATGTTTTCCACAGGTCTTGAGGAAAACAGGATTACACAGGGATGAAAGGGAGGCAGCTACTGACAAAGCTACTTTAGAGGCAGCCTGCACTTTTATGATACTGTGCCCACACGTGAGACCCCCTCTCTCCCAGGTCGAGATGCCTTCCTGAAACAATGTGTCTTTAAAATGTGACAAAGAGCTAAGAAAGCATCACATAAAAAGATGTTGGCAGACTGCTTTTTTCCTTTTCCCCTGTAAAATTTTTCCTCATAATATTAAATACAATTATAAAGCATTCTCCAGATTAAATGTTAAAGAGGTCTAATGCTCCATCTCTTACTTCTGGCACTGAAGAGCTTAATCTAATTAAAGCTGTGAGCTGAATGTGTCTACTGGTTCTAATCCTCAGCAGTTTTATTGTTAGGTTATGCAATCCTAATTAAAGATAATTTTAGACAACAGGAAATTTTAATGAGAGAAAAATATACACAATGTCCTTGCGGGTCTATTTAAGAATTATTTTTAAGCTTTATTTTTAGCTAATAGTGTTCCATATATAAGCTACAACTACATTCCCTCAGAGAAATCTCTCATTTTCATATTTTCTATTGTAGTGCTGTCACTGTGAGCTTGCAGTTAAATCCCACCTAAAAAATCAAGACTCACTTCAGTGATGTTCAGAACATTAATATACACCACTGTAACATGCAGCCTGTGCATGGTTCTAGTGTTCAACCTAAAAGGTCTTAATTTTCAGAAAAGTACTAAATATCTACAGAGTGCTACAACACTCTCTGATAAGCCATCTCACAAAATAGGAGTGCTTAAAAACGCTCTTTCAAAAAACCTGAACTCCAGAGAAAATACATTTCAGCTTTATTTTTAGGAGGGGAAGAAAAATGCCACGGAATGTTGTCCAAAGCTTGCTCTCAACATCATGCTCTCCCCGTGGGGTGCTGCAGAAATAGAAATTCTGGGGAGAGTGACAGAATTATTACAACTGCCAGGGAAACACTTGAGTCCCCTACGGATGCCTCAGGGCTCTTCTGCAACGACCTAAGACCACAGTCAGAGCAGAACTGGGGGAAATGAAGCAGGAGATGGAAAATTTCTCTTCCAGTGTATCAGTTTTTTTTTATTTATAAACTAAACAGGAGTTGAAAGAAAAGCATAGGGGAAACTCGATGTTATTAATCTGTGAACGACAACCACAGCTGGAGATATGGATCTACCAAAAGAGGAGATACAAGAGGGTTGCAGGGGGGAGTAACGGGGGGGCTCTCTGCCTGATTTTATTGTCCATTGTGGTGAGTGCATTACTGCCCAGAAAAGAAGCTGCAGGGGCTGTGTCCGGCCCTTGGAATTCAAAACACCAAAGTCACTGGCCTTAAGGGGGGTAAAAGTGCAGCAAGAGGACAAAACCGGCCTCACGAATTCACTTTGCCTGTGTACAGACGCATGGCAAAAACTCTCTGCTGAGGGCACACCCTAAAGCAGCCAAGTTTCCTGCTCTCTAAACTTAGCCCTGGTGGAGAGGATCATATTCCTGTTAGCCTGCACTTCTGAGCACTGGGGGCTCAGCTGGGAGAGCCACCAGTTCAGGAGGTGCCTCCAAGGCACGGAGGGATGGATGGATGGATGGAGGGAGGGAGGGAGGGATGGATGGATGGATGGATGGATGGATGACCCAGCTGCATCCCCTGCTGCTGTGGGTTTCATGCAACCCAAGAGCAGGGAGGGCTGCAGGAATTTCTGTGGACAAAGGAGGAAAGGGAGGGAGAAAAGGAGGAAGCACAGGAGTAAATGAAGAGGAGGAAGCACGAGCCAAAGGGAAACTGGTCGTCCAGTCTGAAGTGAGACAAAGCACAGTTGACTCACTCGCTGGGTACAAGACCCTGCCCAACGTGCTGTTCTGCTCTGAGCTTACACAAAGGCTCCACAGGAAACCTCTAAGGTTGCACAAGTTTTTAATGGAATTTTTTTTTAGCCCTGCTAGGTTAAGTATGAAATGAAGAAAAGGCTTGCTCAGGTCAGTTTTGGTAACATGATCAAGGTTTCTTTGTGTATGGATTTCTCATCCTACTGTGGCTGCATTTTACATTAAGGAAGAGCACACATCGCTGCCAGCTGTGGATTTCCTGAAGAGGTGATGAATAAAGTAACAGCAATTGGTGAGAAGCCTGCAGGAAATCATTTGTGTGCCCTCCTGGTTCTGCAGTCAGGCAGATAAGGAATCTGAGCTACTGCAGTGGGAGAAGTAAGACGTTTCAAAACATTATTTTTTTACCATGGATTGCTATAAGTGACATCCTTGTAGGTGTTCTGATCCCTGCTGTCACAACCAAGACCAATATTGTTATTTTTAGAGAAAGGAAAGCCTCAAGCTATAGTAAACACAACTTCTCTACTTAAGATCAATACTTAAAAAAAAAAAGAAGTTCCAGTTTATTTTTGTGCTTTTCCTCTTTGAGCTGGTCACCTTCTTTATGACTTTGCCTTGTTGCCCACCTCAGGATGTGGGAGGCAATTGCCAGGCTTGAATTTGAAGTCAAAATAAAATTGCAGTCTAATTCTTATCAGATGCTAGACAAGAATGGAGCCTAAAAATCTGAATTTGAAAATCAAGTCTATTTTATGTGGTGAACATATCAAGCACTGGACTTTATTTCGTGACAGTTTTTAATTTATCTTTTGTGGCTTTGTCAGTTTATTTTGCTCTTATGGGAACACAGCAAATAAAAGTTCTTTCTTTGTAAGACTTAGCAGGCACACGACAAGATGGAGGTGGGTTGCAGAAAACTGCATGTCTGCATTTAATGGCATTAAAGCTACTTTAATGACAGGCTCCTTAGATAAATAGCATAACGAGGCTGTTACAAGAAATCTGATTGATCTTTCATATGCCTTACTAATGAAACCAGGCTGGGAGAAGTTAACAAAGGTTTTTGCTGACAAGGTTCCCAGAGCCTGTGTGCTTCTCCTCTCTTTCTCTCTAGGGCTCAAAGCACTGAATATCATCATGCCAAATATTTTAGTCTTTACTAATTTTATTCTTGTATTTTGACATAAATTTTCAGTTAGAAAAACCCAGCTATTTAAATTAGTTACAAATGGGACTGAGTAGAAATAACGTTTAACAGTCATGTTCTTCACATTTTTTATAGCTGTCTATTGCTAGTTTCTTTGCCAATAACAATTCCATCATGGAGAGGACGTTGGACCTTCAAAGACTTGCTCAGTGAATGAGCAACTTCCCCAGAACTTAACCAGCTTCAGCAGAGCTGGAGTGGATTTTGTAGTTTGGACAGGGGAGGTCACCCAGCTGCTTCCAGTTCTAGGGGAGGCTGAAATTCCTGGGTGAAAGCTTGCATTAACATTTAAGACAGCAAGGCTAAGGAACAAGGTTTACTTGAGAAGCCCTGAAAGGTCAGGAAGGGTAAGGTGAATGCTGGGGATGAAGATCTTGCTCAGCACAGCAGAGGAAGCTGTTGGTGTGCAGCCCCAGCAGGACACCCCAGGGATGAGCAGCACAGCAAAGGCAGTGCCTGCAGCAGGCAGGGTGCATGTGTGGAGACCTGCAGAAAGGTAGAGCCACTCTGCTCTGAGGCAGCTTGGCAGCAGAGCTCAGAGCGGAGCAGGGCTTTCTGGTTCCCAGCCCAGCTGCTTAGTCAGCACTCCGACCTTAATCAGCTTCAAAATACAACAGTGAACAAAATTCGGAAGCAAGTCCCACCCTTTGCTGCAGCTTCAGCCAAAAAGGAAGCTCTGCTGTGAAATTCAGTTGTGCAACTGTGCTAAAAAATCCTCTGGGGGTAGCAAACCCTGGAGAAAGAGGGGAATGACTGGTGAAAGAGCCTCCCTGCTCCACTGTGTAGGTGTGGGTAGCACCTGCTGACGGGAGCTCAGCCTGGGACCAAACCAATACACTTTAGACCACCACCTTTAATTTATGCATGAGAATAAATGAGCTCAGTTTAAGAAAGAGAGCTCTCAGCCCACACAGGTGGTGTGTGGCATCCTGACCACTCTCCTTTTGCCATTAACAGAGGCCCAACACTGCCTTTGACTGCTCTTCTTGTCCACCACTCTCCTGGGCTCCCTTTTGAACTAGCAATATTATTGACTAGTGCAGCCACCTGAGGGAGATTTCCTTGCTGAATTTCCCCTACATGAGATAGATCTGGTGAAGATGAATGGTTTCTCAGGAGCTATATTCTGTGCTGAGCACTCCTGAAACACAGAGAGCTGCACACTTATCGTGGACTGCCTAGCTAAAACCTGTGAGAGAAAATGGATCTGGAAATTGGAGATAAAAATATCCTCAGTGATTTAGAAAGTCTTGCTTGTCACTGTTATTTCCACAGCTTACAAATATTTCCTATATACTCAAACAGAGCAAAAAATATATACCCACTTATTTTTTTAATAAATTTATTGAAGCTGTCTAACACCCTTGAACTGGCGTGACTGGAGCTCAACAAACCTTCTCCCTCCCACCTCTGCCTTCCTTCTCTATTCAGGTAAATTATGGAGAAGTTCACCCAGAGCACGGTGGAGACTCTGTCCTGTGTAGTCAGCTGTGCCTGGTCCCATCACCCACATGCTGGTGAGTCACACAGCCATTGGCAAGAGAGTTATTACAAAAATGAGGCTGAGATATGAATTATGTTGGTCATTTACAGCTTAGGCTTAATTTTGTTTCAAACGGCCTGCGTTGTATTAGGTGAGGATCAGATCTGTGTGCAACAAGGCTAAGGCTCTGGTGACAGGATTTGGTAAATCCTGTCCATTTATGTTACTTCAAACATCTCATATGAAATTATGGATACATTATCCAGCCAGTTAACTGCTTTTTATGTGAGTGAAACTTGCCTGTGCATTTTATGAAAAGAAAGTGCCAATAGTCAGATATGTATGACTGAAAGAAATGAAAAATCAAATGAAGAGATGTTTTACCAGACGTGGAAAACCAAACTTATGAAAACTGGATATGGAAAATGTTAATGCTAAATAAGAGAGCTGTGGTTCTGCTTTGGGAAAATATGCTAAAGGGTGGGCAGTCTGTGACATAAATATGCTCTTTATTTTCTGGTCACTGCAAATGACTTAAAGATACACAGCAAATATACTTAAAGATACTTAAAGATACAAATTGCCATTTGTAACACCAAACCCATGTCAAAGCCTATGGATAAGTTTGGACCAACATTTTTTCCTCAGGGCAGAAATGCTTTTCCCCTCACCCTCCAGTGTGGCTCCACTTATGTCTGTGAGATGTCCCAACAGCTTTGCTCTCAAGTATCTTGTTTGAGAAATGTCTAATATTACACAATATATGCTTTGTATCTATGAAAATATTATATGGAAAAGATTAACCTGTATCCAGAGAACATTTGAACACCCTTCTTTATGGCTTCAGCCACAGCAGCTGTGTGCAGGACAAGTTCCTGCAGGGCTGTTTCTCCTGGCTCTGAATTTCAAGGAGGTTTCTGCACACAAGCTTCAGAGCAGTTTTAATATGCAAATGCACATCAGCCTCCAGAAGCTTGGATGGAGATATTACAAAGTCCAATTGTGGTAGTGCTGCTGGGTTTTCAGTCCCCAGATTATAACACTGTTATCTGAAGATGCACTTAAATGGATCACGCTCAGTATGTGAATTTATGAGTATTTTCCTGGTCTGTTCAATACCTGCACTGACAGGAGTTACACACTTAAAGAGAACAACAGGACTAATTTTTTTTTTGCAGTACCAGCATTATTCTGACTATACAGAAGAAGAAATGAATGTTGGCCATTGTGGTAACACAAACACTAGAATTTTCAGTAATGTTCAGTCAGGTATGAAATCTTCATGGTAACAATACCCAGCGTTTTTGGGCATTCCAGACCTAATTGAACATTGCACGTATTTCATTGTTGTGAATTGAGACGTGAACTTCACCAGAGTTCAAGGAATATTTGCACCTAAACATGTGATCTAGGCACATTTGCAGCTAACAGCATTATTAAAAAATAATCTTTATAAATACATAATCATATTTCTGTGACAGGGCAGCTTAAGTGCTTTGTGATCTCCTGCTGTTTTTCATAAAATGCTGCAATGATATGCTTTGTCCTTTTCTCAAACAACCCTACTGCTGCTGTGCTGTGGGATACTCTTGACTAGTATTACAATAATACAGTTAAGAGGCAAGAGTTGAGAGGTGTGCACATACACGGATGTGTAGAGAGAAAGAGGTGGAGAAAACCCAGGTGAGATGTGTTACATTTTTAACTTTTAAAGAACAGTGGCTTTTGTCTTTCTAGTGCCAGCCTATTTTGTAGAAAAGCAATTAATTGCCAGCCCTGATGCAAGCCCTCTATCCCCCAAACTGAAGAAGAATCACAGATTCTACTGAGTACTTTTCTAATTTAACCAGAAAATTGCAATTATTTTTGCCAAATCCTCTAATTAGCAGATGGCATTACTGCCACTGCTCTGAGTACACCGCAGCAATCCCTTTGTTCTCCACTGGGACACGGAGATGTAATCAAAGACAGTATTTCCCCTTTACTCTCCTGTAATTAAGTGCAACAGAGTAGGGAAACAATGTGACAAAGGTAAGACTGCTGTTAAAATGTTTAAAACCCTGGAATTGTTTTGCTGGCATTGTGATAAACCCAGCATTAAGAATTTTAATGGATGATCAAACTTACCTATTCTTATCTTAATACATTTGACTGAGGTTTGGGTACCCCTGGCACACATGGCTTTGACAAGAACTGTCATAGGTAAAGCTCTCCAAGAATTTCAAAAGCACTTAATTAACACTGAAGGGATCTAATTAACTACACCTACATTATATACACCTCTAAAAACTGATGCCACAAAACCCCACCCAGGGGGACATTTTTAAAGACCTGCTATTCTCAAAGAGGAAGGCAGCCCGAATAATAAAATTGCCAAAGGACTGGCAGCTCCTTTGTGCTCACTGGGGCAGACTGTCAATTTATTCCTCTCCTTGGAATCACCAGGAACATGTTTAGATAGCCACAACTTCACTACAAGCAGAACCTCCTCAAACTGGCCCACTGCTGTAAGAGCACACAGTCACCAGCAGAAGTGGGACAGGTAAATAGACACACATCAGTGAGACACCTGAGGAGCACTAAACTGAGTTCATGGGGATTTACATTTCTCAGGAATCCACCATGCAGCGTGGGAGTTTCCTTCCTGTCTATGGAAAAGATTGGTGCTGGCAGCACTGCAAATGGTGTCTCTTTGCCATGGGTCTTCTCCATTTCCACCACGCCGCTCCACGTTAGGTGGCCTCCTTGGGATTAAAGTGCTGTGTGTAAGTCTGACAAGCTACTCTGTCAGATCCAGTTTGTGCATTTTCACCTGCCTGAATGTGCCCATGAAGGTCTGAAGTTACTCACAACCTGCATTGTTCTGGCATTTCTCTCAGCAATGCTCAAAAATGCCTGAGAACACCTCGGGTCCCTCTGTACACTGTGGTGTGAAAAACATCCAGACATGCAAAATACGAGGAACTGGAGTGAAAATGTTCACTTCTCCTTGGCTTCCTGGCCACTAGGCATTTCGGTTGCAGCTAATTCCAATAAGAATTGTTCATCTGAAACTCTGGGTGGGCTTTGACAATCCCAGAGAGGAGGAAGGGGCACGTGCACATCAACATATGTCGGGAGGAAACGTGGTATTCCTCCTGAATCACACACTGACACAGGTCAAAATACTACACACTGGCTTTACATCTCACTGGTATTATCACAGCTCCTAACTAGGAGCCCTGCAAATCTAGTAAAACTTTTCACTGGTCAGAGACTTGTCATTGTCTCTATTTTCTGGGGAGAATTAATCAAATAAGAAAAAAAAGACCCTAAATCACTTATATCTCATTTCGAAGCCAGAAGAAGCTGAAAGCTGAAACCTACAACTGTTATGTGCTCCATTGCTTTTACTTCTACTCAGGGTCATCCAATCCACAAATTCAATTCAAAAGTAACATAAAATATGCATATGTTTACATAACTAAGGCTAAAAATGTTCTGCAAATGGCAAGCATGGGGATGGTTTCTAAATTATATAGCAAAAATAACAAATTAAAATAAAACATGGTTCGTAAGAACTAGAACATATACCATTTTATGCCTCTGCAACTTGTTCCAGTTTACTGAGTTATGCAGTAACTTTTATTTATATGTCTCTATCTATATTTATCACCCTTGAATAAGCTGCTCTGGATGCTTCACTCCCTGAGTTGAGTTGTTACATGTTTCTTAATACACTTAACCCAATAGAACAGTAGCTCCCATCAATCCACATTTAGCACGTGCTGCCAAAATGTCATTTATGAGCTCCGTATCTTCAGTGTGTGGATTTTGACCAGGTTTTTAAAACCAGAACTAGGAAAGTAAGAATGGATTCAGGTGAGTATGTGTAGGCAGGAAATAATGATTTCTATTCATGCTTGTTTCTCTTCCTGCCGTGTAGATTCAGCCACTTTGTTCCTCATTTATGCTGTCTGCCCCATACTTTTTATCTTCAAGACTCAGCACAGGTTTGCTTCAAATTAGGAATCAGCTTGGTAATTAAAAATCATGTAATTGAACTGAACAAAATGGGCTGGAAGAGCAATGTCCCCTGGGGCAAAATTTAAGCTTTTATTTGCAATGCCAGTGTTACTCAGCCTTTTGGATTTAATAGGAAATACCCAGACATAACTGCACCCAGAATTTGACCTGAGATATTTGAAATAAAGGCGTAAAGCAAAGTACAACTTGATCTTATGTATGCAAAAGTCAATTGTTTATTTGCTGCTTTGTGTTAGCCAGGTGACATTGGTGCTAAGTAATAAAAAAAAAAAAAGGGAAAGATGACACCACAAAATAAAACAAAGGGAAATATTTGCACTGCTCTGTGACTAGCAGGACTTTAAGGCAATCTGTGCTTTGTTACCCTCTCCTTGCCTGCCCACTGGGCTGCAGGACAGAAGACAAGCTGAGAAAAAAACACTGTGAGCCAAGGGCCTGGCCTAGATGCCTGTTTGAGATCCCCAAAGGCAAGCACAGCTTTGGAGAAGGCCCTGCTGGTTGTCTCTTCCAGTTTCTGCACTGGGGGAGTTTTCCTTTGGGCAGATCCAGGACTTCTGTAGGCATTTCACCTGCTGCAAAAGGGCTGAAAAGCAGGTGGTGAATCATGCCCTGTCTCTTGTGCACACTCTGTTCCTACCATGGGTAAGGTCTCCTTCTGCTGTTAATTCCTGCAGTGAACAGGATACTGTCAACATCTGGCTGGGACATCTGGGGCAGGAAGAACTGGAGGCTCAACTTGCATTGTTTTGAGGAAGCTGCTCTCCGACTGAAGGATTTTCCCATGGTATAGAAAAAGGGAACACAATTCTCCAGGGGTGCATTCTGAGCAATCTCAAAGCAGACAATACTGAAAGAATGGAAAATGGCCCAGGTTTTAACAAAATGCAGTGGACCCACTGGCTGGAGAGGATGTCCCATGGCACACAGATGGTGGCAGGCAAATGGCAAGAAGGCACAGGTCAGTGTGCTCACATCAGCTCAGGATTAGTTCCAGTTTTAAAAAATCTTGTCAACTGCTTAATTTATATTTCCTAGCCTAATACTTAGTGAAATTTAATTAAAGTGGTGCTTGGATTTTAAGCATTCCACTATAGTATTAGCTGCCCACTCAGTACAGCACTGCTCTCCTCACAGACATACTGATTGTGGTTTACACAGCACTTGCTGCTTCTCCACAGAGGGCTGATTGGTCCCATGATGATCATGCTCCTCCTGATTTCCAGCTGTTACATTTCATTAAGAGACAGCTAAAATTGCCTCAGTGGTTTCCTCATATTACTTTTCCACATAAGCAGTTGGTTGGATCACCATGGGGATGCCAAGGAGTCAGGAACAGGATGAGAGGGTGGCTCCTGAGACTCTCTTCCTACACAGAGGTAATCCCACTTCAAAAGACTTCGGGAAACACCCACACCAGCAAAAGACTAAAGATATCCTGGAGACTAATGGGACCAATGCATTTACATTATTCAAGCAAAATGAAACAGGAAAAATCAAGCAAACGGTGACCCAGAAATCAGCATTTTGTAAACACTTTCCTGTTTGTTATTCATCAACATAATTTTGTTCCACAGTTATCTCCTCTAATAAATATGTGTGCATTTTTTTGTGTTCTTTCCTTGAGAGCATTACTTAAAAAGACCTTCTCACTAACAAGAGTGCCCTAGATATCCAGTAGAAACCCTCCTGCCTCCACTACATTTTTACCTAGGGTCAGGCCTGTTGGCACCAAAGGTGATGAGCTTTTACAACCAAGTTTAGAAGACAAAAAAGTGCCCTACATCATCATCTGCTGCAGGGAGGCAATGTAGTGAGCTCAGACACGTGCATAGATTCAAGGGGAAAAAAGTAGGGCATAAGCACATGTACCTAAAGGTTTTGCAGAACTAGCAGGTGTTGGATGAATAGGGAGACTCTACCCTACTTACTACAAATCAACTATGATATGGATCTAGGGCTCCTGAATATTAGCCCTCTCTTTATCCAGCCTCTCTGCACCACAAGAGGCATCATTAGACCAGCGGCAGAAGCACTTTGCTTCGCCCATCCCTTGCCACATGTGCTTGAAATAGCTATCACTTTGCTTATCTCCAACCTCCAGGGAGTTTCAGACCAAGGGGCACACCAATTTATTCACAATGGGCATTGTGGCACTGTCACTGGCTAAGAGAGAGAGCCCTGCTCTTCTGGAGATGCTGCTGGGTTTGTTGGATAGGGCAGTCCTCAAAGCCTCTCCTCTGTTTCTCCTGTTTCTCTGTGCACTGAACTGTGATTTGGCATATTTTCAATTAGCACAGAAGGGGAGTGTCTCAGCTCTCTTCCCCTGTGGTTTTTCTGTCCTGTGTGTTCCCAATGTTCAGTTTTAGAGTCTTCCCTTCTAAGGATGCAGGGAAAGAAAACAGGCCAATATCACTCTTGTTGCAGTGCGGGGGCAACAAGGGCACTCAAATATACATGGTATTTCCTGGATGAAGCCACGTTGCCAAGACAACAGATTATCACACCCAAAAGTCACGCTCACCCTCAGGGCACATATATAATTTTTCATATAAATTCTGAAGACCCTGGTCAAATACAACTTCTTTTTCTCAGTGGTCATTTTGATGACCAGGACCCGAGGAAGGAGATGTCACGACTCTCCTGAAGAGCTCAGAGCCAGCTCAATTCAGCAAAATGAACCCGTGCCAGAAGACAAAGAAGAAATTGTGAAATAGCTCCATCTTGGCTGGCAGCAGGGTCTCTGCTCCTCTGGAAAGCAGGTGCCAGCACAGGGGGTCGCAGATGGGATGCTGCTAATGGTTCCTGACTGATGGGAGGTGGTGGCAGGGGGCTGGCTCATGCCCTTCTGCAGGAGGAACTCGGCTACGTCCCTCTCAGCAGATGCAAGTATAGCAACTAAAACGTCCGGACCAAAACGTGAATAGGCGTTAATTTTGTTAATTCAGGGGCAACAATTCACGCCTCGGCCGCCTGCATTCAGAAAGTGTGACACTATGAATGGCACGGCTGAGGCTTGGCTTGATCTGAGTGCAGTCACTCAAACCAGGGCAGCTGAGTTAAGCCAGTCTCATCTCACAACCCTTGCAGTGAAATCAGAAAACGGACTCATCTGCCAGACTAACAAACGGGAGGGATCGTGATTGGTTTTGTCAGCTCCTTGCCGTGCGTTTTAGCCTGCAGGAATGTTGTCTGCACATTAATGCCAGAAACACCACAGCGTCACTGACCTCTCATTTCAGCACAATGCCTGTGCACATTCAGATGCAAAAAGTCAACATCAATATTTAGAGGGAGCCATTCCAAACTGGAAGCTTTCTGGGGCGGAAACATCACATCTAAATAAAAGATAAGAGCGTGGACTCGGTTAGTTCAAGGGATGAGTACGTGTGCTAGAGCTCCTGCAGGGGTGCTGCCAGCACAATAGAGTTCCACGTTATGGAGATTGACAGTGAATGCCTGACTGACTGCAGGGTCAGTTTAGATCTATTGCTAATTAAGAATAGCTGTCGCTGATTTAATTACTTTAATTTATAAATCAATATACATGAATTTTCCATAATCATCTTCCTGCAACAGTTGTACTTCTGTTTGTCTGCAGAGAAAACTCCTGATCTCTTGGGGGTCTAATCCAAGCCCTGCTGGAGAATGCCATTCACAACGTGGCTCTTTTCAAAGCAAATGGAAGAGTGAGGACACACAAAGATTCTCTACTGATCCTAAACTCCCAAATTATTTCTGTTCTCAGAAGTCCCCTGTCCTGATCTGTGTCACCTCCTTGAAGGACATCTGATGAGAGATGTTCCAGATGTGCTGGAGTTGGCACTGAGGCTGTAAAAGGATGTCAGTGTGCTGCCACTCTTCTAAACTCCTTGCCCTGTCTGAAACCAGAACAGCCAAGGTATCCTTTCCTGTAGCAGCCAGCCAATGCCTGTTTTCTCCCATCCCTTCCTGCATTTTTCTAGCAGCAGTGGCTTTCTTGTCTTTGTCTGCCTTCACTGACTTTCCAGCTTTGGCAAAGTTTGGTGGCAGGACAAAAGATCATAAATTTGTAATGTTTCTAAAGTTCTGGGAGGGTGGCTAGGGAAAATTGATCCAAATTGCCATTCCTAGGCTTGTAATCAGACAGAATGAGGAAGAAGCAACACATACAAAATGTGTTTCATGAGTTCTGTTCCTCATGGAATTGGTGAGGTTTTTTTTCCACAACTATGAACTAAAATTCTCCAGGCTGAGGACTGATGTACAGGAAGCCACTAGATGGTGAGAAAAAATTCTGCCACTCAGACATATGTAAACTGCAGTCCAAATGTCATCTGAATATGTCACTCACAGCCAACTACATCTTTTTTTAATTGAAGTTTAATCTACCTACAGCAAATTTTCTCATTAGACACGAAATTGGGAGGAATGCCACTATGCCTCAATACAGACCTGATTCTATGCCCATGAAAACCAGAGAGAATCAGATGACCATTTTTATGGGGCTTTTGATCAGGTCCATAAAGCACACAAGCTATTAGAGGTACATGTGCAGTTTTGAAAATGTGAATGCCGGCACAGAAGTGTAAATGCACTATTGATTCTTGATGACAGTGATAGAAAGTTCACGGGCTTCAAAGTGTCTTGAGGCAGAACTTACCCATAAAAGGCTGCAAGGGTGCCTTTTGAGTGTTTGTGTACACTCTCTGGAAACATTTTGGCCTTTAGACATTATTGTTTGTTACTGCAAAGAACTGAGCAGCCACTGCCTGTTTTGATAAACAGTGGTTTGGGATTGCCTGCTTAACTTGGGGAGATGTATATCGAACTTTGGGGATATAAAACACCAATAGTGTTAATTACCAAATTAAATCTTTTTAAGAGGAACTAAGGTCTGTCCTTCAAAAATGTACATGCACATATTTGTCTGCAAAATAAGAGACCAAGATACTTCACTTTTCAACCTAGAAATATACACCTGCTACCCCAGCAAGAAAAAAGGAATAGGGAGTGATGTTCAGCATCACAGATCTATTCTACCACTGCTTCTATCTAAGGGTGAGGGATACTAAGCAACCCAGATGCAGTTAACAACAGATAATATTGTCTTCAGCTTATAGAAACAAATGGAAATGAAAAGAGATTTTAACTACTTCTTTATACACATACAGTATATGGAACTGAAACATTCATCTGAAACTGCACCAATAAAGCAAATTATGAATACTCAGAAAATTGTTTCTTCGTATAGTGAGTTTAACTTCTAACAAGAATGAGCATTTTTTTCCCATGCTTTTGTTTTCCAAGACTTTAGTCTACATTTCAATAATCCTTTTTATTACTGAAATCCAAGATTCTCTCTGAATTACTTGACATAGTGAGCAGCAGTTCTGAGGAAACACTGCACATGGACAGACTGCCCAAAAAGGAGGCCTGGTGAAATTGCCATTAGGTCCTGCCATACTTAAGAGCCCAATAATCTACAGGTGTTGTTTGCAACAAGACTGGGATGGGTTAACAGCAGAATTTGGAAAAGAGCACAACAGCTTTTTCTCTTCACTAAATGCTCTAATCAGCACTTGGACATCCTTTGCCCCGTCCCTCAGGCAGCCCAAGTTGCCAAGTGCAGCTTCCACCAAACAGAGCCTCTAGAACCCACTCCTGTGGCAGCTCAGGCAGTTTCCTGAGCTACTCTGTCTGCACACTGGCTCCTGTGTCTACTTACATGAGCACTCAGGAGAAGCAATCTGAATTAAGTAATTCAAGGAGAATCACCAATGCCACATTAAACACTTCTTGTGGGCACTTTAATTCAGAACTGAATCTGCCTTTAATGAATTGAAATAAAATGAATGAGTTTATGAACTGCATAAACATCCACCCAAGGGTTCATGACGTTATAACTAATCTGCTTCATATTTATGGCTTAAATAATTCAAGTTACAATGTATAAACAAGCCCTAAACCGAGATTTCTAAGAAACTGCTCTTCATCATCAAGCTATCTTTGATTTCCAGTTCATAATGTGACTCCCAATTCATAATCTGTCTTTTTCTATTAAACCTCTGTACCCAAGGCAATTCAGGTTCTCTTTCTAGCAACTCTTTACTATTCCTCAACACACCAGCCCCAGAATCCCTGCAAAGAGCTCCTGAAGCTAATGCTTTTGTGATTGCCATCCGTGGGGTTTCAGATCCCCGCGGACCTGGAATTCTCATCTGTGCTGCCCATACCCCATACATCCAGCTGTGTGTGCCTTTTAAATGCAATTCCTGGACATAGAGATACAGGGCAGCTCCTGGGATTCAAAGACCCCCTCAGATTAGGCTCACTGGGCTGTGTGCTCACCATGACTGCACCAACCCATGTCCCAACCCCAACACGGCTCAGGTGCCACAGCAGGACTCACTCGAGGCACCGTTGTTCTGGCCTCGGGGATTCCTGCTTCGTTTTCCCCTAAGGGAAACACCAAGTGAGAGCAAAACAGTATTCCAGGAATAAAACTTCCTCAAAAGCACTTCTGAATGAAGACATCTAACAAACTTCCCTTTCAGAAACCATTCGGTGGCAGCAGCTGAAAGGAGAGGTTTTCTTCTTCATTTTTCCTGGAGGGAGAGGACCACCCTCCCCCCTGTGACCAAAGTGCAGAGGGGCTGGAGCAGTCCCTGGGCAGAATTCCCCAGCTGACTCTGGGTCTCTGCAGTGCCACCAATGGACTACACTGGCTCTCAAAAGACTCACACGTGCCCAACCCAGATTACTGACCCGTGACAAATTTGCACGACACTATTCAGTGGCTGTCACTTTGGTGGAATCACCAAAATTACTCAGGGTATGGTTGCACTTGATGATATTAAAGGTCTTTTCTAACCTAAATGAGCCTGTGGTTCTGTGAACTGCTTAAAAGCAGGGTGCTGGGACCAGCTGACATCCTGATAGAAGGAACCTGCAGCTTTTTTGGGTCACTGGGGTAACCCAGTGCCACAGCTGCCCACTGTTGCTCGGTCTTTGTTCTCATCAAAGACCAGATGCCTCATGGCTTCGTGGCACTGTGAAACGTTGCTATTTTCTGCTGTGCCTTTGAAAAGGGCAGTGAAAACCCAAAGAACAAAAGCCAAGAGTCTGAGAAATACTAATTAATGGCCATGCTTCACATGCAATCTAAAAATAAAAATCATCATCAACGCATTTTGTTGTTAAATCAAAGCATTCTAAAATAACCTGTAAGGACCCAATCTGAGGAAGACACTGTGTTCATGAGTCATGGCAATAGCATCTGAGGATACACAACAATTTATAACACAAGATTGAGCTTCTTCCGAAGCACACTTGTTCTCCCTCCCCACAGCCAGATATTTAATTATTGCCGATTCGTTGCTAAATGACTTCTTAAAGCACCTCCAATGAACGCTGTTCTCTACACACCATGCAGAAGTTTATGCTATTAACAGCATCTGTGTTTGATCATCAAAATGTGTACATTTTCTAACAGATTGATTGCATTATTGTATTATTTTAACACGAATGCATTGCTGTGGAATTATGTCGCAGCATCACAGTTCGTGTGGCCTCGTATAATCTTCACGCAGCAGCTGGAACTGTAATTAGCATAAAAACCAAACAGCCTCACTAAGCATCCCTTTCCTGTAAGAAGGGACACGTTTAAAGGCCTCGTTTCACACGTTCCTTTACAGCTGGCACAGGGCTGGAACAATCCCCAAAGGCATTTCTCAGTGCAGCTAAGCAAAGCCCACTCTGAAGCACGGGAAGGCTCTGCAGCAGAATACACTGATTACAGAATACACTGAATTATAACACCCCCCAGTTGTGAACCAGGAGCTTCCACAGTTGGCAATTCCAGTATGAAAACAGACAACTGCTTTCTCTGCTTTCTTTGTGTGAATCAGCCACTTCCAAACGCATTGGAATTCCTTTAAATCTCCTGAAAGTGACAAATCTGAAAACATGGAGAGTTTACAATTTCATCCATAAAAAAAAGCAAATATCTTTGTTTGCCACCACTTTCCCTTTCCTACTCTAAGCTTTGGGCTGTTTATGTAATTGTGAGGTTGAAAAATGCCCACTGGCTCTAAGAATCTCAGTGTATCTTTGGTTCCACAGCAGTTAACAGATGGACAGGTTAGTTTTGCTCCCTCCACAGAATGGCAAAAGACCAACTTTTTAAAGAGTTGCCCACAGTTTTGCATGAATTCCTGCACATTTCCCTGACCAGTTTCTCAAAAGACATTAATAAAATGTCAGTGCATGCAGAGAGAAGTTATGTGCAGTCCTAGAATACTTTTTTCCCCCCACTTCCAAAATTCAGGATACATCAAGTGTGCCATTTTGGATCAATGCAAAAAATGAAACTGAAAATGGAATTTTAATTTCTATTCAGTCCTTGAATGCAGCAAGTGTAATATTACAGCAGAGCTAAAATGCAAATGTTTTCTTGTCTGTCAGGCTATTTTATTTTTGAATTTGAAATGAAAATTTTTAACTAAGTAATATCTAACTCAAAAAAAAAAATAAACAAAGCAGTCCTTACTAATTGTGAGAAGTGGTTGCACCGCTGGTTTTTAACAAAACCAGAGCTCCTTTTTGCAACTTTGGAACAAGTTTTGCATCAGTGCCATTTTTCTCTTCTCTCCAAATCTGGGAAACGATCAGTGATTTTCAGCAGAGCGTCACTGCTCTGTGAGCTGCTTCAGCACAGCAAAAACACCTGGCTGGGACCAACATCTGTATCCTGTGCTCACTGGCTACCACCAAAAAGGGTCACAAAAGGGGGCTTCACACACAACTATTAATAGGTTTTGCCATGAATGAGAATGTGAAGGCCTTTTGGGGTATTTCAGGCTTTGGGGTGACTTCAGACCAGCCAGCCTGCAGGGGACACCCCACTCTCTTTCTCAAGGCTCTGTCAGTATTAATTTCCAAGTCATCAGAACAAGAGTGTGAACGAAGAAAACCCATATAATTATTTCTGTCTCCATACCAAAAACCTAGAGACAGTCTGGTCTGAAAGTGTTAGAGGAATTACAACTGAAATATTAATGCCTTTCACATGGGATCACAGTAGATATTACATAAAACTCAGAAGCACACAATGGGACCATAAAGTGCTTCAAAACAGTTATCCTGCTTAGCCAGTGACTCAAACAAAGCCTCCCTTTTTCATGTACAAGCTAAAAATAGGACATTTGTGGACAGATTTCCATAACCTGGTACTTGGACAAGCCACCCAAAGTCTCTCAACCCACAGGCTGCCTCCTCAGAAGCACAGGCAGAGGTGAGGGCAGGAGTGTCTGCAGGCTGTGCTTCTCCTTCATGTCCCCAGGCAAAGGCCCCACCTAAACAGCATGATTTGTTTAACAGCCTGAGAGTTTTACATGAGGGAACACAAGAGGCAATCACTGGCAAAGCAGAAGGTTTAAGAGAAGCCTTGGCAACACAAAATTGAGTTTCTCCTGATTGGAATACTCTGGAAAGAAAAGTTCAAAATATTTACCTGTTGTAGTTCAAAGTATAGGCAGTAGGAATAAAATGAGCTGGCTATGGTTTATGAATAACAGTTCCTCTAATTGAGCAGATTTACCACATTTTGTTTTCTTGTTATTCCTCAGAAACATTGAAAGCCCTTGCCTGTAAGCACTGCCAATTTAAGCAATCCCTCTGCTGACTGGGAAACTTAACTTTCAATAACACATTGACATATGATTTTTTATAGAGTATTTTAAAGAAAAAATCTCTGGTTGGAAAAACCAAAGCATGGAGGCTTAGCAAGTAGGAAAAAATAGCATTTGAGTACAAAATGAATGTCTGTTTTAATGCAGACTCCAGGAGTGAGGCAGCTCAAAGTTGCCTGCATGGATTTTGCTTTGGCACACTTCATTATCTTTAAATGGCTTGAGAGTGAAGGCAAAGGGAAGAGCAGGTTAGACCCTCCAAAAAAGCAAACTGAAAAAACCCAACATGCTCCCTTTTGTGGCACTGTCGACATTATTGGGTTTAAGTCTTTAGATCCAGGATTAAATCTTTAGATCTCAGCTACTCAGAGTAACTGCTGCCGTGAGAAGATTGTCGTCCTCTGTACAGACAATTCCTCAAAGTGTTTTAAGGCCCTTTGGCAGCAGATCAACCCACAAACCTGCCCTGACAGTCCTACACCCCCAGCCCAGTGTCCCCCACCCCAACTGATGATGCCTGGCTCACACTTGGTTTGCCTTTTGGCTCTCCTGGTCTCCTTTCAGCCTCTCTTCATCCCTTCAACTCCCCAGTCCTACACCTCGAGACAGGCTCTGGAACATCAACCTCTGCAACTAAGTCAATGAAGGTTTCAGTGAAGGAGGAGCAGGTCTCCCCTGCTGTCAGGAGAGCAGCCCAGCTGTGAGGCTGGGGAGTCACAGCCACGTCTGGTCACAGAAGAGGACATGGCTCACTGCCTCACCCATGGGTTTTGGGGATGGGAGCACCAGAGGACTTATTCTGTGATAGAGGGGTATCTGGGACACAAATGAAAGGAGGTTTCAGAGCACCTAGGAGGAAAGGTTGAGTTCAAAAGATTTCCCCCTTCTCTCTGCAATATTACTGATTGTCTCAGACAACCATCTACTTGGCACTAGAGCTGCTGTGGAGCTTTCTTCTGACATCAGTCTTTCTTTGCTCATGGTACAGGCTGCTGATGTGCCTTACCCAAACACTGCCGAATCCCTTGCCTCTCCTACTTACAGATGAGCTTTCTCCACATCCCTTAATTTCTCACAGTTTCCTGCTTTTCCCTTCTCATTCCAACCAGTTTTCTTCAAGTGCAAGTTACATGTTTCCTCCCTTTTGCCTGAGTACTGCAGTTCAGGGAGCAAGGATGGGGGAAGGTGGGCACACAAATTTTTTTAAATGAAGTTCACCAGAAAAGAGAAATGACAAAACAAGACATTTTTCTCTATGCAGACTCCTGCAAACAGCTAAAATACCTTTTTTCCTTTTTTCTTCTTTTCTGAAAGGCTGCAAACAGTTGGCTTTTGATGAAAGCAGTGATAAAAACCTTTCAATAATATTTTGCATAAGTGCAGAATTTATCTTTGATTTATTCAAGCCTTTTTATTTCAGAAGCACTTCCTTCTCCAAAGCATCACCAGGAAATGGCACTTCACCAGCAAACATGTGAAAACTCCAACAAAACACAACCAGGACCATTTTCCAAACTCACAGCAAGGTGAGCAAAACAAGACCAAGGTATTAAAAAATGAAATGCCAAAGGTCTGATAGAGGAGACTGCAAGATTTCTCTCTTGCTATCTGCTTTGCTGGTTCCCAGAGAGCCCAGCATGGCTTTAAAAAACTTCTGTGGCCTGCTGGAGTCATCCCAGCTGCATCCAGCCATGGGAATGTGCTTGGGAAAAAACCCAAACCTCTCTGTTTCTTCCTGGCTTCTTCTGCCATAAGGGAGACAAGTCCTTATCAGTTCTAAGAAACCATTCTATCAAGTGATCAAATCTCACTGTTCAGAAGTTTGGTGGCCTCAGCCCTCCATGGAAATAAAGATTTCCACACTTTCTGTGCAAGATGGAGTTTTAGTGAGTTAAAAGAACACAGATCATGCTTTGGTCTATAGCATGAGTAACACTGCAGCTGAGTTTGAGGCCTTTTTCTACCTCTGTGTTTAGAGAACTTCACTGTCAGAAGCATTTATGTTGTACCATGGGAGTTTCATCATCCATCAAAGAACTTTGAATAGGACCTTCTGTGGTCAAATGATTTGCAACTCTGAAAAATACTCTTGCTGCAGGGAACTTATGTCCAGGAGGAGAATTACTGGGAGAATTAACTTGCTGTGCCATGCTGGCATCCCTCACACAGTGAAATCTCCCTTCCCCCTTGCTCTGAGATGGAGCCTGCCCACAGCTGGAGCCCATCTGTCACTCATGGTGCGTGTCCTTCACAGCCTCCTTAGCACCCCACCGGCCAGCAGAAGAGGTCAAATCCCAGATGTGGGCTCACCTGGTGCTCACCATCTGCAACAACAGACCACCCCAGAGCCTCATCTCTCCTACCTGCTCTGCAAAACACCTAATGATGGTGCTGCTCACCGACAGACCAACTGCAAGGCAAAAGCATGAGACGTCTGCAAACCCCACGACTTTCATTTTCCTAAGTCAGCACCAAGGCAATGTCAGACTTTGGACTCTCCTACACAGTCCCTACAGGGATGCCAAACCCAATGTAACCTACAAACATATGAACTCTGTGAGACTCCTGCACCCTTTTTTAACCTTCAGCTCGTCAGTAACAAGGCAGTAATGAAGAGGGAGGTTGGGGCACTTGTGATGCTCAGACATCATCACTTGAGTACTGGTGGGCTGAAAGGAACTGCATTTAATAAGTGCAACATCGAAGTCCTCCATCAAGCAAATTGTGTATTTTCTGTCTCACTTTATGCAATTACCAAGTGTCAGAAAATAACTTTTCCCATTACCTAAAAGGTTTTTTTGCCCCTTGACTGCTGAATTCTATTTTAAAACATTCATCTCTGAATAAATAATCACAGCTTTTAGTCTGATACAGATAAAGACACAAAATGTTAGCATTTGGAAATACCAAGAAGAAGGCAACTTTCCAGCCTTAAATATCAGCCTGAGTCTTTCTTCCTGTCCTCTTCCAGAAAAAAAAAAAAGCCTCCCATTAATTTCACAGGAAGTTTTGTGAGATAAGGCCATGTGTTTTGACCCTTACCACTTTCGTCATTAAAAATAATTGACTCTATTGTTGCAGCAAATAAGAGTCTAATAAAATACTTGTATTAGTATTTATTTTTGATAATTACTGATGTTCTGTGCAGGTGGGAAAGCTTGGGTGCATGCCTGTAGGACACTAATAGGAATATTTTTTTCCCCCAAGTGTCACATTTATCAGCGCACTAGAAGAAAATAAGCCTGTATTATGAAGTTTCCTGCTGGCTCTCATTATGCCATCTCACAAGCTTGTCCTTTGATTTATTATAAAGATTAAATATATTTTCTCAGTGAGATCAGAGGTATTAGACAAGAGGTCCTGGAAATGCTGGCAGGAAAATGCTAGTTCTGGGTGTGTAAAATCTTTTGTGCTACACAGCCAAGGTTCAACCAGTGCTGCTTAACTAGTGAGGGCCTTGGTAGGGTGCTGGGGGATTCCTGCTCCCCAGGGCTGGGGATGATGCAAACTGGGGGGTCCCAGTTCTTGCACAGTCCAGAAGTCAATCTCTACCCCTGCTTTCTGCAAGGGTCTCAGCAAATTTCACATCCCTGTCAATTTTGCTGCAGTTTAGTAGCAGGAGAGCTGACAGGAATACCAATTTTGCAGAGCAGCTGCAGGATACTGTTAATTTACTAGAAATGGAAATTTTTTTAATAAAAAAAAAAAAAAAAA
>VXAU01002928.1:304678-328581 GCA_013399695.1 Formicarius rufipectus | reverse complement strand
GTTCCTGCAGACCCAGCTTTTAAATTAGTTTTTCAGATACTGAAGTCCCTCTTACTAAAGGGAGGAGATATGTGGCATGTGTGGTAAAGCCTGTTATTCCTCTTGAAAGAGAAAATGTCTGCTTTCACTCTGATTTTAATCACTGGGTACTTTCCCAATACTTTGGTAATGTGGCCAATCTACACAACACTTCTTGAGATGCCCAGAGTAGACTATGTAGGCATAGTCAATCCATCTTCAAGTTAATCAGTCCAACCACAGCTCAGCCTCACCTCCTGACACTGGATAAACCACAAAAATAAATAGCAGGCAGGCTTTGGCAACCCTGGACATTTGGTAGCCCCTGGACAGCTGTGGTTATTTCTCCTCGTTGTAACCAATGAGTCCAGCATGCTGAATATCTGGAATCCAAGGAATTGTCACCACAGTGTCCACGTACTCAAAAGAGCTCCACAGTTCACAGGGAAACTCTGCTACACTCACACAGAACATGAAAGATAAGCCTTTTGTTTTGCAGAAACATGTCATTTTTGGTGACTGTTAAGTCAAAAAGTACCATCATCACTCAGAATAATATAGTCATCTATTCCAGTTCATTAGTTTCTGGCTGACGAATCAGAAAGCAGCCTAAACAGCACACAGTGAGGAACACCTTCAGATAGAAACCCTGAAAACTCTTATTCTGCATTTAACCGCAGGCAAGAATTAGCACTTCGTTAAATGAGACTTCTTGCTCGATTATGGGTCATTTTCAGGAGAACAGGCTTTGGGGTGCCAGGAGGCACTGCCTGCAATGCACAGGGCACAAAGCAACTGGGCTGTAACTCAAGCCTTGCCTGGCACTTGAAGGAGTAAGATATTTACTGCTTTCTTTTTAGTTCTGGTGGGAACAATAAGAAATCACAGAAAATCCAGGCTCAAGACTTGCAAAGCCACATGCAGTAATTATTGGTCATCATGAAAGAACAAAGACAAGAAACCTTCTAAAGAGATTACAAAGCTTCCACCGTGGCCACCAGGGCCTGGATCTGGGATTCCTGCTTGGACCAATTTGCAACATAAACCCACATTTTTTTCAGTTTTTTATATATATATTTTTTTTTTTAATTAAAAGGATCTTGCACTAGGAGTGATGGCAGAAGGGTGTGGCAGGAACTGAGATTTGTTTTTCCCAGAAAACAAGTGGCACATCTTTCTCTTCCAATGGAAAGAATAATTCCGGGTTACACAAGACAAACGCAATGTCAACTTCTTTGCTGTGTGTTTTTCTCACTCCTCTATTAGCACCCAGAGGAGTCTGAATGTGGCTAAATTGATTGCTAGCATTATCTTTTCATACTGTTGTTTCCTTTATTCATAATCTGCTAAATCAAGGTTACAAGATTTCTTCTGAGTCACCCTCTAGCTCTAGTAGCAGAACTGGAATGTACAGCTTTGGTGAGTTGCTGCTCCAAACTGGAGTGCACTCAAGGTGTTGCTTTGGCTTTTTTTTTTAAGAAATAGGTGATAACAAAATTAAAGATCTCTTAGAATCTGATAAATCTCTCCAAGCCACGTTTCAACAGTTTAAAAGTATATAAATTGAGGCTGGCATGACAAATTCTTAGCCTCGGCGAGCAAAAATGCCAGAGTAACAAACCGACCCCAGCGCAGCCATTACCTGCTGAAGTGTGCTTGAATTTTTCACTCTTCTTCTTCCTCCATTTCCATGGCTTAAAAAGTCTCCCAAGAGTGGCAAATTTGCTTCTTCTTCTGATGGGAGGCGTGTGAGTCCCAGGGACGAGAGAATCTGAACGCATTGCAGCCAGTCTTTCCACTTCCTCAGCTGTAGTATCAGCAAGAAAAAGAGGGGAGAGAAAAAAAACCAAAGGGAGAATTAATTAAACGCTTTAATAAATTATCAGAGAACCACACAGACGGCCAAAGTTTTCCATGGTCACAGAGAACAGTGAAGGGAAAAAAAGTGTAGCCTTTATTGTAGCCATTATTTTCTTTTCTTCCAGCAGAATCCCTAATCTACTGTAAAGAACAATATTAACAATCAGATTCAACAGGAATATGGATTATTACAGTGTTATAAGCTTTAACAAGTTGTTCCACGTCGCTCCAGACAGCTGGCAGCTCATCCATCAGCCACTCCTGGGGAAGCGTCACAGAGTGAGGAAGAGAAAGCTCAAACAAAAGGCTGCAATACTGCTTAAAAAATATTATAAGGTTGTTGTTTTTGTAGTGGGAAGAGATATTTTTGTCAACTAATATTTATCATGAGCAAGGACCCTGATTAAAAAAACCCCCCCTTTGGTATCATTACCATGTCAATTGGAACTGGGTTGCAGAAGGGGCTGCATTAGGAACTTCCTAATGAAAGAAAGGGTGCTACAAATTCATAGCATCAGAGAATGGTTTAGGACAACAAAGACCTCTAAGATCATCGAGTCCAGCTGTTAGCCCAGAGCTCACATGCCCACCCCTAAACCATGTCCCCACATGCCACATCCAGACATCTTTTAAATCCCTCCAGAGTTGGTGACTCCACCACTTCCCTGACAGCCTGTTCCAAGGCTTTACAACCTCTTCCATGAAGAAGTCTGTCCTAATACCCAACCTAAACCTCCCCTGGTGCCACTTGAGGCCAGCTCCTCTGGTCCTGCCACTTCTTACCTGGGAGAAGAGACCAACACCCACCTGGCTACAACCTCCTTTCAGGTGGTTGTAGAGTGTGATAAGGTCACCCCTGAGCCTCTTTCTCCCCAGACTAAACAACCCCAGCTCCCTCAGGCACTCATGATCAGACTTGTGCTCCAGACCCCTCACTAGCATTGCTAATCTTCTTTGAACATGCTCCAGCACCTCAGTGTCTTTCTCACATTGAGGGGCCCAAGCCTAGCCCTGTTTTTCTGCCCATTCATTCCCCTCCAATTCTTTTATGTAGCTTTTTAACATAGGGACTTGGAGAATTTAAGAGTCCACATTTAGGGTTGAATTCCCATGGAAGGCTTTCTACTAAGATTTAAGCTTTCTGCAACCTTTACACTGTAATACATCATGATAGTCTCAATACTTCAAAAAAATTTAAAAATCTGAAGAATTTTAATCACCCTTTCTACCTCATGAGAGCAAGAGAAGTCTGGGGATGGTCCCCCTCCCATCAGCATACATTTTACCTTGCAAATGTGATTTTGGGAAAAGACATCCTTGTGATTAGAGGCACAGAGAGGGGTGAACCAGGACAGCAAAGAACACACTGACAAGAGGAAGGTATCAAAGCCCTCTCTGTGCCACAGCTGTAGGGGTGCAATCAGCTCTCCCAGCCCTGAGCTGAGGCATGCATGCTCTCTCCCTAAAAAAGAAGCATCTGTGTAATTCAGTCAGCACACAGGAGGGGGTTTTGTGTGTGGTTTGCTGTTGTTTTTTTGGATTTTTTTTTTTTTTTAAAGTGGTTGGTGGTGTTTGTTTGTTTTTTCAGGGATACCATTTCCCAGGCTTGTGTTGCAATGCAACACTGCCAGTAAAAGTGATTGGAGTGGTTTGCACACACAGTCTGGACACAAACCATCACATCTCCTGCACTGAAGGGAACAGCTCAGTGTTTCTGTTCACCTCTAGTATTGATCTCAGCCAGGAGCACGGGCTCAGGAACCTCAACAAGACCACTGCTTTGAAGGGATCAGCACACCCACTCCACTCTGACAGAAGCACCAGAGATTTTGGCTGGGAAATTCTTATGTATCTCAATGGAAATTTTCCCGAGGCTTTAAGTGAGCCAAATTTAGGTTGGTTTTCATGGGAACAGCCAGAGATGCATTTCTAACACAAAGGAGCTTTCCTTACCAGAACTCCAACTAAAATACTATTTGAGTCCCTCAGGTTTTTCTAAGGACGTTATTTTGTTATTGCTCTTTTGTTTGTTTTGAACACTGACAGCACAACCCTTTTTCCTGTGAAACATCAGTACCAGACACAGCTGCCTGTAACTTTCTGGATTAAAAAAAGCCAGCCAGCAAGATAGAGAGCCCAGCTGTTCCAGTGGAAATGGTTAAAAGCTGCTATTCTTTGGGGTAATGGAGAGACATACATTTCCGAGAGCATCTTTTTCCAATTTAAAGCAAAGGGAATAAAAGATAATCTGGGCAAAGCATTTCATTCTGTCCAGCTCTTTGTGCCAGACTGCCTGGAGAAATACCTTCTTATCCAAAGAACCCATTACAAGACTCTGTCCTGTACAGGGGCTGGGACAAGCTGCACTGAGGCTGGGAATTGCCTGGTTATGCTGAACAAACCATGAGAGGAAAAAGAAGAGAAAATCAGCAATTTTCTTGTACTTTCTGATTTCAGTGGAACCCGCTGGGCTTTGAACACCAGCACGGAGTACAGACCACTGCCCTCTATATGCAGACCCAGAGAGGCCGTGCCTTTTCCCCTTCCTCCATTTCTAATATGCCTCTAGTTAAAGCACATCAGATCCCACTGTGTTCCACTGCTGTGATTTCTAAGAGATGCTGCTAGAAGTAACAGGCTGGTGTTGTCTGTGCTGCCTTACTTGGGGGACACAGGAAGCAGCCCATCGAGCAAACTGGGAACCATACTCTGCTGCTGCTGCTCAATTAGGCTTCCTGCTGACAAACCCACAGCTGAAACATATTGAAATTCCTCTTGCTGCTCCCCCCTCTCACCTTTTCCCCACCACTGAGCCAAGATTTCTGGCACCCAGGTGCCTTAGTTACTAAATCTCAGAGCTGCAACTGCTCCTCTTTGATAGCTGGTCCTAACTGGTACTGCCGAGGCCATTCCCCGGAGAGCTGCCAACCCTCAAAGATTGTCTCCTTTTGCAGCAAACACCCCCTCTGTCCCACACCAGCTGTGCTTTCACTGCCCCCAAGGAAGCTTTTCCCACTCCTGGTAAATGAATATGGATTCACAGTGAGGAAAAACTAACACTGGAGTCAAAAAGAATTTACCCAAAGGGTGGGGGTTCATTGAAAGCCAAACAGCATCAAAACCATTTCCATATTTCGACTGCTCTTCCTGCATTTCAGTATTGGCTCTCACACAAATCTGGTCCTGCAGAGCCTGCTATCAGTCCTGAACGTGGTCCTTCTCCTTCATCCTCTCCAAACACACCCAGCTCCAAGCTAATGCAAGTACCACCTCCTTTCCCCCCTCGCTCGCCTTTCTCAGAAGGACATGATTTTTTTTTTCATGAGAAATACTCTCAAGAGCACTGCTAACTCAAAGCACAATAACCACTGGCTAGGAATAAACCACATTAGCATAAAGCCATGACAGTTTTAACGCAGCAAGAATAAAAGCAGACCATGATGTAAGAAGGAAATGCCAGCTTTCTGTGCTCTTCTTTGCTGCTGCATCTTTTGCTGGAGTTGGCCGTGTTTCTCTGCCTTTTTGGCTCCTAATGACTATTGACTGGCTGTGGGCTGCGACACCCACTGCTGACAGCAGGCTCCGGGGGCTGCTTTCACACCTTTGCTGTTCCCAAAAAAGCTGCTGCTTGCAGGAATGGAAAGTTAACCCCAAGCCTTGTACTCTTTTCTGAGGTTTTTTGCCTTCAAAGCAGTCCCAGCAGGCCCAGCCTGATCAGTCTGCTGCACTGGGAGAAGGAACAGCCACATCCATCAGTGCCTGTGGTCACATTGCTGAGACCCCATTTCGAGGCTGGTGCCACAAATGTGATGTTTACAGGTCATGGTTGCTGCTCATATTTGGTGCTTTTGGGAACTTGGTCTGATTTTTTTTCTAGGGTCTGAGAGATCTTGCCAAGACAGAGAAATACTGGGACCTGCACTTTTGGCAAGAGGATGATGCACACCCCTCCCACTTTTCTTCTGTCCAAGCTGCCATTCTGGACTAGCAATGGAAACTAAACCTGGCTGTGAAACAACTCTCATTATTCTACCATAGTTCTTCATACTCCAAGTTCATGTAGACTTCACGTAGACCTTAAGCAAGACTTGGGGTTTTAATGAAAACAACCCCACCACAAATCAACGTATTTTGCATCCAAGTAATATAAAAATTTTTACAAGCATGTTTGAAATACCCTACAAAGCAAAAAAGAGGCCAGGCCATCTCGGGCCTGTTCTGTATGTTCTTATGGTCTTCCCACATCTTTCAGTAGGGTGTTGGTTTCCAGGTGGTCCAGCAGGAGACAACATTGGGGTCGCCTACTTTTTGGATTTAAGCATAGCAGGCAGATCACAGACCCTCCCAAAGACAACAGAACTTATTAAGTTTTCATGGAGAACGACAGCCAGTTTTCTCATTCCCACCACTGTCCGTGAATTATTTAATCTACTAATGTTACTGATACATGATATATCCAGCTTCCATTTTAGAAAAAAACCCCACTCTTACTGCATTTGGGTATGCAGAGCAATTTTATTGCTGAAGGCTGAAGCCCACCCATCCCACCTGTCATCTTTAATATTACCTTCCTTACTGGTAAATCACACTAAGTTCTCCCTCAGACCTTTCCATAACACTTAGCATTCATCATCAGGCACATGATTATTTTAATAGGCAATTTACTTCAAAAAGTTAGATTCTAATCCTTTCTAAGGAAGCACCAATGGCTACTTTGTGCGTTCTGTCATATTTGCACAAATCTGTAGTAACAGGCTGCGAGTGATCTTGGTCCTAAAGATGCAATTAACTAAATGTGCCATTTTCTTTAATAATAAGAATTGTATATATATATAAAAAGGTAACAGAATACTCCTTATTGCCAAACAGAATCCAACCAGTCTTTATTGTGCAGATCAGTTTCCAACAAGCTCCCGCTGCAAGGTTTCTTCTGAATGCTCCACTCCAAACACCCTCCATTTCAGACTGTGTGGACCTTTTCCTGGCAGCTTTGTTCCACACAACATGCAGACACCCCATGTGCCTTTTTGAAATTACAAGAAACCTGAACAGCCACTCTAATTGCTGAGCACTTATGTCTACTCTTTACCTGATGGAGAACACTTTCAATTAAAAAAACACCTTGTTTTTCTTTTAGCAAGATGGTTTATACTCTGCACTTCTATTATCTTCTATTCAGTTATTTCCCTTTAATTTCCCTCTGCACCTGGAATTAATTTTCATTAGCCCTCCCTTCACTATTTGAATTGCCCATTTAAACTCTTCCTAACTTCTCAAAGGTCTGTTTTCCAATGAAAGACAAGGCATGGCACACAGCAGTGCAAAAGCAGTCTTGCCAGACGAGGATGATTGTTCCTCTCTGGCTGACAACAGCTCCCACTGGATGTGTGCATTTGCAGTGGCACCGAGTGGGTTTAGTGGGTTTATGAGCCATGAAGAGGCTGTTGGTAGCTTCCCTTTGCATGCTAAGCAGAACTCACATTTTCCAAGCCCCTGCCAACTCTTCCTGCTCCCCAGGTGTGGGGACTTCTCATGGTATCCAAAATCCCCGTCTCTCACCCTTTATGCTTGCCCATTTCAGCACAAGTATCACACTGTGGAACAGCTCTGCTCTCAGCTCGGGTCTCTCTGTCTCAGCCTATTTATTTCTCTTGTTGGAACACAAGTGCAAAGAACAGCTCTGGAAGTCCAATCCCTTTAGGACTCTGCTTTCAGTTTACCCACATTTTGACGTAAAATGTTAATTATTCATGCTGATTGCAATCTGAAAGCCATTATTTTAACCCCTACAAACTATTCTGCACTGAATGCATCACTAAACACTTCTTTGTCGATATGAAATCTCTCAAAGCACCAAGTATTTTCTCCTTTATAAGACAGTACAAAGGATTTTTTTCTTGCAACAAAAGCACTTCATCAGGTTACATCACCAATAGCAACATAATCTCTTCCCATAAACCCTGCAATTACAGAAAATAAGGATTGTTAGATTTCATTGATATCAGATATTTTGCTCCTTATTGCTCTTATTAGTGGGTTTGCCATCTCTTAAGCCTTTATTACATAAGGTCCAAAGATAAATCAAGCAAACAGCACTGTAGCTCATCACCCTTGTGTACCTGGACACTGGGGCAGAGCCCACAGGTCTGTCCTGGTCACCACACACACACTCCCTGGAGACACAGAAGCTCCAAAATAGGACTCAGAGCAGTCACTGCAAGGGGAACACCTCCAAAAAAACAGGGCCAGCAAAAGTGATGTCACACTGTTTTGGGGGCTACAGGAAGACAGTTCCACAAGTACCAGGAATTGCTCCAGTAAAAAGATGCACTTGAAAAGAAGGGGTGTTTTACCCTTCCTAAAGGGCAGGCAGAGAGGAGATGCACGGTTTGTGCTTACAAGAAAGCAGAGGAAGTAAGATGAGATGCAAGGACTTTTCTGTCAGAGTGGGTAGAGAACTTACTTGAGAAAAAGGAGAACCCTTGAAAAGTTTCAAGCCCACATGTCCCATTTCCCTTGGGAACACCACCACACTTCATACCATGATGGATGAAAGAGTACATCTCTACTACTAAAACTGTTCTTTTTTTAACTTACTTCTCCCAAGACTATTCCTGGGCCTTACCCTTGGTTAAATAACCTGAACCCCCCTCTGCTTTGCTCATGGATTGAAAGAAACTGTTCACAGGATTTGATGAGAGTCTGATTTTGTCCAGTTCTGTACAAAGGAGAATAAAGAGTGAAGATACTGCCTCTCACTGTCCCTTTCTTTCACTTCTGGTAGGGCATCTTCTGTTTGAGGCATGAGGGGAGAGGGAGAGAGGTGCTGTCTCCTCCATCTTCTCCCCAGAAAGCAAAAGCAGGAGAGGACATGCCCCCAGTGAGAAGGGGTCCATGTTTCAGCCTGTGCAGAACTGCCATAATCACTCACAAACCTTAAAAGGTATTTTGCTGAGCCTACAAGAAGGAAATTAAAATCTCACACCACCAAAAAAAATCAGAGGAGAAAGCCAGGCACAAGTCATACCCACAGGAGTACTGCAATGCAAGGCTCTAACATGATGTGCAACACCACGTGGGACAGCTGCAGCGAGGTTTGTGACCATCGCCTTGAAAGTGGGCACCAACCCCTGGCAACACCAGCAACTCTTCCAATACATGTTGAGCTGGTTTTGGCTGGTGTAGCATTAATTCTCCTCACAGGAGGTGGTGCTGTGTTTTGGATTTGCACTGAAAACTGGGTTGAGAACATACGGATGCTTTGGTACTGCTGAGCAGGGCTTACTCAGCAAAGGCTTTTCTGCTCCTCACACCATCCCACCAGCGAGGAGACTGGGGATACACGATGAGCTGGAAGGGGACTCAGCTGGGACAACTGATCCAAGGGATATTCCAGACCATGTGGTGACATGCTCAGCCTATAAAGCTGAGGGAAAAGGGGAAGATGTTTGCAGTGATGGCATTTAACTGTCCAGGTCACTGTTACATGCCACGGGCTTCTGTTTTCTGAGGCTGGATGAACACCTGGTTGCCCACGGAAAGCAGGAAAGGAATTCCTTATTTTCCTTTGCTTGTGCATGCAGCTTTTGCTTTACACCTATTTAACTGTCTTTATCTCACAACCCACAAGTTTTCTCACTTTACTTCTTCCAACTCTGCCCCTCAACCCACCAGGGGAGGCTGAGCAAGTGCTGTGTGGAGCTTAGTTGCTGGCTGGGGTTAAACCACCTCACATGTGGACAGGAACAGGCACCGAGGCTCAGGGGTCCTGGATGGATCTGTGCAGACACCTGGGTTGTTAAGCAATTTGATTTGTCCTTCAGTCATACCCAAACTCATCAACTAGAGTTAGGACTCATCCATCAGAGCCCATGTTCTTCCTGAAAGCCAAAGCTATGGAGAACAGAGAAGCTGCCTTCCTCCCAGCAAGTCTTCAACCCATTCAACAAGAAAAAACCAGAACTGAAGCCCATGTGCCTCCAACTCCTAAATTTACCCTGATGAAGAAACAGTGCATAACATTTATTCCTATGCTTGTTTTCACTTGCAAGTGTCTTCTTGAAGGAAACAATTTAAATTTCCATGGCTGGATTTATCTCTCATACCAGCCTGAATTGCAAATTCTGCTCTGCTGCAAAATGTAACAGTAATCCAAGAAAACATCCAGTCCATGGAAGTCCAGGAGTTTGCTGCTCACAGTTTCCCAGGTTTCTGCTACTGGGTGATCATTTTCCTGACTGCCATTTGGACAGAGGCAGACACAGTTGCTCACATCAGAGGGCATCTTGGGCTCTACCAGTCCTCTCTGGGAATCAGGGAAGGTCTCCACCCTTCTGAAAACAAACCACTTGTGCAAAAGGCCAGCTGGTGTTTTTTTGAGAAAGCCCAGAAAAAAGTATTCAATTGCTTCTCATTTCTTGGGGGATTTTTGGTGGACCCAAGATCTTTATCTTTTTGAGTTCTCATAAGTAGGAATAAGCAACAGTTTTACTTTATTTCACTCAAAATGTGTGCTTTAGAAGGCATATCTTTAGGTATTTCAGAAACCAGAGAGGAGTGTCCTCTTATGAAAAGCAATCCTATTCAGAAAATGGCATTACAAGAATTAAACTTGCTAAACACAGCAGTACCACCTCACCACTATCATCATAAATATAAAAAATGGAGGTTTTAATTACTTTAATGGCTGTGAGAAAACGAACAAAGTACCTCCATTTAAGAGCTAGAAAGTTCAAACTATTCCCTTGTAAACTATATATTTCTTCTCTTGGGAAAAAGCAACTTCTATTTCCATTGTTTAAGGAAGTTGGCCAAGAGGAAAAGAGGAATTATACCAAATGGCATATTGATAATGAGCACGAATATGAGTTAAAAAACCTCCCTCAGTAACAGCGTAGGAAAAAAAAATATGTTTCCTTGGACTCTGAAAGGAGACAGTCTGTATCCACGCTCAGGGATTTGCAGCAAGTACTAAATCCTTGTGCTTTGAGTACCTAAGTACAGCTACATATGGTCTTTGCTGATTGTCATTATAATGAGAATTTGTTTATTCAAATGATGGTTAGTTAAGACCCTCAGCTGTGGTGAAATATCTTTTTAGGCCCTTATGGTAGAGGCTTGAGTTTCAGAGATGAATATTCAAAGGGGAGAAAAATATCCACAACTCCTTTAAAGTCTGGAATAAAGCATGGTGGGCTGCTGGCAAAAACACACGAGTGTTCCCATGTGGCTTTCATAGCTAGGATTTCACTTTTTCCTCCCCCATTTTTTAAAGCTTCATGTTCTAGGGTGTCTCGTGGTTGCTGAGCTCTGCAAGCCATTGCTCTTGCTCAACAGACTTAGAGGAAAGTCTCTGGTTTCTAAAAAGTTGCTGCTGCCTTTAAAAAAAAGATGGGGCCCATCAGGTAATCAAATTGGTATATCTAAGAAATGCTACAGTCAAAGGAAGGAGCTATCTTCAAAGCTCATGAATTATTCCACGTCCAGGAACCAGAAATAGCTCCTAAAATGAGAATGAGTTTAGATCAGAGCTAAGGAAAAAAATACTACAGGGAACCAAGAAAATACCATCACACAAAGAGCTCTGCAATACTTTCTTCCAGCTGCTTTATGCACTGAAATAACACTGGCAAGAAAGAAATGAGTGAAATCCTGATCATACCACAGTGAGCGGCAGAAGGCACAAGGACTTGGATTACCTTACCCAAGCCCAGGTAGTGACTAAAGGACCATGTAGAGAATTAGGGATACATTTCATCCTTGGGGTTTATCAGAACATTGCAAATGAATGTGAAATATGGCCTTCTGCTCTTTGCTCATGACTAAGGAGATGAGCAGGAGGAGCAAGGGAAGATGTACAGCACTGCGTGTCATCTTCAACATGGGGTCGAGACATGCTTGGGTGCACACAGAGAACTTTATTGGCCAAAGCTGTCAAAGGGACCTTTCCAGCCTGCTAAAATTTACCTCCAGGAAAAGAAATTGGCAGAGAAGACATTACAACACAGTCTAAATGAGTGCTTTCCTCTGCATTGGTAGGAACGATCCCTGTCTGTGGTGTTTGGGAGTGGAACCAGTGGATGTTGTGAGCTGCAAATTCAAGTGGAGCTCTATGCAGAGCCACCAGACCATGACATGGGCAGCACAGTTCATTTTTCAGCATTGTGAAGGTAACTGTGATAGGCATCTGCATGAGGTTTCATTGCAATACAGAAGTAGGATAAAACTCAACCAAACCCTGACGTTTCTCACATGTAAAGTGATTATTTTTTTCATCCCTCCAATGCTGGCAATGGACAAAGCAGCAAACTGATGAAATCTGATTTGCCTAAATGCTGAAAGTTTCCTTTCAAAGTTACCAAGATTCTGTACACCCTGGTATACAAGCAATAATAACACAGAAATCTGAAATAAATGAATCACAACAGGTGAACAACTTCATTTGCTTGCTAAACACAAGGAAGAGTTGCACTAGCTCAGAGCAGCTGAATTTTACAAGTAACACCCATCTTCATATTGGTTTGCAATTTTTTAACATTTATTGATCAAGGATCAATAGCCAAAGAAGGTTGAAAAGAAAAACAAATGAAAGCAACCCCAAAGAAAAATGTTGCCAAAAAATGCTCCTCCTGGGCCTCTGTGCAATGCCAGAAAATGTATTAGTGAACTGATGCCTCTTGTGCTGTTCCATGAACGGGCTGTCCTGCCAAGTTGAGATGAATAAGAGAAAGAAGCATCAGTTCACTTGAACTACAGGATCTCCCTATTTTCTTTTAGGCTCATGGATTTCCATGCTCAGCACAAACATATTGAGCTCACAAGCAAAATGGCATTTGACTCAGATGACAAAAACTCATACAAAGCCAAACCTGCATCAGTAACTACAGTCAAACAATACATGCAAAATGCTGTCCTTGTTTTAATGACACACAAGGAAGAGAAAACACCTCCTGAATTCTATCTTGTTTATACACCTGACTTAGGGGGTGGACCCTGAAGGAAAGGAATACATAACTGAGCCTCATGAGTCCCTCCTTATTTTACCATTAAGGTATCATGTCTAATTCTCTTCACTGGCTGCTAGAGGAGCCCAAGTTTGGCAGCTACAGAGAGGAGACAGTCAGAAATTGCTCTTCTCTATTCAGATGCTGGAGTAGGCAGCAAATTCTGTCTTAAGTGCCATATCAGATCACTACCAGACAACTTCTCGCCCTCATGGCTATAAACCAGCAGACAATCTGGGGGTTGTGAATATTAATGAAAGCTTTAGTCATCTCACTCTTCTATTTCTCAACAGGGTACAATTCAGATCCAAACAGGTGAAGTTCCACACAAGTCTCTGCATCCTTCGGGGTGAACCCAAATTACAAAACTATTTATCCAATAAAACCAGTGTGCCAGCATAAGGAAAGCATCCTGTTTGGCTGGTGCATGGGAGGAGAGGGAAGGGGTCTTGCAATACCGATTCCACTCCGGGTTCAAACAGCTTTCACTGTCCATCCATCCACCCATCCTTCCACATGTCTGTGTACTTTCACTGCTGACTGTTCAGCCTGTGCATCTGAATTTTTATCAGTGTTAACATTTTAAGCAGCTTGGAAATTAAAATGAGAAAGATAGGATTCTGTAAGGCTCTACAGCAGCATGAGACACATACTTTTGATATCAGTTCAATTTCAGATGATGCAGAAGAAATAACATCCCTATTTATTTTATTTATTTGCTTTACCAAAAGCAAGGTTGATAGAATCTCCATGTTTAAAATAACACTAGAGCTGCACACATATTGTGTCAGATAATATCAGAATATTGGAAATGCAAAGCAGTTGCAGCCAGTGCATGGGGTAAAGAGAGATAAAGCCAGTGCCATAGTCCTTATGACATGGACTGCTGACATTAGGGACCGTGTCTGCAGTCCACGTGGATGTGAATACATGGGTCACCAATCTTTTAGAGTATTCCAGGCCTGGCTCATTTGTAAGGATGTAGTTAGTATTTTAATTAAGATCTCCAGTGTACAGAAGACTGCTTACCAACATTTCCAGCTGTTAATCTTGAATCTGTACTAAAAGCATAACTAACACTGAGGACAACACGCACTGTGTGGCAGCTGAACATCCCTCAGTCTACTGCTGAAGATAAAAAATACTGTTATCAAAATTTCTAACAAAACTTAGACACTTCTTTCTTGCAACGACCTGATATTCTCTGTATTACAACATCAGCCCTCTGTGCTCCCAGAAGATTTAAAATACCATTAGTCTCTGTTTTTTTTCAGATAATCAACTTCTCTTGGGAGGCAAGGTGAAATGAAAATCATTCTCTGCTACCAAAATCTCCCACAATAAATTAAATAATTGGGTACATTTTAGTTTTATTCTCTGCACTTCTATTGCACAAAGCCATTAGACTAATGGCCTGAAAAATGTCATGTAAAAGATGACAAGAGGGCAAGACCTTTCTCTGAAGTAGTGATAGGGGAAGGCTTCTACTGAACTGCAGCACTAGACCTGTCATCCTAGCCTGGGGCTGCACAGCTCAGGGCAGGAGGAAGGACAGGAAGGATCTGAAGTGCACCTTGCATCCTGTCCAGAAGGATTCCAAAATCAACAGATATTCTGGGCCCTCCCTGCACAAAAGCCTGTACATGTTAAATTGCAACCCTTGGGATTTGGAGATTCGGGAAGTTGCTGAGACTTCTCCCAGTTAGAGGAAAAGAAACGGGTACGACAGAAATCACAAAGCAAGTTACACAATCCGAGGTCTGGGAGCCAGAGTGTCTCTTGCCCCCAGACCAGATCCTGATTAGCACACTATAAATCAAATATGCAGAAACCTGCCCTCCTCTTCTCTATGGACATTTAGGACACAATTCTGATTTTTGGGAAGGAGGGGCATTGGGGAGGCCTGGGGAATTGTTTGGATTTTATTCTTGAGCCATATTTTCAAACACAAAATATCCACTGTCTATGCAGAGGCTGCTGGTCAGGTGTGGCCATCTCTTATTTGTGGTTTTTCTCACTTAGGATCCAGAGCTTTCTTTGGTGAGGGAACTCTGCTTGTCTGAGAGATCTCTCAACAGCACATCTTAATGATGGCTGATGGACACTGTGATTTTGGGCATGTTTTAGGCACATTACCAAGCCAGGATGCTGAGCCTGGCAGTTCCAAAGCTACAGCAGGTGGTTCTATAATAACTGATTTTATCTTTGATTTAAATCATACCATGTACTCATTGTTTTTCAGAGCAACAGAAATAATTCGTCTTCTTTTGAATCTAAGAGTCTCATCCAAAGGCAATGGATCTGCTAGATTTTCTTTACCTTCAGTAAGCTCCACCCAAAGCCAGAAAAGTCAGGGGGAGATGACAGTGACCCGATCACACGTTGTCTTATTCCTCCTTGCCCAATCCCTTCTGAGACAAGGAGACTAAAAGCAACAGACCAGTGAAGATTCATGTCACTTCACAAGAGCAAAAAAAAACAGCAAGAGGACAGTTTTCCACCTCACAGGGATGGCAAGAACATCATTATTTTCCAAGAAGCATGCAAATCAAAGTCACAAAGGGAAAAGAGGGCCTTCAAGCGTGTCCCAACTTCACCCCTCTGCAGCTTTGCTGCATTCATCTAGATAATGGCAAACATCAAGGTACCCTCCAGTTTCAAAGAAAGCTCCTGAAACTCACAGTCAAAGCTGGCTGAACCACTGTACACTCTGGTGCTGCCCTCCAGTTACACCAGTGCCCTGATGCTGGGGTTTGGCTAAAGGATTTGAGAAGGGGCTTGAGACATGGCTTGATCCATTGAGCAGACTACAAATATATCCAATTAATCTTAGACATCCTGGCAGACTGTCAGCAAGATGGTGCTGCATATTCTTACACTGTGCTCCTGAAATTAGGTTCTGGCTAATTGTGGGCTGAGTGAGGTGTCAACAACAGAAAGCCAAATTTGGTATGGTCTGATGACAAACAAGACAACCTGAGGGCATACAAAGGCTGTACATTTACTACCAGATGAAGAAACAAAATCTTACAGTATGAAAATTGATGGGGGAGCAGAAATGAATGATAATGTTATAAATACAACAGTATACTCAAAAGATAGGTTGTGCTCCTGTAGGTTAATAGTCCTCAACTGGACAAAAAACTCCAACACTCCCTCTCCCCCCAAAAAAAATCCCAAACAAACCCAAAATGGCAAAACTTAGACTTAAGCACAATGTCTTGTGCAACAGGAAATGTAGGCTTTATATACCAAATTTAAGAGAACTGCACTGAGATGAGCAGACTGAGGTTTCCTATCCAGCTGATATGATGATGTGCATGAAGTCACCTGGAACGTGTTATCACTGGGAACCAGAGTGAAAGCACCTATCAATGAAATTGTATAGAGTGCTAAATTGATTTTTTTTAATGGGAAGGGTGATAAAGAAACATTTCAAATGAACCAATGAATAAAATTCCAATAATGGTTGTAAAGTTAAGTACTTCCACCTATCTCATTTCCTTCTAAAAAATCCCAAGTTTCAAAAAAGTAAGAAGCCCACTGAGTAAATCACCCTGTAAGAGAAACATTAGCAGAGTGAGATGAGATCATACCCCTCCACGATCTGTGTCACCATGCACATCTTGCCCCTCTTTTACAAACTGCCTCCCCCCTTCACACACTGAAAACTCAGTGCCTTTTATGGTCTATCAAATAGTTCTTTATTATATTCCTGATGTATCTAACTTGATACAGAAGAATCAAAACTAGGCACACTAATCAAGACATCAACAAATACTCAGAGTAGATCATTATTGTTAAATACAGGAAAATCATTGTACTGCTTTCATCATACTGGAAGGCATTTTATATGTTTTTCTGAAGTCCCCACAAGGAACTGATTTCTCAGTGTATGTTCAGTGTTGCATTTAAGAGGCTTACTTGTCTCAAGACTTAAAACTTGATTCTCAGAATAAAAAGCAGGATGATAAAATTCTATCAAAAGATGACAACTGAGTTACAGCATTGGGACGGAGAGAAATCAATAAGAGGAGACAGAACTGAAACAGGCAAGCCATCTGCTCTCTAAAGACCTGAAGAATTGAGATGTCCTCTTATCCGTGTCATTATGTCAACACTGTGCAATAAAAATGAGAGGGTGCTGAGCCATCATGACCAATTCCATCATTTTTTGTTGCTTTTTCCCCCCTAAACCTCCTCAAATCAATGACACAGATATACAGAATTCCCAGAAAAGGTGCCTTATGTTTCTCCAGTGGAGGCACAGGGTTTTTTTCACTGGAAAACAAAGAACTTAGTCATCTTCTAGCATAAGCCTGACCCAATCATGTGTACACTTCTTCTCCCCATACAATCTAATTTACCAAAGTGAAGACTTTGTTTACCACCTATACTTTTCCTACAGTTTCTGTCAATAATGTAAATTATATTGCAATTGTGGATGAGACATCTTCCTGTGATCTTCAAAGTAAGCCTGGAGCTCTGCCGGGTGACAGCCCATGCCAACCTGGCTGTGACCTTCCTATTGCCAACACAGCATTGCCTGGAATGGCACACAATTGGTTTATTTTGTGGCCAGCAGTTTTTGCTACAGGCAGTTTAACAGGATACGAGTTAGTCACTACAGAGATGCATGTGAGCAGTTAATCACCTGCCCCAGGCTTGGTGAGATTTCTTCAGCTTTATTTTGGACATAAATGCCCCCTTTGCACTTTTCCCATCCCTTTTCTTTTCTTCTACTGCAGAGCAGCCTACTGAAATAACTGCTAGTGTTTAAGGAAAGCCTCACATATCACCAATCAGCCACCTGTTCCGTTTCTTAGTCTTGGCATGTAAGCCAGGGGTACTCTGCTCTTCTAGCCCAAACTTTTGTTCCTCTTCTCTTCCTCCCACTCTCCTCCCTGCCTACTGGCCATGCCCAGCCACAGCAGCACCAACAGCACCCCTGTTAGCCTCTGACCTCAGGTGAAAACCACAGGTAACTGAGGAGCTTCTGTTAGTCCCTGACATGCAGGACACTCTGAGGGGAGCAGGGCACTGGGACTTTGTCTCTCTGCTTCCTGGAAAAGGAAAGGTAAAGGATCATGCCCTGCCTGCCTTGGGATTTTGCCGTCTGGAAGTTACCATGAGTAGAACTCCCACCTTCTTCTTAGAAGGGCACATTTATTCTCAGCCCACAAAACACCACAGGCTTGTATCTTCTGGAGCAGCAAGTGATGCTGGTGGAAGCAAAGTGGGCCACTCAGCTTCCCAGAAACCTATTGGGACGTGGAGAACCTTTGCTTGATCTCATCAGCTTTGGCATAGCCCCACATTCACCCAAATCAAACACTGCAGAGTTCAACAGACAAAAACAAACCCATTTTGTTCTGTGACCTGTTCTGCAAAGGAGATGCATTTCACTCTGCAATGAAAGCCTGTTCCTTCCCCCCCACCCCCCTCTTTCTTCATGGTAACTCTCCCTCAGAGACTAAAGACACACATTGCATAATTATATCAGCTGTTGAAACCTCAAACGTGCTTTTCAGCTTCCCACGCTTCACAGCAGGACCAGGTACACTGTTTTTCTTTTGCCTACCTTTCCATTCTATGTAGCCTAATTTTTTTACTCCAAAATATGTTAGTATTTTTGACAGGTACAATTGTAAAAGGTTGCAATGCCTCAGCCACATACTGGGCTCACTTTGCAGATGGTAATGGAAGAGCAGTTACTGTTTCAAATAATGTGAGAATCAGTGAAGTAAAACTCATTTTTACACACAGCTCTTGCAGGGCTTACAGTTTGTCTAGATGGCAACTATTTCATTTCATTGGGTAATTGTTTTTTTGTGGGAAGCAAAACAATCACCTCAGACACAATCTCTTAAGTGATGCTGAAGTAATTGTTCTCAAAGTTCCCAGTTGAAAGAAATAACAGCCTTCAATTCCAGGTGGGAATCACATATGCACACACAGACACATATGCACATGCACAACCCTCCCCCTTTCCATTTGAGTAAGATATTTATCTGGAAGCTCTGGAAAAAGGACAGTGGCAGAAAAACAAGTGCTGGAATTCTTACAGCAACAGTATCTCAGTGCACACTGATTTTCATGCACATATAAAAACATAGAATCCTTTCTGCTTCAACAGCAAAACCCTAAAGTACAGGAGCACATAATAAACAGACTATGAGCTCGGAGTGAAACCTTTTAGATATATTCATTCCTAATATTATTTGTATTTCCACTATGCTTGTACCTAGAGACCCTAAAAACCTGGAGCCCCACAGTCCTTGGCACTAGGAATGCAACTGGCAAGAGGGAGTCCTTTCTTCATCCCTTCACTGGAAGACTCAGAGTCTGTTTACAGACCAGCAAGGAGGTGAAAGGAAATCCCAAATCCCACTGTCTCCATCTTATGGAGCAATACACAGATGGACAAGTCTGAAGTTGCCCGGAGAACTCTGCAGAGAATGCCCGAGTTGAGAACCCTCATCTGTCAGTGATAAAACCCACCTTGCTCTGGGCAGTCCCTCTCTTCCAACACACTCTTAAGTAACTGTTGCACTGAAGTTTTATTGTCAGATTTTACGCATAAAAACCCAAAGTATCTCACTTCAACTGTTCTACTCTTTCTGTTGTGTCATTTCTGTGCCTCTTTGAAGCCTCTACCGTTCTTTCTGGCCACACTAAAGCAGAGATGTGTCTAAATCATGTTCCACATCCAGGCTCAGACTTCAGCAGGACACTGAGATTAGCAGGCAGTTTTCAGTGTATGAACATCTTAGATAACCCCCAGTCAAATTTCTTCTTCCTGCATTTGTTCCACTAACTACTGCTCTCTTGTCCATCTGCTATGCTCCAGCACTGTCACAGCCCCACCCAGACAGCACCAAAATCAGCACCCCCAGAAGTGCTCTGTACATACCAGGAGATGTTTAGCATTGCAGTGCACCTCAATCTCTTGTAGGTAAAGCTCCTTCTGCTCTACAAGCTTATCAGTCACTTCCCTACATTCACATTCAGAAAGCATTTTCATTCCCCTTCCTGCTTCTGGAACTTTCAGAAATGCCTCTACTTGTCTTGTCTCTTCAAGTCTTGTCTGGTTTTTTTTTTCCTTAGGACTTTTACAACTCTTCACCATCCTGCTTCTCCCAACAGATGGATGGTGAAGAGTTCTTCCTTGCAGCCCTCCTCTGGCAGCATTCAGAGCTCAGCCCTGACTGCTCTTTTACTCCTTTTTTTCCTATTTTATTTTCCTATTCCTTATTTCCTATTTTATATACTCAATATCTTTTTCCACACTTGACCTCTCCCTCTCAGTTCAGTCTGATTGCCTCTCTGGCATCCTGTCCTGGATATCTCATGGGCACACACCTCAAGCTTCCCTGACATAAGTTTTGCTAGTCTATTTTCTGTTATTGTGTCACCTAATCTTTCAGTATTGGTGCTTTCTAGACCCCCAACTCTGTTTTCTATTTTCCAACTAAATTAGCATTAAATAAGTCCATTTCTTTCAGTCCAATGGCTAAAGCATCTCCCCCATGCCCATGTATATTACTGTTGCCTCCTGCTTCTCTTTGAGCTCCTCACTTCTTATTTTTTACCTCATCAGAAAGCAGCATCCACATCAACTCCCTTTACCCTTACTTCAGTGAGCCCATCTGCACCTCCAAATTCCTTCACTAACTTCTCTCCAAATTACATGACATCCCTTCCAAATTATCACATGACACAGCACATGGTTCCATTTTTTCCTTCTCTGCTATTCTCCTAGTCAGGATTTTGCTAGAACAGTTAGAATTTGAAGAATTTCCCTATGTTGCAGCATAAATTTTCCTTCCCCTAGTGCAGTGGTACAATGAAAATGCAGAGTAAGACAATGACTAGAATCTAAAACTCATAACTGGATTTGATTTCAGCACTAAATCAATGTATCCCACTGATTTGCCCATGGTATAAGGATTGAACCCTGGTCTTTGTACACAGTTCCAACAAATACAATAGTTGCTTGGGTCACAGGACCCGCACAGGACTTTTGGGTACAGTAGTGCATCCTCAGGCCTGCAATACCATATATAAACTATGTACAGTTTGAATAGGAGAGCAGGGGTGTTCATCTTGCAAAGTTCAGTGCATTCCCCTTACTAAAAGTACTAAGTGGCCCCCTTTCTAAGTGCTCTCTGAGGATGCATGAACATCATGAGATCCCAACAGGTTTCTCCATATCTGAGCTGATCACAGATTTTTACCTGATGTGTCCAGTTGATATTATTATCATCACATCATAATTTCAAGTTCATCATCTCATCCTTTCCCTCCAAGCCCTGAAATGTCTAGAACAGGTATTCATCAGAGAAAGAACTGGTGGTTTTCAGTCATGACAAATGTGTCAGAGTCAAACCATGGAACATGCCCAGCCAGCATAGCTGGGACTACAGTTTCTTTACTTTCTGAAAGAAACTCATAGGTGTACAAGCTAGTGGGAAAGAAAGGATTAAGGTGTACTGGTATTAAATACCTTTTAAATGATGATCTTTTAAGTTTGCATGCGGCGGAATGAAATCCTATCCCATGGAAGGAGGGGCCAAAAACAGAGTGATGAGATGCTCTGGAAGGCTGAGCCTGATGCTGGCTGGGAGCTTCCCTCTCTGCTCTCCTTTGCCTCTCTAGGGTTACTAGATTTATCTCCTGTCAAGGGGCACACCCTCCCCTTGGAGCATCTAACAGTTCGAAGCTAAATAATTAAACATAGAAAAGGAAGCCAACTCCTACCTATTAGTCTGCTAGGAGGTACAAGTAATTTGAGTTATACATTCTAATGCATCCATGTGCCTTTAAAGGGAGGAAAGCATGCTCTGTTCTTACTGTGCTAAGATTTGAAGTATAAGGTTGCAAAAAAACCCCAGCAAAAGATATTGATGCAACTGAGTTTTAGGTCAATTCAATTAATCTAGGAAAGCACATTGTTAACAAATAGCTTCACTTGTTTTTAAGGATAACCACACTCATAGTGTAAAGTAACTACTACTGCTGCACATAAGCCCTTCATTTAATATCTTGATGTCACTTGCAGCACATAGAAAGAAAGAAAACATTCAATGTTTTGTATGGCCTTCATCAGACTCTTCCCTCTGCTGTAGTGGCATTAGCAGTAAGAGAGTTTCACCCACTGTGGGTTTCCAGGCTTCTCAGGCTATCTTCTCCCTCTCCACCAAAAGCAATCCCCGTTCAGCTTTAGCTGCTTTTTAATCAAGGGAAACTATAATCACACTAGTAGGATGCCAATTCTGAAGAAACATTAGCAAAACCACAGTTACTTCATTAAACTACAGACCTGTGGTTGACAAAGGACCACGAAATCCCAAATAATATTGTGCTCTTTTGCATAGAGCAAATTAAAGCAGGGTTGGTTAATTAAAATATCATTATTAATAATAGTAATAATATCATCCTTAACGACAAAGCTGAAAAATGGAGTGCCAACAACTGCTAAAAACCTCAGCTCAGAAAACAATAACAATTTCATATTCATATTTATCCCAAAAAGCCATTCCCTGACCTTCAGAAAATGATATCTCTCTACCACATGAGTTAATAGGGAGTCCTAAGTCGAGTGCTTTCAGTCCTAAGTAACATGTAAATCCTCAGAGCAAAACAAAGTAATACAACATTGAACAAGAATGTGGGGTAACATCTGTGAGGCTATTTTTTGCCTGAATGCTTTTATGCTGCTTTTAGTTCTCAGTTTCTCCTAATTGCTGACTTTGGCAAAATCTAAAGAATTCGTCATTGCTGCCTTCAAATATCTTCATTCCCAGAAACATAAAAAGCATGTACTTACCTGTAGCAACACCTGTGATTGATTACACCTTCACTCTCTGAATACCCTCTGGAGGTTTTCAGTCCCGAAAGGAAGAGGGGGAAGGGATGAGAACAGTTGTCTGAAGAGTACTATATTAATGCCAATAAAAACACAATTTCCCCCCTGCATTTGACAGCACCATGATAGAGAATCAGACTAGGTGGATTCCAGGTAAATCAGCCCTTCCATACACTGAGTTGAGTCAAGCAAACTATTGCAGCACGACAAGGAAAAAGTTGATGTACCAAGGCAGAAAATCCTGATCTGAAATTCACGGGAATGGGAACAGAACACAATCAATACAAAGCAATTCCTATAGCAACTGGCGGGGGGGAAAGGGAAAGAAAACCAAAAAAAGAGTTGCTGCCTTCACTGTTAGCACAAAGCTCCAGTGGCAAACGAAGAGACCTGTCCCTTTTGGCATCTCCCTGCCGGGCAGGCTAAATCAGCGCCCAGAGCATCCCTCCCTTTCCCCGGGCTGTGTGGAGGAGCAAGCCGAGCCTGCCCGGCCCCGACGGGAGCGCACCCGAAGCCGCGCAGCTCCGTGCGATCCCCACGCCGCTCCGCTCCTACACCCACAGCATCGCAGCACTCACCGTCACGGGCTTCCTCCCCGCGACTGCAGTTGCTGCAAATGTGCTTGATCTCCTTGCCTATGTGGTACTGTATCACGAACGAGACATTGCTGTTCGTGGTGCTGCTGCTGGGCTCCTTCAGCGGCTTCATCCTCACTAGGTAGAAAGCTTTCTTTTTAGGTTTCTGGCCGCTCATGCCTGACAGCGAGCCCTGCCCGCAGCCGGCAGGAGGAAAAGCCAGCATCCCCGGCTGCCTGGCGTGCGTGCAATCCGCCATCCGCCGCCGCTCGCCTCGCTGCTTGGCTGCCACACACACAACGGGGATGAAGGGGAGGGCTGGGGGAGAGGAGGGGGAGGCGGGAGGCAGAGCAGGCAGAAGGCTTGAAGCCTGAGCCTTGCTGTTTGCCCTCCGCGACCCTGATGCTCCCCCAGTCCCCCAGGCTGGGCTGGAGGATGGTCAGCGTGTCCCCGCCGCTCCCAGCGCATCCCTTCGCCTCGGGCACAGCGGAGCCCGGGGCACACCTTGGGGCACACCTGTGGGTATACCTTTGGGTACCTTGCCGGCTGCGAACACCCAGCAGGGCAGAGCCTTCCCTC
>VXAU01002928.1:268080-304642 GCA_013399695.1 Formicarius rufipectus | reverse complement strand
CCCCCGACTTCTCCCATGCCTTTCCCCGCTGCCCAAGCCCTCCGGGATGGAGCTGTGCCAGCGCCGCCGTCCCTGGCAGCGCGCAGCATCCTCCGGCCTGGAGAGCACGGTAACAGGGGCGGCACGGCAGCCTGGCCCGAGGAATTAGGATTTGGCACACAAAGGACTGTCCCACAGCAGGCTGACTACGGGTTGCTAGCCCTCCTCCCCGCGCCTCAGGGGGCACTCCGCTTCAGGTGCCCCAGCGAGACCAAACCCCGCCCAACTTGCCATTCTGCTTTTTTTCTCCCCTTCTGTTTCTTGTAAAAGACAGAAAAGGTGCCTGGCCCGGGCCGTGCAGGGGCTGGCACTGCTCGGTGACTTCAGCCCGAGTGCCCCTGAGGTGGGGTTGCTCCTCGGGGGGAAAGGCTGACGGTGGGTTTGATTTCCTTTTGACTGCTCATCTGGGGGATGAACTTCTTTGTCTCCCTTGCCTCCTGCTCAAATTGCAGCAGCTTCAGGGAACAGCCTGGGCAGTGCATTTCCAAAACTCCCCCAGCCTGAGAGGGGTTATAATCCCTGACCAGACACGCTGTCAATCCCCTGCTGCCCAGCTGCCCCCAAAATGTGCTGTCTGTTTTCACGGCATGGTCAGCAACCCAAGCTGCCCAGCCTGCCAAAGCAGCAGCTCAAGACAGTGCCTGTGACACAGAGAGTGGGGGAGAGGATGCTTGCTTCCTGCAGGCTTTGGGAAGGAAAGCCTGAAGAGGAGATGATAACCTCAGCTATTCTGGTTGCTATTACAGGAATGTGAGTGCTGCTTCTTTAAATCTTCAGCAAGCTATCAGTTTGGCAGGCACTAAACAGAGAGAGTGCAATTGGGGCAGACGAAACATGGCAAAGAATAACACCATTCTCCTTATTTTTAGCCAAAGCCTTGCTCACTGCGAAAAGAAATCCACTCATTCTGCAATTCTTCACCATTTCCACATGTTGATGCCACATGTTTTACTGCAACAAGAGGCCAAAACAGCCTTGATTCCCCTTCAAACTGCACACAAAACAGTGAGTGAGGCTCTTGCCTGAAGAAGACAGAGCAGAAATTTAGGGATTCCGTGCTCTGGTTTTCCATTTTCCCCAGTTCACGCTCGCACGCACACGGAAGATGCACGCAATGAAACCGCTGACCTACTTGTTCTGCGTCATCCTGATGCAGGTCTGACTTCTCACCTGGCCCTCCTGGGAGTTGAAACACTGACTTGTCACACACAGTAGAAAATGCAAGGCTTTGCTTTTCTCAGCAGTGTTCCCCAGTCAACCTGGGTGCTCTCAGAGCTCACAGAAACACGGACTGAGGAGTGCTCTCAGTAGAAGTACGCCCTTCACCGAGCCACATAAGCATCCTACACACTGGGCTATGTACATGGGTTTATGCTGAAAAGAGTCAGTCACCTCAGGTGATGCATTGCCCCAAAGGACTTGATTTTGCATGTGTTGCTCATCTAAAATTCTTACCCTTTTCATATGAGTGGTAAGAGAACAGAGAATGCGGAATTATTCAGGAACAGGCCGGTGAATTCCCCAAATGTGCATATCATGTAGTCATGAGCTAATGCACTTAGAAGCCATCCCTTCGAATTCCTGATGCTGAGATACTGTTTGCTGCATTACACATTTGGAAAGCAAAGGCTCAGAAGAGTCTGATCCCCCACCAGTCACACAACAGTTCAGACACTTGCAGTGGAATTCCTTCTTACTCATTGTTTTTGAAAACACCTTTAGTTTAGTTGTGATTCAGAAAATAATTAGGTGAGCGGAAGGTATGGCCATAATTCACCTTCTGAACTTACAATTCCCAGCTGCCACTGGTACTCAGCACTGCTGCATTATGGAAATGGGTCAGGAGGGGAAAGAACATTCAAATGTCAACTTCCCTGAATTTGGGAAATAAGAGTGTTAATGAAATGCAGGGTGAACTAAAAACTGGAATATCCTATCTGTTGTCTCAGGGCAGTATTGAAGTATTGTGCCTCACCCGTTTTAAGAAAGGAAATTAAAGCTGAAGACCAGCAGAGCTGGTCCTGTAAGGCAAATGGTCGTGTAGTTCAGGAACTGGGTAAGACTCAGGCCATGAAAAACTGGGTCAGATTGTCAGTCTTTTGCAGCCTCCCTCTGTGACCACAGACAAATCATTTACAACATCTTGGTATCTCAGCTCCTTGGCTGAAGAACAGTGACGCTGACATTTCTGTTTTTCAGATAAATTTCATGGAATTATATTTCAAGGTGCTCTGAAAGTATTTGGAAGGGAAACACTTAGACCTTTCAAATACAGAGATCTACTGTTTACAGTGAAATGAGAGGGGAAACAGGGAAAACATCAGGCTTAGTCCAAACTCATTCCAAACTCAAGCTTTTTTGTTTCAGTGGTATTTATCCCTCCTCTTGCAACTAATTTTATTCTAAAACCGTAAAATTCAACTCAGATCTGAAAATAGAGTTGGTATCCCAACACTGCATTTTTAGTGACTGTATTATCTGTCCACCCCAGCCAACTTTTAGAGAGGGACAGGAGCAAACCCTTTCTCAGACAGAGACTGAAAGATTATCATCATTGTTTTAGTCCAGCCTCACATGCACTCCATTCTGTGAAAGAACTACCAAATCCTATGGGAACAGGGAGTTTATGCAAGCAAATCCCAGGAGACTGCAGAAGCCCGGCTGCACTGACATGTTTGGGGACATTTGGGAATTAAATAACTGGTCCTGTGAGTAACACTGATTCCACGTGGATAAGAACCCCAAATTATCGTGGAGAAAGCCCAGTGCATTTTTGCTTGCAGGTGCTAAGTATTTTGAATGCAAACAAGCCCTGGAGCCATCTGCTAGTGTGTCTCTTGTAACATGCACTTTGCTATAACATGCAAACTGCCTTCATTCCTAAGAGCTGCCTTATAGAGAATCTGAATTTGCCACAGCTCATAAGACAAAAATATGTTTAATTATGATCTGTGTCATTATGGTGAAACCTGCCAATGCTAATCAGTTCCAGGAAAAATAATGTACAATAAAGGTACTACAATATTCCTGTATCTTTAAAAACAGGGCAAACCAAGTAATTTGCTAAGTAAAAAAAAAAAAAATATGTAATAACTCTTTCACTGCCTCAATACACAGCTACAAACCTTGGCATAATTTTATTGCACAGTGGACAACAAAAATCAATGAACAGGATGTCAGGCACTTGGTTATTTGACAGTGAGTCAACAAACTTGCATCCTATTCCCAGCCCACATTTTCTTCTTCTATAAGCTTGGGAAACCATTTGTATTTTCAGTTCCTCCCCCCTGCAGCCTTTGCCATTAAGGAGAGTGCCACTTCCATTGTCCATAAAACGAGACAAAAAGCAGCATCCCCTTTAACAAGGTGACTACTGAGATACTGTTTTTTTATACCTGCACCAAATCTTTGAGACCTGACACTCTCACAGTGATTTCCCCCTGGACCATGTCTCCCCAGGTCACAGATCACTTGGCTGTCTTTTTTTTTTTGGGACACTGTGCCCTCAAAACGCAGGCAAGCTTTTGGCTGCATTCCCCCCACCTCAGGAAAAGAACATTTCTCCTTACTTCTTTCTCCAAGCTGGGGCACTGTGGAAATGCCCAGTGCCAGTCAGTACACCCCTCAGTCTGCCCTACAGCCCCCAGCTGAACAATGTGGAGGGTTCTGTGTGGGCAGGACAGGCTCCCTCCTGCTTCCAGCACGAAGAGGTGGACAACAGAACTCGTGCAGAAGCCTTTCATCCCTGTTTCTTCAATACAAATGTTGTCTTGGAGAGCTGTGGTGTTCCCCCGGAGAAACGGTGGCTAAGAGAATGGCACAGCCCATGTGAAAATGCCAGACAAATGCCAGTCTAACAAGGCAGCATTACTTCTCAGCAGTTTAGGTAGGCTTTCTAACCAAAATGCTGTGATTCATGTTTTACAGTCTCTTTAGGCAGTGATGTTTTTACAGGGATGCCCCTGTACTTGGCAATTTTTCACAAATATTTTCCTTTCCTTCCTATTTCCTCTGCCCACTGTACTACACATCCCAGTGAGAATAAAAAAAAGAGATAAGAGATAAATTAACTAATTACCAGCTGCTCTGGTGATTAATGCATACATTGATGTTGTGTTACACATACTGAAACAAGCTGATCAACTTGGAGCAGAGAGGAAAACACCTACAACTTGATTCACTGACAACAACACAGGAATCAGCCACTAACACGGATCCTTTGGTAGCCCCCCAAAACCATCTCAGGACAGTTGACATTTGCCAGGGGAATTTGTTGCCAGATGGAAAATCCTTCTAGTTTCAAGGCACAACTTAAACCTGGACACCCAAACATTTTCTGCCTGCCAGGCTGTTAGTGCAGCAGGAGGACTCTGGTCCATGGCAGGGGCTCCAGGGTGCCAGGCTGACAGGATTTCTGCTTACCACATCAGCAAAACTGGGAAGGCAAGGAGGAGGGAGAAGCAGCCTGAGACTCATGCAGGCCAAAATAGAATATGACCTTTTTAGTTCTGCAGCTATAAACACATTCTTAAGCATCAATCCCAGCTACTCCTTGCAGTTACAAGCACAAGAGAGCCAGGTGATGAGTGCCACACAAACAAAGACAAACTGAAGGAAGAAGAAAAGAAAGAAAATTCCCTTTCCTGGCTTTCCTACATTCAGCAACACTGCTGAAGCATCACACATTCTTGTTCTACCTGCAGGGCTCTCCACATCCTGTGCACATGCTTTGCTGTGATGGAGTTGTCTCCTTATCTAGGAGAAGTCCTGCTTTATTTCACTGTGATGCCATATGGTGTGATGAAAATCAACAGAAAAGGTTACACACAAGAAACACGTAAGCTTAGAAACACCTGTTTGCTGCAAGAGTGAAGAACTACTGATGGCAAAGGCCTTCTAAGGATAAAAGGGAAGATGTCATCCTACCTAGCAGGACAGATGGAAAGTTGCAGAGCTGCCATTTGAATCCCCAAGTATACATGTGCAATGAATGCCCAAAGGCTGACGAAGCTAAAGGTAAACATCAGCAGTGAACCAACCTGGAGCCTGGATTCGTAAAAGAGCTGAGCAAGCAACCGTTAGCATTAGATGGCACCAAAAGGAAGAGACCATCTTTATGCTGAAATTATAAGTGAAGTTCTTGTTCTAGCAGAGCTTACTACAAGTCCTGGCACCAGAGCAACTAGTCACTACAGTTCTAGCAAGGTCATTACCTCCCATCCTAGAAAATTCACTCTGAATTTTTGTATGTAATTTTGATGTGGCACACCCTGTGGTTTTATGGCACAGTGCACATCCTGCATAGCTGGCTTTCCAGAGGAATGGAGAGTAACACCATTTTTACCTTGACCAGAGACACAGGACAGAGCTGAGGCATGAACTGGGACTCAACAGCACTCCTGCATGTTCTGAACTGAGAGTCTGATACAGCTGCAGGCTTGAAGTTAACAAAAAGCAGTTCCAAAAAACTCAATGCAATTACAAGATTGAAACCAAAGGGGAATCTGAATTAAGTTCTGCCTGGCCAATTAAGTCATTCCTATGGCTGCACATCTTAACATGTACCAAAACACAATAGCACTGGTGACTTGGAAAACTCACAGCTTCCTTGCTGCTTACTCCCTGCTTGACACAGAGAACAAAGCACAAAATACACTGGATTTTCACACCCCACACCACCCCAAAAGACATTTTTCTGACTGCACATAAATAAAGTAACAGCTCTACACCCTCTGCTTTCCTCCCATCTAAACCAGAGCTGTCATATATAGGCACAGAAAAATATTTTTAAAAGCCTCACAAACCCAAGCCCAGAGTCAGGTATCAGGCTGCATCTGTAATTCCTCACAAGGTTCTGCTCCCCCACAGCCTGCTAAAAAAAGCTCAGTGAGTGGAGAAGGCAGAGTGTGCCTGTGTGCCTACCTGTGAGCCTAGCAAGATCCTGGGGGGAAAACTGAATATGAGTTCTTGTCCAAAATGCTTCTAGATGTGAAAATGGGAGGGGGAAGGTCCAGAGGAGGAGTCCAAACCTCTAGAGTAATTCAAGTTAAGTGCTGGTCACCTGTGGGTGACATACAGGCACAACTGCTTCCACATCATGAGTTAGTTTTATAACACTTCCTAGAGATCCAGAAACTAGGCACTCGTGGCTTGGTTGGCTCCACATAAACTACATGTTTGAAAAGCAAAGCAACGAACACAGTAGGAGGATTCCAGAGTTGGGCATAAAAACTGTTTCATAACAAGAATCTTAATTTGGACAAAATCAAATGCTTGATTTAAAATAACAAGGAAAATACAGCAGAAGCCCTAGATTTACAACATGCAACAGGGAAACTTGAAATTCAGTGGAACCTATTGAGGTTCTACTGTGATAAACCCAGGACAGCCTATTCTGGAGACTTTGGCATGCAAAGAGAGCTCAGTAAAGCAGGTCATGATCATCATCTTTCAGGATGCCACTATGGTTTTCTCAGAAACTGCACACGTCTCAAGACTGGAACAAAAGAAAAACTGCTGAGAACAAAAATCTACTTGTCATTGCTAGTGCCTGGAAATCCTGAGTTATCAACCTGAGAAAACCTCAGTCTTTCTAGACCTGCCACTTGGGATTATCCTGAAACTCACTCTCTTTCAGAGTGTGTGGGGCAGACCCCAGGTCTAAGATTTTCCATTCCCTATCAGAAGCACTCAAGGACTGAGCCATTTACAGTGCTGTGTCTGCCCTGGCTCCAGAAAGGTCTGAGTCATTTGGCTTTAAGGAAAATTTAAGAAAATAGGTCAAACTGAACTTCCCATCATAGGCAATTACAGTGAAGTCAATCAGCTTGCACAAGCATTGCTCTCAGCACAAACTGCCCTCACGCTTCTGTCTACAGAACTAATCAAATTAATTCCTGATCATATCAAATAACATGGCTTCCCTAAGAATATACAGACTAACACTCTCTGCTGATAAATCCTTACTTTTTCTGTTGCTTCTCAGGCCAAAATTACAGAGAAGGATCGCACTGCAGGAATCTCTGTTGAAGTAGTACATCCAGAGTAACTATGGAGTGTGGCTTAAATGTTGAAGTAATACATCCAAAGTAGCTATGAGTGTGGCTTGAAATTGCTGGACAGACCAAAAGATTTATTTCCAAGCAATTAAATAGATAGTCATTATCTCAGGACCTCTCCACTGGCTGCTGAGATCACCAGCCTCCAGCAGACAAAGTTACGATCTGCCCATAATGGGGATGACTGGATGTTTGGCTTTATAAATGACTCATATTAAGTCTGTTGCTTGCAGATCAGAACAGTTTACTTGAAGGTCAGGGGCATGACTGGGCACGGAGCACACTCATTCAGGGAGCACTTCCACACACAGGGATCAGTGAAGGAAGGAGGGTATGTCTGACAGACTTGGCCCCAAAGAGCTCATTTGCAGTAACACACTTGCAGACTCTTACCCAAACTTTCCAGGTCAATGGCCTGGGCCTTGCCACGTCTCCTGTGCACCAGGGGGTCAGCCACGCACAACTAATGAGTTTCCATCTCAGTTTTACAGCTCACTACAGTTCCTGTGCTGTCCAGTACCACTGTGTTTGAAACAGCGCAAGAGAGGCATAAAATGCAGAAGAGCTTTGGAGGATGGATGTGGTGGCAAAGCCACACAGCAAGTTCTCTGAAGTCAAACCCTGACCAAGCTCAAGTGAAGGATGAGCTGAAGAAGCAAGCTAAATGTTCATGAGGTCTAACAGAGGTACAACTGAATAGGCAGGCAGGCAGATTCAAGTGGGAACATGAGGCTAAGGGAAGTAGCATTCAGTGTGAATAGAGAGAAGATAAAGGGAAGGAGAAAAGATTAGGAAACCTGTGAACAGATACTTAACGTTTCAGGGTGCCATTGAAACAACAGACCCTCCCAACCTTCCGAGGCTTCCCCACCATGAAATTAGACATGAACAGTGCAGGAAGTAGGAGTACCAAGGCAGCTGCACAGGATGATTAAGGTATGTATGATGGCAGAGCTGCAGGGGGAAGCTTTCATAAGCATCTGCCTCCACTGGGTCTGACAGCAGCACACTCTGCCAATCACCTCACTGCAACAAGCACTCACATTTTTCTTAAATTAGAAATTAAGACAACACAAATCCCTAGGAATAGCATGCAGTTTCTATACATATCACCCAGTGAGCTGGTAGCTTGCAGTACTGAAATGAAGCAAGAAGCTTGAGCATGTGTTTCAGTCTTTCCTCCTTCAGCATAAACACCGGGTCCTCTGAACAGCACAGAAATCTGCATGATGAGCTTTTCACTTTCTCCAAAGAAAAGCAGAAAAGCCCCACTTCTCACTCTCCTCTTATTAGCCCTGATTATCTTTACTGAGGCCCTGTCATTTTTTTCATCATCAGACCCCTATCTCCCAGCCACTGCTTGTACTCTCACTGTGCACTGGTGTGAAGTCCAAAGCAAGGAGGGAAAGGTTTGGCTTGGTATCAACTCCCAGGTCACCAACTGCCTCCCATGCCCAGAGTTTAACTGGACCAGGTTGGTCTGCACCACACCAACAGGCAACCCATGCACCATCTACAGATCTTGCTGACAAGAAGCCCCTTTAAACATTTTTAAAACCTTGAGCAGCAGTCAACACAAAGAAGCAGTGGTGTGCCAAAGAACCTGAAGAAACAGCTATATAATCAGTTTTTGCTGGAACATATTTTAATGTGAATCTTGCCAAGCTCTTTAACACCTGAACATTGGATAGTGCCTAAAAGATCCAGGCTAGATTTTAGTAATTTTTCAGGGTCTTTCATAACAGGAGGAAATATTAACAGTTAAAATCTAACTCAGCTTTTTCAGTGATGCATTGCCATAATGTATAACAGCATACCTGTAGTGCTCTTCAAAATCTTAGCCATCATGTCTGTGAATTATTCACAAGAAATAAAAACTTACTTCTAATATTTGCTCGCTTTCCGAGGTTTTGCAGATTCAGCTGCTCCACCTGCATGATCCATAGTGCCTGCCTGTCAAAACCTAAGTCTCCAGGGGACACAGGTAGCACAAAGAGCAGGATTTTTCTTTCCCCAAAGGTTTAAACCAGAGAAGAACGTGTGACTGAAGGCTGAACTAGAAATGCTGCAGTACAATATGCATTTCATTCACTGTGGAGGAAGTGCAGCAAAATAGTGATAAAACCCACTGCAGATCTTTTTTATTACTTTGTATTACAAAAATTCCAAGGGGCCCCAGCAGAGCTTAGGACTGCAGTATACAATGTACTCTGACATTTTAATAGACTTTTTACCCTAATGATCTTCTTCACATTTTCTCTGGAGCAGTAATCCTCTGAGCTTAAAGCATCCCAGCTTCAAGACTTTGTTGGTTCAAGACTTTGAGAAAGCTCTAAGTGCATCATGAGGCCAAGAGCAGATGGAAGTTTTCATTCACTTTATGGGTTATTGCTAAAGTATATCAACAAAATGTGTACTAAAAGGTCAAACACATCTGTGTTCCTGACATCACCACGAACAACTAAGAACTCCATGTTCATAAGCAGTACTTAAAGATCCTGCTGGAAGAAGATTCCTGAAAGAACACAGTTTGCATTCTCTTGTGATGCCTGCACTGAAACAGATGCTTCTGCATAAAATGGTATTTTCCCCTCCCCACAACAAATTAAGGCTTAAAGGCGACACTACTAATTACTTACAGCCAAGCATAAGACCAAGTTGCCCAGGAAAGCTGTAGAATCTCCATCTCTGTTGGTTTCCAAGGCTGGAATGGGTAAGTCCCCAAGCAATCTGATCTAACTAGACCTGCCTTGAGCTCCTGGGGTCCCATCCAACCTAAATTATTCTATGATTCTAAAACATTCAATCAACAGTCTCTTCCTCTGACTTGTACACCGTTGGGCTAATAACCCAAGGGAGTTCAAGGCCACAGAGTAGCTGACAGAGGGGTGGGCGTCCTACATTCTGCAGGTGCAAGTGTCCAAGTTTTCTTGCCAGGGTAACAGCTTTCAGCCACTCAGAAGTAGTATTTGAGTGGGATGTGACCATGTTATAGCCCTTTGGGAAAAAGCTGATAAGTTGTGCCCATGGGAATAAAAAGATCTTTTCCGTTTTCTCCAGGGAAGCATTTTGGCTTTCTTCCTCATGGAACCTGCAGCTTTCCTTCTGGAGAGATCTTATTCACTGTAAGCTGCAAATAAAGCTTTTCATACCAAGACACTACTTTTATTTTTCTAGCCATTTCAAGAAATTCAGAACTATGCATATTTTGCAATTATGTCTTGTAACCTTTCCTGAGAAAGGTTCCTCTATTACTTCCCAGCCACCTCCATCTGAAGGAATGTCACTTCCACATGCTGATTGCCAGAAGACAACTATCCTGGGAAACACAACATGTATTACATGACAAAGGGCTGCTCTGCCTGCCTGAGGCATCACTCAGTTGATGTCTGATCAGAAACATGCTGAGGGGGAAATAGAAAAGTTACCAACCCTGACAATACAGGGCACTAACTGTGGCTACACGTGGGAGAGGACCAGGAACTCTGTGAGGCCAATGTGGCCTCCAAGTAGAAAGACAGGGACTGTTAATGGGGAACAAGTGCTTGCTTTGCTCTTTCTCCTGTTCTCCTGACCCAAGCAGGACTTAAAAGGAAAAGAAGGTGACAAAACAAAGAATATGGGTTGTAGAGAATGAAGCAGCTTATTACAAAGCTATTATTATAGTTGGGCTTGGTGCTTAGTGAGGGGATAATGAAGTTAGCAATTACGGATGATGAATGGTTGAAGGGGTTTTATAACGATATGAAAAGATTTCCATCTTTGTATCAGACAGGTTGAATTCAGGTCAGGTCAGGACCAACTGAATGTGAATGCTATTTGGTTTATTTCAGCAGGTTGTGTGGAACGAGCTTGGGCTCTTGTAAGCTGTTAGAGGACAAAGGCTCATTCACAAGTAATTATCTGGAATAAGCACCTCAACTTGCATGAGGCAGAGCTTTAAGCAAGGTATTGTTCCAACAGCCCAGCCTTAAAAAGGTTACAATTCAAGCAGATATAACTGCAAAAGTATAATTTATATATGACAAAGAGGAAGAGGTCGTGGTTTGTCCAATATCTTAGAGAAATGATGTACCAGAGCTTTATTTGAATCTATGATCCATCATGAGCAAATTCTTCCTGCCTGGGCATTTAGAAATTGCACAGTGCCTGTTGGGCAAAACTGCAGTCTATATAAAGAAGCAAAGAACAGAAGGTGTCCTTTACTAGCCACCATGTACATCAGCAGCTTTCAGGAGTCTGCTTCTGCTCTCACCAATCACCCCGGTGAGAAAGAGAAGGCGGGTGAGGAGTTGGTACCAAGAAATGGCATCAACTTCTGGCTTCCCAGCAGGAGCTATAAACAGCAGTGTGCAAAACAATGGACAACTGCCTCTTCTGCTGGGTTACTGCCACGGGAGCACTGGTGTTTGCAGCACACAACTTGTCCTTCAGATCCTCACCAGAATTCTTCAGCAAGTCAGAATTATGAAATGTCTGGTTTTTATATTTTGGGAGTAGTAAGTAAATACAAGAGAACAGGTTAGAGGTAGTGGAGAACAGACTTAGTTAAGCTCTTCAGCTCACCATTCTGGGCTGCACTGTCAATATAATTGTATTTTATGTTTTGACAACTGTCCCACAGTTAAAGTAGTTAAAATTACAGGAAGTTTGAAGCACGGAGTTTAGGACTTCAGGAGCTGTGAACGTCTCCAAGGCAGGAATGGGGTGACTGAGGTACAACCAAGTGATGTTAATCAAAGCATCTGAGGGAGGAGGTGGAAAGAAATGTTGTCATGGCTAGGAAGAAAAAAGCACAGGTTTGTAAGAAGAGACAAAGTTTGTCCAGCTTTGGATGGCACAGGGGATGATCTTTCTTCCTGTGCCTTCTCCCCATCCTCTGAGGAGGACAGACAGAAGTGGGCATTTTGGACAACAAAGGAAGGGGGAAAGATCGTAGCTTGAGTCCAGAGAAAAAAATTAGGAGCTAGCTGATGTGCTAGAGCAGTTAAGGAACTTCTTTACTCTCACATAAACTACTGTGCCCTGTTACTGTATTCTTCTGATGTTTTCTTCTGTTGTTAAAAGCCCATGGATTGAATAGATCTATTATCTTTTCGTTCCGTCTTCTGACTCATTGACTCTGAGCATGTAACAGCATTTTTGCTGCACAGTAAGTGGTGACACTGAGACCCTTTGACAATCAGTGATGTTTCCAATGCATAGCCCTGGATAGCCTAAGGCTTACAGCTGCCCAGTTTCAGAGCTGGTGATGCTAGGTTTGACAAAATGACATCTCATCCAGGGACAATTACCAGGAGAACATTAGCTTTTGGGAAAATAGAAAGGAAGACTCATGGCCCAGAGGATCGTGAGGTGTGAAGGACAACCTCCAAGACCTTATTCAGATCCAGAACACGGAACTCAAGTGCTTCACAGAAGCAGCTCAGAAAATACACTTTGTCTCTGCATAACAGATACTTGTGAAGTTTAGGGTGGTCCTTGCATGTGTCAGTCGACACAGGAGGTGCTCCCAGCCTGACTCATTTGCCTCTGTTGACAAGAAGAATGTCCCTGTTCGAGGTGAAACACTATTAGATCAGTGTCTTTTTGTCCCAAGGGTCTAAAACTGTGTGTCAACATTCTGTAAATTAATAACTTCCAACTGTCTACTGGTTGGGAGGATGAATAGTAAAAAAGGTATTGTTTAACTCTTATGTTAATGAAGATTACAGAGGGTTTTGGTAATTTTTCAATCGTTTCAGTCATCACTTGCTGATATCTTACAAAAGGATGACAGGTCAGATAAGACAAGTCTTTTAAAAATGTGAAAACATTCTTCAAACACAGTTGTGCTGATAAATATTTCTCATAATGCAAGCCCTGCAAAACTAGGGTTCCAGGAAACAATGGATCTTACACACTTGGGATGACTTAGTAACAACCAAAACAGAATAGGGAGAGCTCACAATGCAAAGCTTTGTGTTAATATGCTTGATATATCTTTATAAAATGTAATCTCTGTAGATTAATCATTGTCTGTAGCTTACTGTGCTCACAAAATTAAACACACTGAAATTCAAACCAAGGATCCTGAAACAAACCCAGCCAGAGACATGAGCAATGCTCCAGTGAGAATGCTGGCACACTTTGATATTTCAGGTCAATGAAGCTTGTTCTAAGCAAAACATCTGGAGCACTCTAAATCCAGCCTGCTTTAAAAACCAAATCTATGCTGAGCTTCTCTTCATTTCTTTAAGATGCCATTTAATTACAGCCCTGATCAATGCCATTGCAAAAATCATTTCCTGTGCTACTTTCCCCATTAACACTTAAAATTATTATTTTCTCTCATTCTACTCTGGATAGCTTCTCAGAGCAGAGCATTCAGAGCTTACTTTCTGATCGTTAGCACCGATTTTTTTGTTCAAATACAGAATTTGAATGTTGATCTGTGGTCTGAAGGTTTTAGAGTTTTATTCATACCTTCCTCTTATTTTCTGCTCAGAGCTGAACTGAAACAAACACTTAGGGTATTTAAGGCTAGATATAGATCTGAGGTAAGGAAATGAACTTTCATCGCTTCTCACAGATTTTAAAGGGGGTCATTGATATCAGATTAAAATGGAAGGAGTACTTCCAACCCATTAAGCTGGTAGAGAATTATTTAAACAAGAATTCAACAGATTTTGTCTTTTATATATATGTATTCAACTAAGTGAAATTTGGCATCTTTGGAGAATACACTTTCTTGGAAAAAACATAATGTTACCAGACTCTGGCCATAGGATATTACACAAGCACATCTCACAGAACAAGTGCAACCAAATAATGTTTTTCCTGTGCCACACAGGCCCCATCTGCAGCTGTGTTTTCAGCCTCAAGGTCTGAGAATATCTCTGTCTCTGGGCTATGCCACGAATCCCTTCACCCTGAAAAGCAAACAAGCCCAGCACCCTTCCTGCCTCAAAAATGTTTTTCTTTATTTGCCATGATACTTTGAGGCCTCTTCTAAGACAGAAATCCCACACCAATTTCTGTTTGATAACTCTCCTCCTGTATATACACTGAAATTTCACTTTGGCCTTGTCTTATGGGAAGAACATCCTACTGAATCTGTGTCAACTCCCCAGCAGCTTTACCTTCCCCCATAAAGCTGTGAAATAACTACTATAAAGATAATGCCCAGATTAATGTGGAATTAAACTCCCCTGCCATGTTAAGCTGAATGGAAATACATGCAAATATTGCTGTAAAACGTCCTTTGCATTGCTTAGAATGAAACAAGTGAATCCAAGATTACAGATATAATTCTCAAATTAAAAAACCACACTCACAGCCTCTCCAGCCACACTGTGGGAAGTTCTCTTCAAAGAGAATGATTTCATTGAAGTTCATGTCAGAAAAGGACTCCTCCTGTATGTATTGCTTTAGACATTCATACTGTTTTATGGATGAAGAGTGAAGAAAAGATACCACTTGGTTCTAGAAGGTCTAGCAGAACTCAGTCCTTATGTAGCATGAGCCCCTGACAGTGGGGATTCTCAGGGCATCACTGAATCAGCAACATCTCTCCAGATACACCAACACCTAAAGCGTGGCTAAACTGCATAAACAAACACAGGGCACCCGAAGAAATCCTGTTATTAATCATTGTACCATTGTAATTGTGGCCTGGAAGCCACTGTAACACAACCACAGAGTCTCCCTTTCCTATTACAGAGAAATGCCCCTGCCCTGTGGATGAACAACTGAGACCCCACAGCCGGACTGGATGTCTGACTTAGAAGTGCAAGGCACATCCCAAGAGAGCAGCCTGCTTTCCGTGGTGGCTCCAGTCACTCCCTGCAGACACAGTCAACTAAAAAAGTCTCCCAATATCTTAGCAAGAAGTGTCTGCAAGCTGCTGCTACTCCAGGCCTAGGACCTGCATTTGCTTCGGAAGAGATACACCCATGGAGAGCCCGCACATTGCAGGGCTGATGGAGCACAACATCTGATCTGCAGTGGGTGCTGTGCCAACCGGTGGGGCCGTGCAGATATTCTCCTGACTAGCTGTGTGCAGCAGAAGAGGAGAGAGCTGGCACCTGCCAGCTTGCCCAGGTTTTGTGGGACAAGCCAGCAACTGTGCTGCCCATTGAAGAGAAATACTGAGGGTGTGTGGGTTGTGGCAGGCTGTGTACAGGCTCCTGTGCCAAGATGCAAATGTAGCATCTCTGAGGTGGCTTTCCAGGATATTTTTTTCTTCATTTCTTTCCCTTTCTAAAAAAGAACAACTGAACTATATCCTGGCACTTAGAAGGCTCCCAAAGACGGTGTTTCCATAGACTTTTTTTTACTATTGCACAGTGCTTTGTTTTTTACATGTTTGCATATAAAAATGAATGCATTGCTTGTCTAGAGTGTCCCTAAGGGAGCCAAGTTATTGAGGTCTGAAATATTTTCAACCCTTTTGCTGCCCTAGGGCTGATTGCTAGCCTGCCTCTGCTGTTCACAGGACCTGAAAGTTAGGTGGCCAAAAATAAAAGCTCCTGAAAAGAAAACATGTTTTACAGAAAAAAAAAAATATATGGAAAGAAAAATCTGTAATTATCCAGTCACAGTAGTGACAGTGAGCTCCTCCCAGCTTCCCAACCACGTACAATTAGCAATTGTTTCAAACAATCAATGAGTTAATTACAGCAGTAACTTTCCATTACATTTCACAGGGAACGTATGCTGTTGGGGGGGGGTGGTAGAAACTGTAGAGCAGCACTTTCACTTAAAATTCAAGCAGAAGGAATCCCAGGGTAAGCAGTGTATGCCTGAGTCCTGCCTGGCTTCCCAGCAGCACTCCTTCCTGCAGTGCCAGGAGCTGTTTCTCCTTTGTGGGTACAATTTTTCCTCATAAAATGAGACCAGAAATGCCAGCCAGGCTCAAAATGCATCTTCTTCTGCATGCAGAATGTCACCTAACCATCCAAAAAGCACACTCAGCAGCACAACAGATGCACTCCAGCAATGCAGCTGCCATCCTGTGCTCTCCTACTCTAGGTGGCACATTTTGAAGTGGCTTAAAAATGACAGGTCTCCTGTCAGTAACCACTTTTCGTTTTGAACACTGGATTGTGATAGCTCCCTTAGCTTTTTGGTCTCTTTAAAAACCTTCTTACTAGCAAAGATTAATGACTTCAGTGCTCCTGTGAAACAGGGAAAAATGGGGGGAGCATTGCTAAGCACAGCTATGATTTATCTATCTATAAATCCTACTGTTTAGCTTTGATTTGCTGCAGAAACACAATTTTAGCATGGTAGGGGATACTCATTTGCATAAGGGTGATTGATAAATTGATGCCTGCCATGAAAGCTGGCATCATAATCTAGTACCTCAAGCTGCTGTGGGTCACTATCATCTCAAGAGTGCTCAGGTCCACACTGAGTTATACGTTTCTAGAACGCAATTTCATGGAATGATTGTAGACTTCTAGATCCCACTCAGTAACGCCAAGAAAAACATTCCTGTTGGGTTTCAACCAGTGTCCAGTTCCTCCTCCTCCTGGGAACTGGGCATTTCATTGCAGGTGGCAGAGATCTGCCTTGCTGGGACACATGCAGAGAAGAGTCAGCCTGCAGCTGTCAGAAAGCCACTGCTGCCTTGATAAAAAGTCAAGTGCTTACACATGCATCCTGGACTCTCCTCTTCCAGGCTGGCTGGAGAAAAGGCCTTCCCTGAGGGAAGAACCACCTCATTCAGATGCAGAGAATGTGCCCTATTCTGGAATGCCAAGAGTGTTTCTCAGAGAGCATGTATTGTCTCAGGTTCTCTAGAAAAGACAAACCTACCTACAAAATCAGCAAAGGTATGTATTAGGAAAGCTGTAAATATAGTTTTCTGACCTTCCCAGCCCTAATAAGACTTAGTAATGGCATGTCATCACCCTCCTTTGGAGGTGGCTGTCAGGTATGCTGCTGCCTGCACTCACTACCTCTTTGCCAACCTTCAGCTCTGTCTCCCACTTGCCTGAGCCACTGTTTCACTTTCCAACATTAGTTGGAAGGACTTGTCTTCTGCAGTGCTTTGCCAGTCACAGCCTGCAGCTGCTGGGAGCACAAGGAAGGCACCAGACCTGCGTTTTCCTGCAAGCATGGACATTCACATAATGCAGAAATTTGGCCTGAGAAACAAAGACACACACCTGACACCATTCTAGATGATTTGCCTCTATTTTAAGGATAATAAAGTATACCACAGACTAGATTGTTGCATTCTTGAAATAGGTATTGTTTTTCACTGTCTTATGTTCCATCGCTGAGGTTACGACACAATGGAAGTTTCCCTGCAATTATTGCAAAGACACTTCAAAAAGGATTTTGTTTCCCTAATAGAATGTCACTAGAACATGATTAATTTGCCTCTCCCTTGAGGTCTCAAAGAAGGATGATTTAAAAAAGAGAATAAAAAAGGCCAATCTGAAGGTTCATGCTTACAAATGACTAGCGACTATGTGGGCCCAGCTTGACATGCACTTCAGACTTTCCAAAGCAAGGGGTCAGAGTTTTCTAAAAGGCAATCTCCTTCAAAATGTGTCCAGATGGCCACATTAGCAAACAAAAAGCACAATCGTTTGGAAACTAAGCCCGAACTCCACCCCATTTTAATGCCATCTTTAAATACAGTTTCTGAAATGGTACCATGGACTTTACCAGCAGAGAGAAGGGAAACAGCTCTGTGTCAGCACAGCCTGACTCCTGGAGACACAGAGTCACACTCCGGACAGAAACGGGGCTGCAAGTGCAGCACTTATAACACAACTACTTCGGGGAAAACCAGCTCGTAAGCAAGAAAGCTCAGGTACAAAACAGGTCAAAACCACTCCAAAATGACTCAGAGGTCTCAAAGACTAAAAACAACAGCTCAGTTTTAATAGCTGTAAAAAAATCTAGTGCTATTCTGAGAGGTTACATATCAGAAATAAAAGGATGGACACATGCAGGGCTGATTGCCAATTAGTTGCTTCCACAAAACAAGTTCCTGGGCAACCTACACTGTGAATGGACACAATCCTGATCTAACTGGGATGAGTGTGGCATACAGCACAGTCTGTGCCCCACTGAAGCATGACTTTGCTGCTCCTTATTTGCAATCTGTCCCTTAGGGCAGTCCAGGTCAGTCTGTGGACCTAGTAAGTAACTTTGGTGCCTAAAATGAAGGTCATCAGAGACCTAGACCATGATTCTTCAAACTAGTTTGGTCCCTGCAAGAAATGTCTCTGTTGAGCCCTTGTAACTGCTGGCACTGCCAGTATTATCAGATGGGTTCTCCTTGCCCTCCTCAGCCTACCAGATGTCTTAGTGCCCACTCTAGACTGGTGATGGTGATTTCATATTCATAATTTCTTTTCCTTCAAACAAAAATCCCAGTAAATGCCACTCAACCCCATGGCATCCAGACTGAATGCCTCTCCTGCTTCTGCTATTTAAGGCATCTGTAAATAACTGATAAAGATTCCAGCACTTACTTATCTCTGCAGATGGCTTATTGTTTGGGCAGAAGGGGGGAAACCTCAAGCAGAGGTTAGTCATTCCTGCTGTTCATGCCCACATGCTTAAGCCTTGGAGCTGCTACATCTACATGGCTTGTAAATGGGACAAAGCTTCTTTCCCACTGAGATAAACATGCAGAACTCCACACTAATTAGCTCCATACACTGCTATTGTAAGATAGTATAAGTCTATGGAGTTCAGTATGGCTAAATTCTTTACTCTCACTAAAGAGGTGACTTAAAACTAGGAGTAATAAATAATAGCCACCTGGACATTAAGTCTGCCTCTCCCTTCAAACAGGCTATGCATCCTAAGCATGGATTGTCTGTACTGGTGTCACCTCCCTGTGTGATTAGCAGAGAATCACAGAGTCATTAAGGCTGGAGAAGATCCCTGAGACCATCGAGTCCAACCTGTGCCCAAACACCACCGTGCCAACCAAACCACAGCACTAAGTGCCATGTCCAGGCATTTCTGGACACTCCCAGGGATGGTGACTCCAGCACTTTCCTGGGCAGTCCACTCCAAAGTTTAACCACTCCTAGAGTGAAGAAATTCTTGCTGATATCCAACCTGAACCTCCCGTGGTGCAGCTTGAGACCATGCCCTCTTGTCCTATTGTTTGTTACCTGGGAGAAAAGACTGACCCTCACCTGGCTACAACCTCCTTGAGTTGTAGAGAGCCATAAGGTCTTCCCTGAGTCTCCTTTTCTCCAGACTAAACAACCCCAGTTCCCTCAGCCATTCCTCATTTCACTTATTCTTTAGACCCTTCACCAGTTTATACTGGTTATAGGGTATAAGCAGTTACACTGTGCCCATGAAAAACTAGAGCAGAACAGGTAAAGTGTGTGTGGTGACAGTTTGCAGAGTGTGGAGTGGCCTCCCAGTGCTCATGATCTCACCAACTTTCCTTCAACGCTCTTTTCAAAACATGAAGTTTTCCCCAGGAGATGTTACTCTCATCTGGGTCAGGTCTCCAATAAATAGATCAACTTTACCACTGGGAAATAGAGAAAGTGCATTTGGCAAGTTACATCATTTGGATCTTTTCATTCCACTCTGGAACTGCTTAGAGTTGCAGAAATGAAAGGAGAAAAGCCATTGCTTCTCTCTTTTCTTCCTTCCCTAAAAATGTGACCCTTCCCAACTTTACTTCCCATCCTTATTCTCAGTAATGCTTTATTTTGGATATTTAACAAAGATACAGCACAACTTTCAGGTGCTGAGATTTTTATTTTTTTTTTTTTAACTAGGATGGCTCAGAAGCCTCATATCCTTAAAAACACACCTTTCTTTCCTATTCACTTTTTTTCAGATACAGGCAAAATATTTCACAAATAAGTAATCTATTGTTCCCTATGCCTCCCTCACCCCTCAGTAAGGCATAGGTGAGCATAAAACACCAAAATTCTTCGCTGTCTGGGTCAGTAAAACTGAAAGAAATCTCATTAACATGACATAATTACAGTAAGCAGGATTTAATGTTAAGTACTGCAGCCTGATTAATCAGCAGGTATTTCTATTAATGAAAACAGTGCCCTACAAGTTTCAAGTTTTAGCTCATTGCAGCACATTAAACAAAAGGTGGGAAAGGTACAAAGGGAGACAAATTCATCTCCTGTGTAATTGCACTGACTCCAAAAGAAGATTTGTTTTATTCTCTGAAAGGCTCTGGCTTGATATCAAATCCATGCTGAGGTCTTCTTCTGATCATCATTTCCCAGCAGGATATTGAAGGGTCTTTGCTTTTTAAGTGTTTTTCCAATACTTTTCTAGGTGTATATAAACTAACAAAATGAAAAAGGCAAATACACCACACTTCAAGTGTGAATCCAACCCAAAATGTTTTGAAAAGTCAGACCTGAGGGCAAAACATACCCCAGAAATTGCGGCTTGCAGTCCAACTGACCATTATATCCAGAAAAAGTGAAGTCTTTTGGTAAATACATAATTTTTTAAAGAATACATGGCCTTGCAGTGCTCAGCAAAACTGAGTTTCCCATTGCATAAGTTTAAAATAAGACCCAAACCGAGAAAATAAATTTTTTTTTTGGTATAAAGTCCCTCTTCAAATGGAATCTCTCAAATCTCTTCTACACCTTAAGAGACTCACAATCTAAATTTTTCAGAGTTAAATTTTGCCTACTTTTATACCAAACTGCTACAGAGTGAAGGACCATTTTAACATTAAACCATTGAACTGAGTGACCTCTCATCCTGAAAGTCCCTTCTTACCTAATTTATTCTCTGATGCTAAGTAGCATTGGTTTACTGAAAACAATTTTGGCAAGTTAGGCGATAATTCTGGGAAAAGTTGTCTAACTCAAAATCAAGATCCATAAAAAAATTATACTTGGAAAAATAGCATGAAAAACTGAGAGCAATGCTCCAGTTTGTTTTGGCACTGAGTAAATTCTGAGCAACCACATGGGATTTTTTCCTGTTCCACTGTTCTGAAACAAATTGTGATGAAAATTATAGCAAGAATATTATTTATTCCACAGCGTGGGCTTCCTTTCTTGTTCTTTGTACCTATCATGAGGGAGAGGAAACAACTATTACACAACACTTGCCTCGCAAAAAAATGCTCTCTCTTCCTGAAGAGGCTTTTTTCACTACAGCCACACTCAAAACAGTTCCCAGCATTCTCTTAAATTGTTAGAATTGTGAACCTATGGGGATCTGAACAAGAGAACTAGAAAACCAGGTTCATTTTTCCATTTCTTACTGACATTTCACAGGGCTCTATCAGACCAAGACTGGGTGAAATAAGAGTTTCAACATCTGTTACGTCCATGGTGAAAGACAGCAGAGAAGTACACAGAGCAGAGTACCCATTTTGCTTCAAGCCATGAATATGTACCTATTTATCTGCCTGTTATGCAGGTCTATAATCACAGCATCCTGTGCCAGCAACCAGCCTCTCCATTCCTGCTTAGGTTCTACAACAGCTTGACCAGAAGCCCACAGGACACTCCCCATACTTGAGTTTCTTTGTGCAAAGGAAGCCAGGCAAATATCCCTGCTAATCCATGGAAAACTAACCCCATTCTAAAGGTGCTAGAGAGATGCCCAGCCTCTGCTGTGAGTGCATGGCCACCTTCACCTACAGCAGAAGGTTGTTTCTGCGTATTTTCCTTCCAGTCTCAGATCTCAGCTTGTCCTTAGCCCCTCTGCAGCTGTAGTTCTGCATAATCACAGAGCACAGAATGAGCATAAGACTGACTCAGTCTCAATTCCATTTCCAAGTGCATCCTCTGGCATCTTTCTGAGCGAGCCTTTTCTCCTCTCGTGACCTTTATTCTCCCCCTTGTTTACAGGCCTGACCTGTTTGCATGCAGATGTAAAGAGATTGATTTTGGTAGCCACCAGGTGCTGCTAAAATGTAGCTGCATTTGCAGTTATCTTCAAAATCACATGTTAACAACAGGGTTAAAAAAATAAAAATCATCATCAGAACATAATTTCCCCTTAGCTCAGCATTTTCTCACCCTTTGGCTTCTTTGCAACCTGGGGCTGACAGAAGCACCACCAGGCCATCTCAGGTCTCCTAGACAACTTCCTACACCATCTCCATTGTGCTGTTATTCAGCAGTTGCTGCAGATCTCAGTTTCAGTGGGATTTGCAAGTCAATCCTCTGTCTGCCAATCCCAGATGCCTCAGTGATTTTCAGCACAGCTATTGATCTCCTCATTCATGAGATAGAAGGTTTCTGGGCAAACACACCCAGCTGCTCTCACCACCCCTGCATGGAGGACTTTTGGAACCAGACACTACCCACTAATAACACCTGCACTTAGAGAAATAAAATCAGGCAGGGAGAAGCAGGTGGTCTGCACCTTTGCCCACCTGATGTGCAGGGCTGCTGCCAGGCTCCCTCCCTCTCTTCCCAACAGCTGAGCTGCAGCCTCCTTAAAAGTGCTGTGCTGTGAAAAGCCACTCTGCCCAGGCACCCGGCTGCAATTCCCTGACCAGCTCCTGGGGGAAAGGAAGACACAAGGCTGGGAACAATGGATGCAATTAATCCTTCTGGAAACAGCATGAGGCTTTTTGTGACACAGGTACGACTGGGTTTTATCTGCCCTTTCCTCTCCTCATGCATGTGATGATCTTCATATAAATGATCTTCAGCAGATCACTGCATGTTTGATGCAGCTGCTGTCTTGTTTCTCATTCTGTCTTACACCACTGCAGGACAGCAAGAATGGATTTGGGCTCTGTGGCAGTGTGGAAGGTGACTGCTCCTTATCTCCACCTTGCTGATGTCCTGGTTTCAGTAGCCAGGACCAGTTTGTCACTAGGTGGGTGTCTATTCTAAACCCTCTCTATCATTTTTCTCATGAACTGCTCACCATGGACCATTGGCAGCAGCTGCCCAGGGCACACCCAACCCATCAGGCTACAAACTGGGTGTTTAGGAACTTCTGTGACATAAGGAAGTTTTCCTGCCTCCACACCCACCTGAGGGGTCATGTCTGCTAATGGGCCATCAGGGATGCCAAAAATATGCCATTGTTCACCTCACAGAGTAAATCACCCATGGTGAAAGTCTCCGCCCTGGGGGAGGGACTGGGCGTTCCCATCTGAGCCAAAGTGGATATAAGTTTGGGNTTTTTTGTGGCACAAACAAATTTTCCTTCTGTCTCAGTGTATTTTGTGACCTTTTATTCAATTGTTATTCTGACTTGCAATCCCATTCCGAGTCAGATTCATTTCTTCTGCCAGTTTAACTCTAAACCAGTACAGCTGAGAACTCTGAGGAACCATTTGCTCTGACAAATGGGAGATAAAACCAGTTTTGGAAACAGAGGGGTTTTGAAGGAGATAGGAAACAAGGCAAAGGTCCAGCAAGCCTTCCCTCCTCACCCATGTGCTTCCCTGCAGATCACTAAGCTTGGCACCATAAATCAAGCCTCCACATGGCTGCAGCAGGAGGAGGAGATTTCAGGCAAAGCGGCACAGGTGTCACATACTGCTGCAACTCGTGCATGTTTCAAACAGTTTGTGGAGCTTTGTAACATGCAGTTTGTCTTCTTCTGCAGGGAATTACTCAGCCAGGCAGTCACGTGGCTGCAGCAGCACAATTAGAGGATTCAAACTGCACTAAGCTCATCAGGGTTTTGATATGAAATCACATGAGGTGGGGAGATAAATAAAACTGAACGGTGACAAGGAACTACTATCTCTGTGCAAGTAGGGGCTTGTAACTCTTCCAGTCTGCACTCACCCTGGGCTTGCTGTCATGAAAAAACTCTGAGTTGTAGAATACTGTAAATCTCATCTAAGTTTGAGAGGAACATCAGTACATGAAGTTTGAAATACACAGGCAAACAGGCTGCAACACACCCTCAAGAAGCAAAAGGGTACTGGGGAGAAGATATGTATAAATGTGAGTTTGTCAAGTCTGAGGGGCCAACAGTTTCAATACTTTAAAAAGAGTTGCAATTTTTAAATTCAAATTCAAGTCCTGTAAAAGTCTCCTCCGAGGCTCAAAGGAGAACATTTCAGAGTTCCACAAATTCTAAAGGGATCTGATAAAAATATTTGCATATGAGTCTTGTCCCTGCACAACACAGCTCTTGCTTGTAATTCTCCTTATGGTCAGGCTATTACTGACGCTGCCAAAACACATCCAAAGAGCCAGTCAAAGACCAGAATCTTCTGGAAGAGGCACTAACAGAGGCACACAGACCCACAGAGGCAATGGGCAGCTCGTCAGCACTTTGCCCCTCCTCTGGTTTGTGGGAGGTGTGCCTTGGAAACTTTCCTTGGGATCCAAGCCAGCCTGGAGCTCTTTCAAATCCAAACCTTTCAGCCTTCCCAGGTGCCCCCCGAGCACTGTGTGCTGCTGTCCTCTGCTGAGGAGGGAGATGAGGGTGGCTGATGCCCGTGACCACAGAAGTCATGCACTGGAAAACAAGCTCAAGAAAAAGAGGTGCTGCTGGAGGGAAAGGTTCCTACCTGATCGTGCCATTTATGTGAGTTTTTTGGCTGATTGTGAACTGGTGATATTTGTGGTCATGGTGATACAAACGTGGGCTGATCTCCCAGCACAGAGCACTGAGCCAGGGGATCTGCCTGTCTCTTGGGATTGCTGCATCTCTTTTCCTCTCTGAAAACATTCCCACTTTGGGTATGACACCATCCTGACACTCTTGTCTCTGCAGCAAGTTGCCCTTTCCTTACCCATTCCATTATCCCCTGCAAAGCACATGCAGGGAAATCTATAGGAAAGAAACATTCACAATGACAACAGGAAAAAGAAAATGCTGTTTAAGTCCACATCAGCTGATGACTATTTTAATGTGGAAGATCTCAAAACCAGGGAAGACTCATTGATGGGATGGATTTGGTGTTGGACTCTAAACTAAATGAAAGCTGGCATGTATGAAAAGGCTTAAAGCAGAAAGCTGCTATAACATACTGATTTCTGTGATTTTACTGTTCTAAAACTATTATCCTCTGGAAGAAATATTTTTTACACTTTGTATCTTACTTTGGAACAGAAACCTTTACAATAGAGAGAAAAAAGGGAGCTTAAAACAGAGTAAAATCCATACAATGGGGATCTGAATCAAAATCTATTACCTGTCTTGTGAGAGCGACATCAGTGTGTACCACAGATGCCCTCTATAAATCCGTATTTATATCCACACAAAAAGCAGCAAGTCAAGTGGAGTGGGGCTACTGTTTGAGCAGTTAGGAAAGCAACACCTGACAGTCACCCCGTGAACACCTTTGGCACACACAGCAGTGCCCAGTTCCATCTGGAAGGGCCTGTGCTTGTCTGCTCCAGCAGAGAGTTCTCTTCTCAGCTTAACTTTTCAGTCTCCAGCCTCATCTGGGTGGTGACTCAGGTTAGTTGCTTGTAACAACTGCTTATAAATTCAAGGCACACCCCCGTTAAGGGGATCAACATTTACTGAGGAATCAGATGTTTTCTCTCCTCCCTTTCATCCTGAAACCCCCTGGATCTTAAATGTTAATGTTTTAAAAACATCAATAGATATAGAAGAGCATTCTGTGCAACTGTTCTTTGATTCACTATGTGTCGTTGGTCTATTTTTTTAACTTCATGTGCTTTTTAAAGTAAACCTCACCAAACAGGTGCAATTCTGGCATGTTCCCATGATTTGTGGAACTGTGGTTCCATGAGGAACCCCACTGTGTCATGAAGTTGTGTGTTGTACTCCACAGAGGAAGGAAGGACCTCTGGGTAGCCCCTCAATCCTCAGTGCAGCTCCACCAGGTTCCCTGAGCTCAGTGCAGTGTGTCCAAAACAGCTGTCTTTTGTTTCTGCATGGTATAGATACATAGGAAAAAACCCCATTTCCTCAAAATGGTAAACCAACTTTAAGACCTTTCAAAGCGGAAAATGGACAAAGCAATGTGGTGTCAAACAGAAGGTATGTGCAATGTCTTGTCCAAGCTTTGCTAGGCAGACTTATTTTTAATGCTGCATCTCTGTGATCCATTATTTTCCCTTGCCTCAGGATTACAGGCTAAAACCGTCCCCCCCAAAAATCCAAAACCTTCTACTTCAAACTCCCTAGAACGAGTGAGAATGCCTAGCAGAATTTTAATGACACACAGATTTACTGCAGATTAAATTTGGTTAAGTATTGCTAAGTAATGAGGCAATTCAGGGGACTAGAAGATACTGAGGGAGTTTTTCAATTCAGTCTTTTGTTTGTAATACTTTGAGCAATTTACTAACAGTTCATATTATGTAGTGTTTCACACAAGCAACTTAGTGTTTTTTTTCCCCCCCCAAAAAAGTCCATAGTATAAATATTCCTACCATAAGATTCTGTATTTCAGAGAAAATTCACAAAACAAAAATACTTTGGAAACAATAATAATACAAAGTTAGCATCTTTCATTTTCCAAAGCATTCAACAGAAAGAGTAACCAATTAATCCTTGCAACACTCTTGAAATTCATACATTAATTTCTTCTCCTTTTACAGATAGGCCCACTGAGGTAGAATTGTAAAATTATTTGGCTGAAGCCATAGGGGAAAGCTAAGGTTAAAACCCCCTCCCAAAAAAACCCAAAGGAGTACTGAGAGTTAACATGTTTCCAGACCCACATCTTCAATTCTTCTTCATGTATAAACCATAATTAAAAAAAAAAAAATCATAGCATATTGAAGTCCTATTACTGGGCAAGGGAGTGGGCCAGGCTTTGGTGGGTTCTCACTGGTTCTCTGTGCAGCACCCACCCCACCCCAGCCCCATTCCCACCTGGCTATCAGACAGCACTTTAGTACAAGGAATTTAGCCAAGACCTTCATGCAGTGAGGACTGTAAATGAATGCAAACCCAGAACTTTCCACAGCCTTGCACCATGTGTGGTTTTTGCTCTCCACTTAGGGACATGAAACTGTAGGGAGGGAATTTGGACACTGTGCTTCAGATCAAGCAAAGTGTAAGTTCTGTATGGCACAGGCCCTCTACACAAGTAGTCTTATTTTTGGAAGATTTACTTTCATTATCACACATTGCAGTAGCTCTTAAGAGTGCAAGCTTGGTCCAAATCCTTTCCACTGAGCAGGGCAGTAGCTCTCTCTGTATCAAAAGGCCACATAATTCTGTGAGAAAGCCAGATAACTTTGTGTCTATGGGAGGAATAAGCACACAGCTCAACCATAAATGTGCATGACATCCTTTTTAATACACAAACAGCTGTGCTGTGGCAAAAATACAGTCAGGCTTGCTTGGCTTGACAATGTGTGAGTCTCCCCCATCCAATCAATCTGGGTGCTGTGGCCAGGGCCATAACAAAAGCAGAATGAAAATTGCTGGTCCTCAGTATCCTTTAAGAGAGGGGCATCAAATGTGACCAATGGCTCTTGTCAGCTGCTATAAAAAGATAGGCTGTAGACTCACAAGGGCCAAGTAAGCAGCATTCATTAAAAACAGGAGGAAGAAGCAAACGTGATGAGATCTGGCTCCAAGGTCAAATTTAAAAGCAGTGGTAGAGAAGCAGCTTAAGCCACAGAGAGAATTTATTACTACATGGGAATCTCCATCCCTTGGCTAGGAATTCTGTGAGCCAAATTTAACCCCTTGTAGACCCACTGACTTGCACAGAATCTTTACTGAATAAATTTCTGCAAAAGCTCTGGGATGGTTACCTAAAGCCCTTTGTAATGAGAGAAACTTCAGGAAAATCCACATTACCCCTAACAGCAAACTTAATTAATTATTGTTCTCATCTCATTGAACGTCTGGAACTGCCTATGCAAAAACCTGTGCTAAACCTTCTCACCTAGGCTGGCAAGTAGCTACGCTGAATTTTGGGCTGTCAAGGGAACGAGTGACAGAGAATGGCAAAGCAGGATTGCCATGACAAAGTAATGCAGAGGTGGATGTTGGGGTCATCTGAAGCATCTCAAGTGTTCTCCCAAACAGCCCTCTCTCACACATCCTTTCAAGGTATGTGTGTTTTTAGAACTTGCTGCATTTGAAGCAAGGAAGGTTGCTGAACACACATTTAAGAAGACTGCCAGAAGACATGCACAAAAGATGCCTCACTCCAATCACTCTGAGCTTCTTAAGCAAGGAAACTACCCAGGAACATCTGGATTTGTTGGTGAGAAAGGTTTATGCAAGGTATTTTTTTTTTTATTCCTTTTAGCAAATTCATGAACAGAAGCTACAAAAAACTGGCAATCATCAATTGGACAAAAATAGGCATCTGAGCACTACAAAAGTGAAATTTTTGAAAGCCAATCTGTGGGAGTGTCTTGCCTTTGGAATGATATGACCAGTGGAAATGCAACCGAGCACTGCACTGGCTGAGTTTGCTGTCACAAGCACACGCGAAGGGCTGGGTCCAGCCTCCAGCTTCAGGAGGGGTGGATTTGACAAATACACTACTCCCAGAGCCTGCATCTGGTCCTGTAAATCCCTGTGCAGAGGAGGAAGAAGGTGGGTGGTGTTCTGAAACAAGCCTGCAGGCTCTGGAGCCTTCTTGCTCAGTTAGATTCAACTACTTCAGGCAAAATCTCTCTCCTGGTACATATCTTTCTGTTTTCAGTATATGCACCTCTTAAACAGTGTTAAACTCGCTTAAATACTCATAAAATGTTCACAAGTAAACTCCTCTATATTCAGTGTAACATCAAGCAGACACTTCTCATCTTTCCACCAAAGGGCCATCTGAAAGACTCATCTAGGAAATGAATAATCACACTGCCACTTATGAATGAACAGAGAAGTAGAAAACTATTAAGACTAAAAATAATTAGAAAAAACCCTGTCCAGGTAGAAGTGTTGGTGGATGACAAGTTGACCATGAGCTGGCAGTGTGCCCTTGAAGCCAGGAGGGCCAATGGTCCTGGGGTGCATTGGGAAGAGTGTGGGCAGCAGGCTGAGGGAGATGATCCTCCCCCTTCTCCTTGGCTGTAGTGAGGACACATCTGGAGTGTTGTGTTCAGTTCTGGCCTCCACAGTTCAAGAAAGACAAGGAGCTGCTGGAGAGGATCCAATGGGGGATGCAAGGATAATTAGGGGTCTGAAGTATCTCTCTTCTGAGGACAAACTGCAGGAGCTGGGCTTGTTTAGTCTGGGGAAAACCAAAAGGGGATCTCACCAATACATATAGATATCTCAAAGGTGGGTGCCAAGGGGATGGGGCACTCTTTTTGGTGGTGCCCAGCAACAGGATGAGGTGCAGTGGCCATAATCTAAATGACAAGAAGTTCTACCTCAACATGAGGAAGAACTTCATCCATTGAGGGTGACAGAGCACAGAGTGGCTGCCCAGGGAAGGCATGGAATCTCCATCTCTGGAGACATTCCAAACCCACCTGACATGTTCCTGTGTAACCTGCTCTAGAGGACCCTGCCTTGGCAGGGGGTTAGACTGGATGATTGACAGATCTCTTCCAAACTTAAGAATTCTGTGATTCTGTGGCCAGTTTTGATGGGGCTCTGAGCACTTGATTTAGCTGAAGATGTCTCTGCTTGTTGCAGAGGGGTTGGACTAGATGAAGTATACACGCCCCTTCCAGCCCAAACCATTCTATCACCCTATGATTCCACAGGCCCTTGTTTAGGTGTTGAAAGCCACCCAACTTCCCTTATCTGCTGTGTAGTCAGACAGAGCTCAATCCACAGCCCACTGCTGAGACTCCTTTGTAATCCTGTGCCAGAAAGCATTCACTGCTCAGGGGGCTGTGCTCACCACAGCAAGGATCCCGCTCATTATTAGTACAACACTTTGGAAAATGTCAAAGCTGAGTAAGTTGATCAATACTCAGACTTCATAAATGTGTCCATAAAGCAGTTTTTGCAATGCAGAGACCAGCTTGTCTTCTATATCCTGGAAATTAGCAGCCTTTTTGCTTTTGGTTTCTTTATTCAAATAAATCAAATAAAAAAATCCAAATCTAAAGTGAGCTCACATACACAAAGAGCTGCTCAGCTAAATTCCGCTGCAGAGCTGATGTCTAGTATATCACATTTTAATGATAAAACACAGGTACAATTCCCAATCTGTCAATGAAGTGAGATCTCTATAGGAAGTGCAAGGACCCTCTCTGCAGATATCCCCAAAGGATTTGATTCTACTCAGAAGGGGTTTTCACACAATGCAGAACTGTGTGATGCACCAGTAGCTGCGACAGGACAGATCAAATCAAAGCTCTTTGTGCACCAACCCTTCCAGTCAAATCCCAGTCAGGGATGAAAGAAGTCACAATTATTAAGGGTGAGGGGGAATTCAAAGCAATCCAACCACACAAACCAAATGAAACAAGAATTTGCTGTGTATCAAACTCCTGTTTTGAATCACAGTAACAGCAAGGACTTTGGCCTTGGAGGTCTTGTCTTAGAGAAAGATCTTGCCTGGCAACCTTGACACACATTCACACATCCAGTCACAAGAGGAGAATAAATGGACTCTCAAATCCCTTAAAAAGCAGCCCTCAGGAACACAAACATCAAAGAAGAGTGATGAGTTATTCTTTTGGGAAGGCCTTAATCAGTTTATGGCCTCAGCCCCCAACCTCCATCCTCTTCTGCACATTCACTACTGAGAACCAAGAGCTCTGTACACTGAGATTGCTTCTGCAGATAAGTCAACCCAAAGAATCACCTCCCTTCGCCCTCAGCAGAACTTCAGCTTCAGGAACTCCTGTACTTATCTCATTGCCACAAGATCTCTCCATTTCTAATAAAACAGTTCTGTTTTTTTTTTTTTCCTTTTTTTTTGTTTTAAGCAGCAGAAGTCACACGTATTCCAAGGTGGTTGCCAAAATAGTGTAAGAGAATATCATCATACCACAGTATCTGGGGGAGGAAAAATACAGAGAGAAAAAAAATTGTCTCTATCTTTTCATTCAGAGAGAAATAAAATTAAAGGACTACAAAGAAAACCACATCAGAAAGGTTTCAGGTTCTGCACTGTGCCTTGAAGATGTGTAGGGCAGGCTGTCCAGTTGAGAAAGAAGTTAAAGCACCCCCATAGCAGAGGATGGAGAGCTCACAGCAGCAGAAACCTGAGTCCTTTTATCTTGAAACCCCTGCAGCACTGCAAGCTGCAGCCTTGGTCTCAGCAATGCTTTGTGGTCTTTTGGTCAGGGCTCCAGACAGGCTCATGGGGACACAGTGCTCTGATCCACAGTGCCTGTATTTTGGGAAAGCCTCCTCCTGCAGCTGGCACAGAACATCTGGGTCCTGTCCTGCACACTGGGGTTCTTTGGAAGTCTGCGTTATGTAGCTGAGAGCAACTCCCACATCTTCCTACTCTGAGCATCTTTCACAGTGAAAGTCTTCCCCCAGTCAGCACTTGCTAGAATTGCATCCAAATGAGGAATATTGGAGTATCATCTCTTCCCCTTCCTCATGTGTAAATATATGACTGAGCAAAGCCTGGGGGGTGAAGAGGGAAAGGAGGTGGGATGAGAAGCTAATTTCAACTTGTGGAGGTTTCTCATGGATGCTTTTGTTGTGCCATAGAAGACAAACCCCAGTACTTCACTTTCCAAACACCAGTTCTCCACAAAACAAAACAAAAATAATAATTTAAAAAAAAAATAACAAAAGGAAAAGGTGTTTTGCATTAGTGAATGCAGGTGACTCAGAAAAATAAACGTCATGGGCCAGAATTTTTCTGCACACATCTGCATCTCCTTGTCTACAAACACAAGTTTAAGGACAGTGATGCTTCTCTTCCCCCAGTTTGATGGGCCAGGGGGTCCACTCCTTTCCTGTGTGCTCCTCACCCTTAGCCTCACCTGAGAGGATACCCCATGGCCTGAGCAAGAGGAGGTGCCTGCCGGGGAGCTGAGGGACCAGCACTGCCAGCGCTCCATTGGCTCTCAGCTCCTTGCAAAGGCAAGACCACAGGATGCTGAGAAGCCAGGCAAAGGAAACCAGACAGATTCCCAGCAAGGGCTCACTTGCTTTCCTGTCTCTTTTGAATTCTGTCCAAAGAACATTGTAATTTCTCGTCTGTTTTGAATTCTTTCCAAAGAACGTTGTAATTCTGATGAACCAGCATTTTCAGGTAGGAAAAAAGAAACCATTTACCAGAGTTTCTGGCTAGTCTATCATGAGGTCATGGACCTGGCAGGCTTTCACTTGGTACTTCTTTTGACAGAAGTCAGTAAAAACATTTTGCCCACAGGCTAAATCAGGTATTGGGTATTTCACATATACAGAAAAAGGTGGCTTAATTTTTTGAGGGGAATTACTTATCCTATTTTATGTACAAGGTAGAGAATTGACTGGTACAATTTTAGAAGCACCTAAGAGTGACCCACCAAGTACAGCTTTCCCAATATATAAGACTCCTTCAGTTTTCAAATCTGAATCCTTAAGTCCCTCCAGGGGTGGGAATGATCACTATAAATTTTTTTGTGATGTAAGTCCTGGGACTAGACACAAGGACTGTGAGACAGCAAGCCTTAAATCTATCACCAGCCAGAAAACCTCCATCTAATCTCTCAGGGCACTAAGAAGTACATTTTTAGTTCCATTTTAAATGAATTGAGGGACTTTCTGCAAGTCACTTCACCTTTCCCTCAGCAACCATTCCCCTTCACCTCCTTGTTTATTTAGATTGCAAGCATTTTAAGGACTGTGCTTGCACTAGGGATGCTTAAAGAGGCTTCAGAACTTCTGTTTTACCATAATATTGCAATTGATAAAGACTGCAGGAGGATAAACACAGGCCATTTTAAAGCACTTAGGTAAGGTGGTGCCCTTTAGCAGGTAAAGGAAAACAGTTCTCTTGTTTTCTGACAGTCAGTGCGGTCTTAAAAACTCTCTTTAGAATTGTAATAAATATTAGGAACAAATAATTAAAGCCATAAGATCCCATGCTTCAAAATCTCATGGCAGTCATTGTTTAACAAGGAGAAAAATTCCCCGAAAGACTTTTCCTGGAATCCACTATGCAAACCTTTTGTGAAAGAAGGCAGATTAAGTGATTTTTAATGTTAACTCAATGCTTGTTAAAATGTGCAGTTTCATAGAAGAATATCAAAATTGACCTTAAATGTCCAGTACATTTTCTTGGATCTATAAACAGCACAACAGTGGCACTAAGAGATGTGACCCGTCCAGATAACTTCAATAAAAGGTTAATTCCAGGTCCCAGAGCTGCCCCAAGGGCTGAGGAACAGGCACACAGCTAATAAGGGAAGGCAACCACTCTGCAGGAGCAACCGGCTCCCTCTTCCCACACAGCTGCAGTCTGATCTTGGACACAGAACCTGCTCCAGACCCTCTTAGCATCTCTCGTGGGGAGCCTTCCAGCAGAGTCCTCGTGCCCAAATATAAATCAGACTTTGCCCCACTGGCTTTGTAGCATCAGGAAAACTCAAATCTGCTTGACACAGCAAAGAATATGGTGCAAACTACCTTTGTTTGCAAGCAGGCTGCTTCCACACAGAAAGTCAAGAAAACTGTAATTTTATGCATTTTCATTTGCATTAAATCAAAGCTCACAACACAGAAAGAATCTTTATCCTTCTCTTTTCTTCTTTTAAATAGGTGAAACCTTATTTAGTACCACAGTGAGAGGTTAAGATGCCATTATTTTTCTTTGATACTTGCTTGATGAAGACATTTATAAAAACAAAAACCAAACATTTCAGTGGTCCCAGAGCAGCTCTGATTGAAAAATTTGTTCAGCAAAGTGAAATTAATTGTTAATGGGCACATTTCCTTTTTGGCCCACTGTCCTCTCATATATGCCTTTTGGAGCATCTTACCATAGGAATAACTAGAACAAACTCTGTCTGCTTTGCAGATGAATGATATCCCAATTAAAATTTTAGCTTGGAAATACTTAATGGCTCTTCCTTCTTGTAAGCTGAGTATAAGTTAAAGGTTTGACTTTGAGGATAATCATTCAGTTTTACAGCATGTTGTTGTCAATTAAAGAGATTTGCTTCACACTGAATATAGAGCTCCGAAGTCTCACAAACTACTAATGGTAAAAAGATCTGTAACAGTCTTCCTAGAAATGGAATGAATGTAGCAGTTTTAAAATGCATAGTGCTTGCTTAAATATGATGGTTTAAAACTAATTAAACCACTCATCACACTCCCCAAGGTCTGTACCCTGTAAAGAATTCAATTGGATCACTCGGGTAAGTAAAAGAACTCACTGGGTTATGTCTACGCCTGTTTTATATTTTACAAAATTCACACTCTAAATGCACCCACCCTTGTATTTCAGTTTTAAAAGGATGGGGGGGGGTGTGATAAACATGTTTTAATAAAAGCAACTGAATTATTTCTACCATTTCTCTCTTTCTTGCAAATCCAGTTTAGTGCTCATAAAATAGATGTGCCCAGCGGGGGTACTAACCATGTGCCAGCGTGTGGGCATGTCCCAGCACAAATACATAAATCTGTGTTCTCAAATTTCACAAACAATCAAATATAAAAGCAATGCTATCTGAGGACTCCAAACAAACCTCTCATCTGGGAGTTTCTCTTCAGTGCAGTGCACTGGAGTTCAGTGAGAGTAGAAAGATGAGGTGACAATGTAACTGCAGCAATCACCCAGACACGAGAATAGGCCTGGCACGAGATAATGGTCAAAGATGCTGGTAAACACACAAAATATGTACACTAACTAACATGCATTTGTTGCATCCTACTGCCTATAAAGTTTATGATTTGTGGTCTTTTTAATTTCTTTGATCTCCCATTTGTGAACAGACCCTTGTCTTAAACCTGAGTACAGACCCTCTCTATGGCTCTGTCAGTAAACATGAAACATCTTTTTACCTCTATATAACAGGTGTCCTACTTGAATCCTCAGAACCACTTACATTATTTCATCAAATGGCTACAAGACCCAGTGGCAAAGTGACTACATTTCTGCAAAAGCCTTAGCTGGTCACCAGCCTTCACTGAGCAGCAGCAGAGCAGTGCTCACAGCACTGCCTGTGGTGTGGAAACCACATATGTGCAGAATGTGACTTCCCTGCGTGGACTCTCTGCACTCTGTAGGATGAAGTTAAACACTTGTCTGTGCATTTATCTGCCAGAGAAATACTTGTCTACATGAAACTCTAAGCCAGCATCTCTTCTCATCCAAAGACAGTCAGGATCTCAGGCCATTGCTGTTCATTTGCTTTTGTTGTATCTCAGTGTTATTTATTATTTACCCCCCACAAGCACAGAATTTCTCTATGTAGTTAATTATTATGTGCTCCCTCCCCGCTGTATTGCTGTTCCAGGCCTTGGCATTAATCACAGAGAAGAAGGTGACATTATTTAACAGATATTGCCCCCTAGCAGATACCAAAGAATTACAAGCACTGCCTGTCAGGAAAATGCTTTTGATTTTTAGAATTCTGGTGAGTTCACAGAGAATTTAAGGTATTGCTTACTGAGACTAATAAAAAGAAACATTACCCTGTGAACAGTTTCTCTAAAGATATGAACACACACACAAGAAAAGTGAGATGTTATTCAGGGTCACTACAGTCCTGAAAATGTATTCCCTCATAACTCAGACTCCAGAGTGCAAGTAGAAAGCACTGCAGATTTAAAATACCTCAGGAAGTTTTACTGTGTCTGGCAGCACGTGCCAGGACTTTGAGCTTCTGGTTTTGGCACTGCCATTGGAATCAGTGGAGCTCTGATTACAGCCAGCTGCAAGCCTGACACTCACCAGAGGCAAGACGGGAGGGGGGAACATGGATAGGAAAGAAAGACAAACTATTTTTTTTTTTTTTAACATTTTGAGCATTTGAACAGTTTTGAATCCTAAGAAGGAGAGAGCAGAAGAAACTTCTCCCTGGCAGCCTTTTCAAAGTTTGTGTTGGTAAATGTTTAGCAAATTTATTAGGCCATACAAAACATTCCTCTGCAAAAATGAAAGGAATACCTCGAATTTGCATCTTCATCTATTTTTGCTTTTCCATGTCCTCAACTTTTAAATACCCCTAAACTGCTGCTACTTGCATTTTGTTATCATCAGCTTTTAATTATTACTTAAAGGCTATCTTGTGGCAGCACAAAGACAACACAAACCTCCCATAATCATTTAATTTTACAAAATGCTGCATTTATTGGAAAATATATGCAAAGACTAGGGATGGGAGGAGTGTGCAAGCTGCTGCAGCCCTGTTTGCTGCACTGCCCCTCGGGGTTCACTCTGCCTCCTGCCACCAGATGTCAGGGCTACAAAATCTATCCTGCACACAGCGCCCTGAACCACGCAGGGCTGGGAAACAACCCATGGAATCTCGAGATCTCACCATCACCACCAAAACCAGCCGGGCATTGCACCACCAGCAAATCTCCTGTGCTGTGCTGGGGAGGTGGGGATNGTTTGGCTCAATTTGCTCCCTCTTCAACTTTCAGCTCGCTGTGGGTAGAAAGTGCTACTGATCCAAGGAGATTTGCTTGTTGTTTAAACATTTATTGCTTTTATGTTTAGAGAAGAGAAATAAAACATAAGCAAAATACAGCTTAAAGAA